>QGSO01000242.1:338527-786909 GCA_011037825.1 Carya cathayensis | reverse complement strand
GGGGGGGGGGGGGGGATGGAATGACATCAGCGGTCCAGTTTTGAACGGATTTATGCATGTTATGGATTGATTTAGGTCCATTTGAACAGATTGAACAGTTTTGAACAGATTGTGAAGATGACCTCCATCCATAGTTCTTTTAGAAATAGAAAAAGGTAGAGAGTGAAATGGTGACTGTAAAATATTCTGTAACGGTTCTAAATCCATATAAAAATAAGAGGGAGAGAGACATGCACCAAATCCTCTACTGCAACCTTGCCCTTGGTATAAAAGTGCAGCTCTCAGATTTTCTGCATGGTAATGAATACCAAACCTGTGAATATTTATTGTGGGCATATGGTCAATAATAAACATGACACAGCAAATTTGGAAATATATAACTTAACAGTTTTATCTAAAACTAAATGAAGCATCTAAAAGCTGGATTTTTTGGTTGTGCTTTGATGAGTGACACTTGATGGAAAACTATCGTGCCCAAAAGAAACCACCTTACTTTTGAACTAATTACAAAAGCATATCAGATCTACCCTAACTACAAAAAGAAGTCACTTTTGTTCCTTCACAAGATTTTAAAGATACAAAATCCCTAGAATTGAGGTATTCTGGCACTTCTGTACTGTCTGCTCAGCAAAATTAAAAAGAAAATAACAAAAGTCAAATATGACAATCCATCTTCAAAAGTTTCTAAAAAGATATTCGCAACTGCTATGTTCCTTTGAAAAGTGAAGCTGGGGGCTTTTGGATTAATTAACCCCAAACATTTTTCAATTAAATACAAATCTATAAGAAATATTTGCAAAGATGAGTTTTCATTGCCACCAAACCAAATAGATAAGCATCAGATACGAAGCTGAGATTCAATATCCTTTTTCCTTTGTTCTCACAGCACCCAAGGAGTGCACAGAATTCAATTTCTAGAAACAAAAACCCAAGCAACGTATTGCTACAACATTTCTATAAACAAAAACCCAAGCAACGTATTGCTACAACATTGACATCAGTTGGAGAAGGAAAAAAACAAAAAGTTAAAATAAAGTTCAACCGATCAAATCAAACTAATCAGCATCTTTATAGCAAGTTTTAAATTGTTTTAAACCAAAGTTACTACTCTCCTTAAATTTTCAACAAGCATACACGACATAAAACCCCAAAATCACAAGCCTAGTGTGCAAAACCTAGCTTGCAAGCTCGCCTCAGGAACCTATACATTCTCTTCCCGAACTGCAGAGTCTTTCAGTATTTTGAGGAACCCACGATAACTGAAACCCATCTACTACCTGAATATTTCACCAAATCCTCACAACACAAAATCTCAAAACCTAATCCTAAAGACCATTCTAATTAAACCTACAATTCTGAAAAAAAAAAAAAAAAAAAAAAAAAACTAAAGACCAACCAAACGCACTCAGAAAGTTACAAATTCATAGAAAAACCAAAACAAAAGGTGAAAAGAAACGTAAAGCCCAGCCCTAGTTGTCAAAATTCTCAACGAGCAAATCTCGGAATGAAATTTATTAAGATATTATAGAAACACCTCCTCGATGGCCAAAGAAAGCAGAGAAGTTACTGAAATGGAGACCGGGCGGAGGAGGTGGCAGAATACCACATGGGCTACCGCGGCACCACGGTGGGGCATCCTAATAACGGAGAGAGAGAGACAGAGATAGAGAGACTCACCGACTGGGCGAGGCGACGGCGTGGCAGCTGGCGGAGTGGGTGGGAAGGGGCGGTAGAAAACGCACGACAAATTCCAGAGAGAGTATCGGGCTGTGGGGAGACGAGATGGTTTAAATGCTTATCTTTTGCGACGGTTTGACATTTACGGCGTTATATTTCACCACAAAATATTTTTTGTGGCGAGTCTCCAGAAAGGGTTATACTACACAACCACCCACTGTTCACTCATCCACCGCACTCCAGCCTACGTGGCTATTTTTTTTTTTTTTCTAAACGCTGACGTTTTAGTTTAGTCAAGCATAATTCAATTTCCCCCCCCCCCCCCCATTCTTCTTCCCCCGCGCTGGCTTCTTCAACAAGACAGAGACAGAAATCGTCCCCGTCGTATCTCCTTCACTCCCCCCTGTGCTTTCGCCGGCCTCACCCTCTGGCGCCCCGTGCGGCTCCTTCAGTCCGGAACAGCTCCATGACTCCGGCAACGTGGCTCGATGACTTTGGCGCCGTGTAAGAAAAATCATCCCTGTTTTAACCAGTTCCGTACGGGTTCTCACGCTTCCATTCCTGCACCGTGTAGTAGTCCTCCGCCGGTATTGTAGCTTCAGAGAACCACCGTCTGTCGTCTTACAGGGGTAAAAAATTAAAGGAAAGGGTTTGTATTTTTAGTTTTTCGTTTCATTACTCCATTTGTGTAGCATTAGTCAAATTGTGGCTTTATTCCTGATATGGATCTTCGAATAGATGTTTGTAGAACCTTTATTTTGTGGGTTTTTTGGGTTGTTGATGTTGTATGAATGGCACTGATTTTCTGTGGATTTATCTGGGTTTTTAATCATACAAGTTCTTCGTTTGGTTTGAGATAGTGAATTTCAAGAGTTCACGGATTTGCTTTCGAACTCCCCTCCATCTTGTATGTATATATATAGGTTAAAATCAGGTTAAAGTTGTTAGGTTCGGAGTGTGAAAAATGCACTTAGTTTTGGCTGATGCAGGATTAGAAATCTCTAGAAAGCAACCTGCATGGATGTTGAGGTTAGTAAAAAAGTGTAGAAAATTTTGAAGGATATTTACCACTTGATATTAGTCATGAAACTTCACAAGTTTTGCTAGATATTTGCTTGTTTTTAATTATTGAACAAAATTGTATCGAAGATTACACATTTTAAGGAAATTAGCAAGACTTTTTTAGAAACTTCCTGATATAGCAGGTAGTGGTGTTCATTCGATGCCCTCACTTCCTTTGGCCTCTCTTTCTGATTCAGATGAGTTTGATCCTTCTCACGTGTGATACCTCATTAAGTGACGAGTAGTGTATGGAATATATCTTACATTTTTGAAAGGAAATAAATTTCCACCTCGATTATAATTTTATCGACGACTCATTTTAAAGTTTAAAGTATGAAACTTGATGATTTTATTAAAGTCATTATGATGGTATGGAATATATATTACATTTTTGAAAGGAAATAAATTTTATTGCTCGATTATAATTTTATCTACGACTCCTTTTAAAGTTTAAAGTATGACACTTGATGATTTTATTAAAGTCATTATGAATGGTATCAAAACCTATTCTAACCTTACTCAGAAGGTTTTGAGCCATGTTATTAACAATTTTTTAGCCTCTTGCGGAGAGTTGGGATATCGTGAAAATTTAAATAAAAATGCCCTATTTTAAAAAAATATTAAAATGGCAATATATATTTACATAGGATATTCACTCAGAAATAATAAAAATAGAGTTGGAATTGCACCAATACATGAAGGTCATGTGTCACTAGTGAGACATGAAACCATATGTTTTCAACGGGGACATATATGTCCATCCATCAATCCCCACTGACAAAGTAAGTACTTATCATTTCCTCGAAATATAAAATCTCAAAGACTAATAAACTTTTCCAACACGGTAATGTGATTGAAAGTGATTGACATTAGTTCACAAGCCAGCTTAATGGTTTTTTTCTGTATCTTTTTTGGTAAAAAGCTTAATTGTTTGATATCTTTTACTACTCCAGCAAATATCTCCTTAAATATAATGGGCGAAGAGGAAGATGGAAGGCCAGCCATACCTTCTACATCGACCCAGGTAAGATACAGACATTGAAAAATTGTTTATTCGTACCTTGATAGGTACTGTAGCTTAACCTAATTGCATGTTCTGGATGTATTGCGTAGGGATCTCATGGTACTGGAAATCCATGTAACCCGCCATATATGATGATATCCAATTCCATATCCGTATACTTGGGGTAGCCAGGTCTATTATTTGACAATATTCACTATTTGTTTTATTTGATATTGTTTTAGGTTTTTATTATTGTTTTTAAGTGCATGGGTTTGGGTTTGAGTTTATCTAATGCACTGGGTAATTGTAGCATCTAGCAATGCCACCTTTTTATGGGCCAACCATGCCATACCCTCAGTCGACTAATCCGGAGGATCTGAGACGAGGTGAAGAATCAACCCAGGTTGTTCTTTGCAATGTCATTTCTTTTATGGTTTACCCCCCACATATTTTCCTTAATTAATAACACTTTGACTTAAATACAGCATTCATCCATGCTGCATGACGAACTAACTACGCCCTATCCAAATTGCGCAAGTGGTTCATCATCTATGCCATTTACTGTTGAAAGTGAAAATAATGTTGGAGGTACATTTTTAAGAAAGGTGATATTAACATCCATTGTTAAAAAATCTGCAATTGTTGCTTCCTAACTGTTATGGCATTTCCTTTTCAGAAACTTCACCCGACATAAATTTATCCCCAAATGCGGACGATCAATTTGAAGTGGGAGCTGAAGATAATAAACTTGAGCCTCCGAAAACTGGTATGAAATTTGGGTCTGATAAAGAAGTTTTATTCTATTACAAACGATATGCCAAACAAGAAGGTTTTGGTGTTATTATAAGAAGGACGAAGAGAGATATTGATGGGAATGCAAAGTACGTGACGATATCCTGTGCACGTGGGGGGAGGTATTATCCTAGCCGTACTAATTTATCACAGCCACGACCAACGACAAAAACGGATTGTAAGGCGAAGGTTAATGCTCACCTAGTGAATGGGGAATGGGTGTTGACCAGTGTCGATCTTCTTCACAATCATAGTACTGTTAGCCCTAAGAAATCTAGATTTTTTAGATCTCACAAAAATTTAGATGAATACAGTCAGAGCATGCTCGACTTGAATGATAGAGCAGGTATTCGGATGCATAAAAATTTCAATGCACTTGTGACTGAAGCTGGGGGCTATGAGAACTTAAATTTCTAAGAGAAAGATTGTAGAAATTTTATTGACAGAGCTAGACATTTGAGAATGGGTAAAGGAGGTGGGGAAGTACTGAACAATTATTTTAAGAGAATGAGGAAAATGAATGATGGGTTTGTGTCCGTCATGGATGTGGATGATGAGTTTAGAGTACGGAATGTCTTTTGGGCTGACGCAAGAAGTCGAGCTGCGTATGAGTATTTTGGGGATGTCATCACGTTCGATACGACGTACCTCACAAATAGGTACGGAATGCCCTTTGCTCCGTTCGTTGGGGTCAACCACCACGGACAATCCATACTTTTAGGGGCAGGCTTGATTTCAAGCGAGGACACAAGTACTTTCGTATGGTTGTTTGAAGCATGGTTAGAATGCATGAATGGAAGGGCACCCCAAGCCATCATAACAGACCAAGACAGGGTAATGAAGAATGCCATTACCCTTGTATTCCCAAACACTAAGCATAGATTTTGTCTCTGGCATATAATGGGGAAACTGCCTGAAAAATTGGGATCCCACTCAGAATACAATGGGTTGAAGACTGCCATTCAGAACGCAATGTACGATTCACAGAGTTGCCAAGAATTTGACTTAAAGTGGGAGCATCTAATGCATAAATATGATCTTACTGATAATGCATGGTTGCAGGGGTTGTACACGGAGAGATCATTTTGGGTACCGGTTTATTTGAAAGGTGTATTCTGGGCTGGTATGAGCACTACCCAGCGGTCTGAAAGCATGAACGCATTCTTTGACGGTTTTGTGCATTCCAATACGACATTAAAAGAATTTGTCGATCAATTTGACAATGCTTTGCGGAAGAAGGTGGAGACGGAGACGACAGCTGACTTTCAGTCATGTAACCAAACAATCCCATGTGTTTCCCCATTCAAAATTGAGAAGCAGTTTCAGTCATGCTACACGAGTGCAAAATTTAAAGAGGTCCAAGCAGAGGTTATGGGGATGCTATTATGTAACCCATCACTTGTCAGCACACAAGGTAGCATTTCTACCTTCGATGTTTTCGAAGAAATTTCTGCTCCCGATGGACAGTCCAAAATTTTGAAGTACATAGTTTATTTGAATGAAGAGGAATTCGAAGTTAAATGCACTTGCGCCTTGTTTGAGATGAAGGGGATTATTTGTAGGCATGCATTTAAAGTATGTCAGATGAAGTACATTCAATCTTTGCCAGATAAATATGTGTTGGACCGATGGCGGAAAGATACAAAGAGAAGATACACACTGGTTAAAGAGTAGCTATGATGATTTTCGAGTAAATGCGGATGCACGTCGGTATGAGCTTGTTGTGAAAAGATGCCTAAGATTTGCAACACGTGTATCTCGAAATAAAGAGCATGTGAATGCATTCTTTCAGTTTATGGATGAGTTTGAGCTGAAGTTGGTAGGAGGTGAGGCTGTCAGCTGTTCAACAAAGGGGAAAGAGAATGTGGACGCCGAAATGGGAAAGAAAATATTAAGTCCACACGTTGTTCGGGGGAAAGGGAGGCCACCAACGCGAAGAAAGGTCCCGATGGTCGAGAAGGCTGCTGGGAAGAGAAAGAAGAAACAGGTATATGCAGCCTTACGTCAGTTGTATATGATTGTAATTGAATTGCATACATATGGGTTTCTAATATATGTCTTTATCTATTTTCCAATTTAGACAAAGAGGAAAATCTTTGATGACGAAGTCCAAAATGTCGTTCATCCTGTGTCAGAAGTTGGAGATATAGTTGACGAGGTTGTTATTCCAACCCAGTGTAGTAATTTAACAAACATAATGCCACTAGCCAATGATATATCACATGAGGTTATTTCCACCTTCTGAACTTTGATATTTTTTCCAGGAATTGAAAATTTTTAATACTTTTATTATGGTAATGGTTGTTTTTTTCGTCTTGATTAGGCTATGCCACACGTGCCCCATGATACTTAGCATTGGAATGTGTGTGTATATTGGAGATGAATGCATTTTGTGAACTTTGGTGGGTGGTAGAGATTCCAGTACATATGAATTTGTCAGCTATGGTAAGGGGGAGACATGCAGACAATGTTGTTTTTGGCTAAACATATGGAATACACTTATATATCACGTTCACAATATGTGTTTAAAGGGTTTATGCTTTGCTAGATTTGCTTGACGATAATTTCCTCAAATACTATATAATCCAAGTTATTGCCCCCACATCTAGGAACTACCTTGATGTTGGTAGACTGAAATTTCGTTCTTTAACATATCTGTGATTGTGCACGTGCAGTTTTTTATGGGGGGAGAGATGATCATCATCATATTGGTCTACTACCATTGAAATGTGGGGAGTGTAGCGAATTTAATCTCGGCGCCCGACCCATATGGAGTGAAACAGAACATACCATTGATATTCTAATATTTTATTTATGGGATTTAGAAGCTTGACTTCTGAAACCATTGTGCTTTCTATACAATTTCATATGAATTTGTTTATTTTTTAATGGTTTATTATGTATGTGTAGGAACACCAGTAATTTTTTTTGTACTATTTTAATATCTTGCAGGTACTATTTGCAGATGGTACTGGGTGATTTTTGATCCCACTCAACTTCGCAACACGTGTATTTATTTTGCATATAGGCTATGGCATAGGAGTTGAAAGGAGAATCACTTTTGTAAAGGAAGGTGAAAGGAGAATCACTTTTGTAAAGAAAGTTGAATGGCGAATCACTTTTGTAAAGGAAGTTGAAAGGAGAATCACTTTTGTTATGGAAGTTGAATGGCGAATCACTTTTGTAAAGGAAGTTGAAAGGAGAATCACTTTTGTAAAGAAATTTGTATATGAACATGTGAATTAAATGCATGTAATATTAAAGTATGTATATGAAGTACATTCAGAAATTTGTGTAGCGATCTATAATATTGCATATGATATTATATGAGGTAAAGACAATTTTCCAAAGTCTTTATGGAATTTTTGTATAGGAATTTTTATATATATACTTGAATGGAAGCAGGTAAACATAATATGCAATGTCTTTTGGTTTGTACTTTTATTGGAATTTGTATAAATTGTTGCTTGAATGGAAGCAGGTAAACATTGGCAGAAATGTGGTTAGGTCCAGTTTTTTTCTTGGAATTTGTATATATATGCTTGAATGGAAGCAGGTAAACATTGGCAGAAATGTGGTTAGGTTTATGGTTTTTTTTTTAATTTGTATAGGTATGATTGATGGAAGCATACAATGGACAAATTGCATATTATGGAAATGTGGTTAGTGCAAAACGCTTATTCAAAGTTAATAGGTAGTTACCAACCAATTCCCAAAAAGCATATGCAATCAATTATGCATATGCACACGGCCAAATTGAAAATATAGAAGTAAAGAAACTTCTATTGCATTTTCCAAGACAAATGCTAATTTAGCATAAATAGGCTAACTGCATAAATAGGCATGTAATTACTAAAACAACTCAAAATGCAAAGTGGATATTACAAAGCCAGATGATATTGACAAGTACATACTCTTGGCAAGGCAATAAAAAGGACCAAAAATCTTGCCAACCTTACATCTAAAACAGAATGATATCTACACCTGGCTTAGGATAAGACAGAATGATTATTTACATCTAAAACTAACATATTTACATCAACATTTAGAACCAACCTATTACAAGAGAGACAATCCAAAATAGACACAACAAAATACGACCAATCCTATTCTGTACTATCCTTCTTCCCAGTTCACCCTCTTGCTTGTTAAGCATATGCTCTCTCTCCACTAGTTTGTCATTTTCTTTTTGAGCTTCATATTCACGCAACAATAAAGCATCCTCCCTCTTCCGCAGTTCACTCTCTCTTGTATTGTTTACATTCTCACGTACTACTGATTGAAATATATCTTCCTAAATGAAGAATTGACATCTTGTTTCTCCCTGTGGACAATTCAAGAATTTCAAGCAAAATTAGAGGTAGTACGTGTACATGCATTCAAAACCATGAATTACCAAAAAAGGGGAAGCTGAATTACCGTATAATAACTCGGACAAGCATAAAATTTCCTTCCGGGATTTTTGCTTGTGTGGGAGATCTTTAATGGCGATTTCAACCCACACCAACAACTCGGTGATTCAATTTCAATATCATTAATTACAGAGGATGATGATTGACTTGATGCCATAGTTGATCTACATGATGATCATAGTAATTTATCTCACATAGAGAATAAGCAATATTGAACGCATTGACTACTTTAACTGCAAAACTGAATTATTAAGTTCACGACTCATTTCCATATGAATTACAATTACTATAGAATATAAAACAGCATATACAGCATATATATTTAAACCACTTAATATATTTAACTTGATTATAGAGAAATAAAAAACAGACCTCATTCGAAGTTATACGCTTGTGTATACCTCATTCGAAGTTATATGCTTGTGTATATATTTAACTTGAATGATATATCTTATTACTTAAGAGGAAAAAAACCTGTTATATAAAATGCTACTGCAAAATAAATATATAAAATGCCCCTGGTACAAAGAGATAACGATGCAGGATAGCAATAGAAAGCATGGAGGAATTAAATGCAGGATACCTGCAGTTGTAGACATCAATTATCTCAGCAATATTGATGGGTCCAAATTTGAACTCCAAAACCACAAAGCAACTCCCAAAATCACAACACATGTATACTGCCATTAAACACAAAATACTCCACAAATTTTCCCAACCTTACTTCCAGAAATGCTTACATAATATCCACAAAAACCAACACAACACCCAGGTAACAGATAAATTACACCAGAAAAATCATGTCCAAATTTCAATACCAAGCAAAATTCCCAAAAATTGAAATTAGCACAATGGGAATAAAATAACAAAACATATAAATCCATTTTTACCTTGCACCATCAACTCAATCCATTTTATAAATTAACCAAACAACCTTGCAGACATAGCCATTGGGAAGAAATTAACAAAAATTAACGCTACAATACTTCTAACAATGAGCGTCACTACAAACTTTGGAACTGGTTCAAAGTCAACCCAGAAACGTGAATCTTCTTCCACGCTATTTTGATATAAATAATTCGTATGAATAAGAAAGAGTAAGTTTATATGCTTGAGTTAAAAAAATATGTTACTTCCAACTTTGCATTACGGAACAACCATTTTCATAACACAATTCAAGTGAGAGTCTTTGGAAAAAAAACACCAATTTCAATAGGCGTGGAGGGCAATACCCCTGCTTTTCACAGTCCACTCGTCTATATCACATTGAAAATGGTTCCAGTTGTTCCATCTGCACTCCAAACAATTTACAATCTCACTTGAGCATTCACACAACCATGTTGAATGCAAAAAAAAAAAGAATTTTTTAGCAGGCCGATGGAAGTTTACACACCCCATGGGCGACGTTTGAGCAACACCTTGCAGCATCAAGTCAATGGATTTATACAAAACCTCACAAACTCCCAGACATAGCCATTTCGGTGATTCAAAGCAGACAAATTTTCACGTAAAATACACTTATATATGTCAACGTACGGTGGAGGCCATGAAAGTGAAACGAATCGAATAAACAAATAAAAAACATACCTTCAGCCACACATGGGTCCAGCGGCTGGGCTTTCGGAAAGCAGGGGTGAGAGAGAGTGAAGGGGTGAGAGAGAAGAGAAACCGTGAGAGATAGATCCATGAGAGAGAAGAGAAACCGTGAGAATCTCCCGCCGAATCCTTTTTCTAGGGTTCGGGATTGCGTTGGGGTGACAAATAGGGGGTCATAGAGGGATGAGTGAGAGGGATGAGTTGAGAATCTCTAGAGGACAGAGGGAGAAGAAGGAGGGCAGGGATTCCGTCTGAGCTCGGCGTCGTGAGAGGGACGGGGGCTGAGGACGATGAAGTTGAAGTGAAAACTTAGAAGACAAAGGGGTTGCTTTGACTCAAAAATCGGGTGGGAAGTGAAATCCTTCAAGTAAACCGTGATGTGACTCGGACCGGGCTTGGCCACGTCAGGAGTGTGGAGTGCGTTTTCAGAACCGGGGGCTGAGTAGAGTTTTCCCTCCGAAAATGGATCATGAAATTTTAAAAATTGACTTTTTAAGTCAGAATACAAGTCGCCGCAATAAAAATAGTTGCAAAACACTCTCTATTCTCTCTTGTAGGGAGTTTTCTCAACGAGTTAAAAGAAAAATGAGAAGGGTAGTCTTTACTGTGACAGTTAGAGACTTATATTCTTGCCAATAAACCAACATTTTTTTCCATGATCAAACATATTCAAATTAGATATCATTTTATTCAATTTTTCTTGATGATTGTCAAGTGATACTAGATAAGTTTTTTGGAAGCAATAATCTTGTATATATGTTGACTAACAGTGTTACACTTAAGAGATTAAAGTTTTGTGCAACTTCAATTGGTTTCTTAACCTGAGGAAAGGATGAGTTGCAAGGGTAGAGGGCAGGTGGTTGTTATGTGCGGTCATACTAGTCTCCGAATAGGATAATTGTTGGGTTTCTGTGTGGAGCCTAATTCTGTTTTATAATAGCCTGATTTGATGCTCCAATCTAACAAGAATTTGTTACTATCTTAAATAAATTTTCAATGAGATTTAGGTCATGGAGCGCAATCTTGGGCCCAAGTCAACCCTTAACTAGGGTTTATGCGCTATAACCCTACTTAGGTTGCTCCACACACACACAAATACAAATTTATATATATTGTATACTTGTACGGCGGTTGATATATATTGCAACAAAGTATGTTCAATTTTTAAGAGCATAAAATTATTTGCAGTTTTGTAGACATAGGCACGTTACCGAATCATATAAATTTTATATGTGTTATTTTTTTTTTTTTACTCTACTTTTTCTTAATATCGTTCCCAACAAATCCTTCTTTTCCACCCACCTATCTTCATGAATGATGTACTAGAGAGTTCGAGAGGCTATGAGAAGGCCATGAGACTTTGTAAAACCACCATAAATAATGGATGTTCCCTCTCCAAGTGATGCAAATCCAAATTGATATGGAGTATCAATTATTTTCTTTCAAATCACTTCAAAATAATATCAGTTATTTTTCTCCAAATTATATATATTTAAGGTATTAGTTATTTTTCTGCAAATTATATGTTTATATTCATTCTTGTCTTGTTAGTAAATATATAGTTTCAAGTTATGGAAATGATTATGATTTTGATTTTGATCAAATTTCTTGTAGAATTCTTATTTATTTATATATTTAATTTTCATATAATAATTTAGATTTTTTCATTTTTGAAAAAAATCATCATAATTTAGAACTTTGCAGCTATTTAAATTTGGCTTTTGTGCTTCAGAACATAATTTTGAATTTTACTATTAATCAATATTATTCAGAGTTTTCTCTATGTTTTGGGTGAATCTCGTCTTCTCTGTGTTGATCATCTATTGGAACTAGTCACCATAATTAATCTCTATTATGTCTGGCATCAGTTGATATCAAAGCTTAAGCATCTTTCCTGGGGTTATATCTCATCAGTTTTCATGGTTAGTGATCGTGGTCATCATGGGTAGGTTCCAAAAAAGGAAGTCATGCACCCTGATCGTAGCATTCAGAATGTGATGATTGAGGATTTACAAAGGCAAGTTGTAGAGTTAACCTGATGTTTAACAATGCAAGATATCGGTGATCATAAGACGAAGGATCACGATTTCGATTTCAGTTTTGAGAACCTTTATCACAATTATGCTCTAGCCTGGGAGTACCGTGGTCGAGAAGAGCGTTATGGGGACTTCAGTTTTAAAGTTGATTTACCAAAATTTCCTGATACTCTTTAAACTAAAAATTTCATTGATTTATTGTATGAGATTGAGTGGATTTATTACTCCAAGGTAGAAGAGTTTGAAGATGGACACTCTTCTATAGAGTGGAACTCTATACCAATTTACGATATCTATCTTGATGAAGATAAGCTAGTGGATGAGGTAAATATATTTATTGAAAACATAGAAAATTAAAAAAAGAAAAAAGAAAAAAAGAAAATGGTGGTGAAGTTTTGAAGTTTGAAGATTATGAAACAATTTTTTAGACAATTAACTATACTTAATTTCTTGGAGTTTTGGATTTTTTTTCAAATTCTCTTATTCAAAATATTTTTCTTTTAGATTTAAGATGTCAAAAAGAAACTTAATTTTAGAGTATAAGATATTTAATATTATTTTATTTCGAGCCGATTAATATTATTTTAGTTTTTCTATGATCATTGGGACAATACAACAAAATAAAAGAAATATTGGTCTAATTGGACATCCAAAAGATAGAGTCAAGAAAGTTTAGAATTTGAGAGTGAATTCTTCCCGATGAGAATGGTGCAAATCCAAATTGATATAGGGTATAAATTATTTTCTCTCAAATCACTTCAGAATAATATCAGTTATTTTTTTCCAAATCATATATATTTACGATATTAGTTATTTTCTCCTAAATCATATATTTATATTCATTCTTAACTTGTTAGTAAATATATGGTTTCAAGTTTTGGAATTGATTCTTATTTCGATTTTGACCAAATGTTTTATATGATTCTTGTTTATTTATGTATTTAGTTTTCTTATAATAATTTAGATTTTTCTATTTTAAAAAAAATGTCATAATTTTGAATTTTGTATATATTTAAATCTGGCTTGTGGGTTTAAGAAAATAATTTCAAATTTTATTATTAATCAATATTATTTGGAGTTTTCTCTGTATTTTGAACGAATCTCTTTTCTTTTCTTTATTAATCATCTGAGAGAACTAGCTGCCAAAATTAATTTTTATTCTACCCGTTATCACCAAGCCATGTAGACATAATCCTTAGCACTAACTTGAATACATTTTAGTGTTATCTCCCTTTCTCATACTTTCAACAAGTGTTTTATTGTTCATGCCATAGACAAGTATTCCAAACACTACACCATAGATAAGTATTCCAAACACTACACCAATGTGGAGACTAGTGTGGGTCATTTGACAGAATTGTTGACATTCACCCTTACATAAATATGCATCAATACAAAGGTTGCGGCCTCATTGGTAATCCCAGTCTCTAAAATAGAGGTATGAAGTTGGAAACTTTCCTTCCTAAATATTAAAAAAAAAAAATACATCAATACAAACTAAATCAAAAATAAAAAATCAAATCCGCTTACATGCATTGAAAGAGAAATGTTTTAATCAAAAAGAGATTTTATAACAATAAATTTACAAATTGATATAACTTCTATCTTTATTATTTTTTTAAATATGATTCTATATATAATTATGTTGTTATTTTTGTTTTAAATAGTATTTTTCTTTACTTTCTCACATTAGCATTGGATTAGCTAGAATTCTAACTCAGGTAATCATTTTTTTCTATTTTATCTAAACCATTTGAGATGTAATTGTTGCACCTCAAGCCTGTCTAAAAATCACACAAGACGATAAAGAGACAATATTTAAGTGGTTCAGCAACTTGCCTAAATCCACTAGAGCGGAAACTCAGTATTTTCAATATGTTTGTACAAAATTACAAACGCTCATAAATAAACACTCTATCTCTCAAAAGGCCCTCCGTTCTGGATTTTTCCAGAACCTATATTTCGCCCTCAACCCTCTTCCTTGATCGCTCACCTTATTGAGGATGATTTTAATTTTCAGCAAATAACCTCCTTTTATAGAAAAAGCCATAGGGGACAAACACCCACAATTCTTGATCAAAAGAATCGGTGCATCAATTTATGGTCATAAATTGCTGCCAGAGAATTGGATGTCCTAATATGGACAAATGACTTTCAGTGGGTGGGTGGCTACACATGAGAAAGTAGCTGCCCATGGGCATGCATACTTGGGGGGATTCCAACAATCGCCCCCTCCACCCAAGTATGCCATGCTAGCATGCTACAAACGATTGCATCCTTCAAGTGATTGCACTCCCTCATTGGAATACTTGTTAGCCATGAGAGATTTTTGCTATCAAATGCATCTGCAAGTGCGTTTTCAAATGGATGTCCAGATGCCATTCCAAATACATCTTCAAATGTATCAGCATCGTCTATATCCACGGAGGTTGCAAGGGATTTTCTTCAGAGGAGGTTTACAAGTGCATTACTGCACAATCTCAACTCTCTAGGGTTCTTCTTTCACTCGAGTCCATGAGTCCACACTCATGTATACCTTGAGCAAACTAAGCTTCACTCGAGCCACAGTCGAGCGAATAATCTACCTGGTGCCTTTACATCTTTCAAACTAGGCTCCATAACCCTACAATCACACCAATCTCCAACTTGGAGACTAGTTCTCAACATGCCAGCCTCTATCTCCAGCATGATCCATTATCATCTTTTTAATTTTACAACTCATGTCTTCAAGTTAGAAGACTAACTAAAGTGATGCATAACTTTAGTTCATCACATGCAGTGCCCTTAATCAACACATCTATATAGGGCATCTCCCACTATACTAGGAATCAATGGTCTTGCACGGACCTTGACACATATCAGAGAACCTGATGCTGAGATCTCCATCTCTGACCTAGGCAACTGACTCCTCATCCTACTGCTGTCTTCAGTCGATGTGCCCATCTTGTGTGCAGTCTCCGACTTGCATAATCTCCATTCTTGCAAGTTTTTTTCTTCATATCGTAGTTCACTACCTTCATTCAGCAGGATATAGTTTAAGGTAGTAACCACCATGGAGGTCTGATTGTCTTGGCAATCATGCAACCATCAACTTTAAGTGTAGATATCCCTGGAACATCTGATGTTCTGTTTCCATCTCTCACACCTTTGCTTGATGTCATGGTCTATGGAGATTTCTTCAGGTTTAGATGAGGAAAAGTAAAACTGACTTCTTTTTACTTAATCATCTAATTCACACGACCATTACCATGAGCCAAGACTAATGAATCATTCGTGACCTTCCACGCCTTTTTGAGAAAACACTACTGAATAACTATTGTCTTTGAGTTGTCTTTAACAGCATTGTGCACTGCAAGAAATACGGCGTCATGTATTTCTTCAATCACCATATTCACAGCATCATTCACAGTTTTCTCCTGATTTTAGGAGTCTCTTGTGCCTGTCTTGCCACATTCCTAACGAGTCATCTGTTGTCCAGATCTTGACTTGCCTCCGCCTTATTCTTGGACTTTGACTAATCCAAGTTTCAACCCTGATTATCAACATTCAGGACCAACAAACTTGAGATCTTGCCAGAATCTTTTTTGCGCACCTCCTCATCTAGGATAAGATCTCGTACATTATGAAATTTCAACTTCGACTTCTTTGTAGAATTACTCATAGTCATTCTCATGACCTCCCAACTTTTTGACCACAACGTCAAATACTATTGGGCAACAAAAGTATCTTCTGCCTTTTTTTTTTAAGTTGAACAATTTCTTCATCAGCAATTTGTTATTTGCAACTGGCTTTTCAAAGAAAGCCACAATGAGATCTGTTGCAATTCTTCTCTTAATAACATTGTGCTCCATGAGTTGTATGACTGCCAAAACCTATCGATATAACAAGTTAGTCAGCATCGTCCAATGATCTGAAATTTGCTTCTCAAACTTCACGATCCCAACTGGCTGAAATCAAGTCCAAAAGAACTGAGTCCGGCGACATTAGACTCTAACTGGCTGACATCAAGCCCAAAAAAAATGAGTCTGGCATGACTCCAACTGGCTGCGATTAAGCCAAAAACAAATGAATCCTGCATGACTCCAACTGGTTGAGATCAAGCCCAAAACAAATGAGTCCGCCAAGATTGGACTCCATCTGGCTTTGATCAAGCCCACAACTGATCTGAAATTTAAACGGTCTAGATCATTAGTACTGATGGCGAATCTCAACATTCCCACCATACAGATGAGTTTGGAATTATCCAAATAGTTCGTCAGCACTATTTGATCATCGCAATTAGACTCCCAATGGCGTAGATCAAGCCCAATATGATCTGCAACTTACGGACGATTCAGATCGAAAGTATCGATGGAAAATCTCAATATTTCCACAGTATAGATGAGTCTGAAATGATCCAAATAGTTTGTCAGTACTATTTGATCATCACAATTAGACTCCAAATGGCATAGATCAAGCCCAAAATGATCTATAACTTATGGATGGTTCAGATCAAAAGTACCGATGGAGAATATCGACATTCCCACCACACGGATGAGTCCGGAATGATCTAAATAGTTGGAAAGTACTATTTGATCGTTGAAATCGGACTCCAAATGGCTTAGATCAAGCCCAAAAACGATCTAAAAATGGATGGTCATGATCGTCTGGTGCGTGGATTACACGCGCTGAGGCTGTGCGTCAGGGGAGTGTGAGGCACGTGTGTGTCACGCGCCGAGCCTTCCTAGGACGCCTGGAGGAGCATGGGAGCATGTCTTTCACGCGTTTGCAACCTAGCCCGCGCGTGAGACAGTGTCTATCACGCGTCTTCTTCCTCTACCGCAAGTGGGGGTGTGTGGGAGCGTGTTACCCACTCATATTCTTCCTTTGGTGTGACTGAGGTGCGTCTGTGTACTCTCCGACTTTTAGGGGCGCGTACAAGCTCCTCCGACATCCCTTTTTGATGTCATTTGTGGCAACGGATTCGTCTTGGCGTGATGAACGTCATTGTGTGTCAAAAGTTTCTTTCGATCAACTTGATTTTTCTGGACAGCATAAAACCAAAGCTCTGATACCAATTGTTGCCCCTCTAGCCTGTCCAAAAATCACACAAGACGATAAAGAGACAATATTTAAGTGGTTCAGCAACTTGCCTACATCCACTGGAGCGGAAGCTCAGTATTTTCAATATGTTTGTACAAAATTACAAATACTCATAAATAAGCACTCTATCTCTCAAAAGACCATCTGTTCTGGATTTTCCCAGAACCTATATTTCGCCCTTAGCCCTCTGTCTTGATCGTTCACCTCAATAAGGATGATTTTAATATTCAGAAAATGACCTCCTTTTATAGGAGAAGCCATAGGGGACAAACACCCACAATTCTTGAACCAGAGAATCGGTGCATCAATTTATGGTCATAAATTGCTGCCAGAGAATTATGTGTCCTAATTTGGACAAAAGACTTTCAGTGGGTGGGTGGCTACACATGAGGAGGTAGCTGCGCATGGGCTTGCATACTTGGGAGGATTCCAATAGTAATCATGTATATCGGATTTCTTATTCTTTTCCCTAAACCATTTTAAATTGTAATCCATATCTAAGAGTAGAGTTAGATGAAATCTTTTTTGGCAAAAGAGAAAACAAATTGGCTATAACTACAGTTTCTCTTTGAATATAGAGAGACAATATAGCTAATATCTGTTTTTAATTAAAAAAAAACTAATCTAACGTGGATCAAAATAAGAAACCTTTAATTATATTTTAACTCTTTATGCATTTTGCTAATTGCCAATGTTGTTAGGTGTACTCTTGTAATTATTGTATTTGTTTGATTTTTTAGGGTTCATTAGGACATTTATAATTTCTCAGAATTTTTTGAATAGTAAAGAAATTGTTTGAACTAAGATACATTATTGGATTTTGGAAGATATGAGAGAAAAAATTAAATAAAAATATTATATTCATTATTTTTATTTTAAAATTTGAAAAAAGTTATATTATTTTTTGTGTTTTGTTTGAAAGTTTGGAAAAGTTGTATTAGGTTTTGTATTTGGATCATGATTAGATGAAAAATTTAAAAATTTGAAATTGAAAAGTGTTGTATTTGAGTGATGTTTTAGAATGAATTATAATAAGTTTTGAGAATATCTGAAAATACCTAAGGGCATATTTTGGTAATGAGATGAGAAGAAAATTCTATAAATAGTTGTGGAATTATTTAAGTTAAGATGTTTTATTGGGTTTTGGAAAATGAGAGAAAAAAAGTTAAATAAAAATATTATAAAGTTAAAAAATTATTTGAATATTATTTTCTAATATTATTTTTGTTTTGAAATTTGAAAATTTGTATTATTTTTTTTGTGTTTTATTTGAAAGTTTAAAAAAGTTGTAACGATTATGCAATAATTAGATGAGAAAGTTGAAAAATATTGTATATTTGAGTGATGTTTGAGAAAGTAATTATAAGAAGTTTTGAGATGAAATAAGTTGAAATATTAAGATTATCTCAGTTCTCAAACATGACAAGTGTCCAAACAAGCCCTTAACGAGCGCATCTTTCCTCTTGCTCCAGTCGCATACAATTTCAATTGTGTATTTAGCTGGCTGGGAGTTTGCGTACAATCTCACGTTATCAATGTGATACTTTTTTTACTTTTTTTATTTCAAAAGATCAATGAGTACTATAAAATTGTAACGATAATGTGAGAGGTAAGAGTTTTTTTTATAAGGTCGAAAAAGTTGGTTGGTTGGCCAAGCAGACGATGGGAGTTAGGGTTCCTCACGAGTCCTGATAGACACATCTACACAAGCCATTGTTACAGTCCAAGAACGAGTACAGGCCTTAGTAACTGATTGGGTTGGAAGTTTATATGTTTGTTAGGGAATGGGCCAGTTTAAATTTATTAGCATTTCCTTCTATGTTTTTAGTTCTTTTATTGATTGGGTTGTAACAGATATTGGATCTCGGCCTGTTGTAACACCTGGATCACTTGCATTTAGTTTTCTACGTCTAGCTAGGCCCAACTCGTGGGCATCACTAAGCAATGAGCATATTCCTGCTCAGAAGTTTATCATTGAAATGCACTAGAATTTCCAGCTTTCTTCTCCATTCTTCTTCTTCTTCTTCTTTGTTGGAGGTGCTCTCCTCGAAGTGAGCAATCTCAATGTAGTTTTATCAAATACCTGGGGAGTGTTACAGTCATGGCTTGCGACCGACACAACAGAGTGGCCATGACAACATCACTTTTCTTTTCCCACAAAAAAGTTTGCATTGTAAACCGAAGCAAGCATCTTCCAAAGTGGGCAAATTGGTCCTGCATCAGATCAGAGAATCTAGACCCCAAATCCCCGCTGGATATTTCAAACCTGTGCTCATCACAAACACACAAACGAGCAGTCGTGTAATTGTTTAGACTTTAGAGAACATATTTCAATGGAAGAGATCATTTAGGTATTTGGGTTTGTGCATTCTAGAAATAGAATAGATAATCGATCTTCATCGTGAAAATTACACTACTCTTCATATGATATCGTTCCACATGAATGATGACTGATCCCCGAATGACGAATGAATGTACGTACGTACCTTCTACTTGCACGTAAACCTAAAACCGTGATGAAGATTACCATAAATTAAAGAAATATACTTCTAGATGTGGTTATTGTTCAGTATGAGTTCTACACGTTTTGTTTCTTGTCTTAATTACACATGATCAGGATTTGATATTTTGCGACTTGTTTTTTGTAATTTTTTTTTTCCTGAAGAATTTCATTAGTTCATTTAAAACCCTAACTATATATTAATTATACCAATATTTAACGCCCGCGATTCTCCTTGACTGAGTTGGAGTGGCTGCCATATTTTTATATATCAATTTTGTAACGTACAGTCAATCAATAAATAGATCAGTATGTAAGGAGAACGTAAGAATGACTATATATAAAGTTTATATATATATATATATAAGAGGGAAAAAGATTTCCTCAAAATCATAGCCCAAGTGAGGGAGATAGACACATGACTAGGCTTTACGGTATTTCGATTCATAATACCTTATAAATCTTACTTTATATATCTATCTTTCTTATTTGAAATTTAAGTTTAGATTAAACTTAATTAAAAATTTGAAAGAATTCTTGATTCTGATAAAAGAATTAGGAGAAATTGAAGGTGAAAATTAAGACTTTCTCAAATTTATTAGCCTCGAGTGAGTGAAAAGAACGGAAAAATATTCATTCAAATTCGTCGGTCTTAAATGAGAGAGAGATACAAATTAAAATGATTTCACAACAGTTGTAGTTTACTATTGTGTGATTTCAGGAGTAAGTCCATTATACGCCTATCTTTCTTTTAAAATCCTAAGTTTAAATAAGAACTTGAATCTCTCTCTAGCTAGGAGATGATAACATTGAGGAATTGCGAGAGAAGATAGGTTCCAATGGGGGCATGAAAATGATAAAGCATGTCCATATATTGCTAGCAATGATGACACTTGAGAGTTGTGCATGTGGGTGTTTTGTTCCATTCCCTTTATTTATTTTGGAAAATGCTATTTAGATTGAAAATGGTGCTTTCTATTTTGTTCGATATTGTTTTTTTTTAAATGGTTAGGAAATTGACTATTAATAGATTTTTTTTTAAATAGTAAAGATATTAAAACATATTTGAGATTAAAAAAATTAAAAATATATATATTTACACTATCGATATAATTAGGGGTGTTCAACCGGGTACCGAACCGGGTATCTGGGTATACCCGGCCCGGAACCCGGGTTTTAAATCCGGGCCGGATTCCGGCCCCGGTATATCCGGTTATGAATTCGGGCCAAAACCCGGCTTAATCCGGATTTTAGTAACCCGGAAATCCGGTTACCGGGTTTTACCCGGTTTTCTTTTTATTTTATTTTTTTATTTATTTTTAAGTCTGTTTTAGAAGCAGATTTTTTTAAATAAAATCCTGTATTTATATGAAAATGTTGAAAAGCATAATTCTCTTATATTTATTTGAAAAATTAAAAAAAAGTGTGGAAAATCATACTTTTGTATAAAGACTATATTATATAAAAGGTTTTTCTAATTCATTAAAAAGCATAATACTAACATTTCCAAAATGTTAAAAATATATAAAAATGAAAAACTAAAATGCATGCAGTCCATTACATATTTCATTATTTTGTTATTTACACATTACATTACAATACAAAACTACAAGATTTGAATTACAAAATAATTCCAGCAAGTAGCAACTTCAAGTAGCAAGTTCGAGTGATCTGTCTTTTGGCCTTAATTGATTTGAATAGCATTCCCCCCATGAGTTGGTCTTATAGTTGTGGGTCCAAAGGGCCCTGCCTTGGAGAAGTTCCCCGACAAAAAAAAAAAAAAAAAAAGAGTTGGTCTTATGGTTGAAACAATGGACAAGAAAAATGATAACTTGAACAATGGAGAAGAAAAAAAAAGGGACAATCCTAGCAACGCCATTTGTTTCAAGGATCACCTCATTAGTGAAACCATAATAGATATATCAAGGCTTTCCAATAAGAAATCTGCAAGTGCAAGCACAACTGTCATAAAATACTTTTACTTGAGGTTCAACCTAGAAACGAAGAACAGAAAAACATTCAACTGAGACATGTAAAAAGGGGGTTCTATATTAATATGAAACTTTTACCAACAAGGAAAACTCAATGCCTCAGAAACCTAGAAAAAGGGGGGTTGTAACTTGTAAAAGTACATGTTTTAAGAAAGAAGTCAAACCCAATCAGTGTATATGAGATGCAATTAGAAAATGGTGTCTCAACAAAATATCTACAACAGAATATGAGATTCTAAATCTCCAAACAAAATATCTCATGATGGATTCACATTGTACAAACTGGTTTTGTAGAAAATACTGATTTCTTAGATACGAGTTGATGAAGTGTCCCCACCCAGAAAAGTTACCAATCACGACTTTTCCTCTACTGGTTGGAAAAACACATTTTCTCTCTTTTTTTAATAATTGAAAAAAAAATACCTTGTTTGACTATATGGCAATAATAATTTAGTTATTTTTGGCCTTTATGTATCAAACACAGCAAACAAATAACCGAATTTGAAATTACTTATAAACTATATTTGAAATTAGTGTAGACCTGTGTATATGTGGATGAAATATTCAGGTTAGACCTGTGTAGAATCTATCTATGTACAGTACCATTTTATCTGCAGAGCTCCTTTTCATTCAAGCACCCAAGTTCTAACCCAATGCAATCAGGTTTCATATATATATATATATATAGATGAGGCCTTTATGTATCAAAATTACCATTCAAACTCATCATCATGATATGATGTGCTGTTTAACTTCACCAGAAGAGAGAGAGAGAGCAAAAATGGAATCATTTCACAATCTAATGAAGCAATATATATATATATATATATCATTGTACAGTCAGTAGAAGGTATGAAGCAGCATATTTTGACCACCAAGAAATGAAAAGCTAACTAGCTGTCAAACATGCAGCAAGTCACATACTTGGCATGATAATTATGGTTTAATCGTCTATTTTGTTCTTAATTTTCTTTTAATTAATCTTTTTTATTAGAACAAACCTAGATCACCAAAGTTAGACATTGACAAAGATGTCAACCCATCTTGCCCATCAAAAAATAAATTAATCGCTTATCGTGGGCCTCGTTATATTCATAAAAATATTACAATATCATTACTTTTTATATAAGATGATGTTGTGTGCTTCCACAGCAACAATGTGCTTAATGTGTCAATTAAATAGATTTACAAACAGATTTATCCTTTTGTGCATTTTATAAATGAAAAACTCATTCCCTAACCCCACTAGGCAATTCAATGAATCTTTAGGTAGTTAATACTAATAATGTAATGTAAATTCATATTCCAAGTTTTCCAGCCCGTTTAGCTTCAGTGTTGGCAATGTTTTATGTTTCTCTAAGTTTTTCTTAGCAACCAAACAAACCAAGGGCTGCATAGAAGTGTTTCTTAAAACCGTGTAGTACATTATCTCTCTCAATTTTTCTCAATAACCAAATAAAAGTCTTGAAATAGCTGGGCTTGAGACCAAATTTACCTTACATATTCCTAAAGGGAAACCCAAATTTACCTCCTCAGTCAGTACATGGACAAGCCTAGAAAGCCTTATTTGGCAGAAGCTTATCATATTTTACAGTACATTAAAAATACTCCAGCTCATGGTCTTTTCTTTGACAGAATCTACCAAACTAACAGCATATACTTTATACCACCAAACATATAACAGGATCACGTTGCCCCACTTCAACAATCAACCGGGTAAAGTAAGTATATCGTAGGCACGAAAGTTAATAGAAGCCCAGATACTATATATTATGAAATAACGAAACCCTTGTGATAGAACTTCTAAACAAAAATCAGATGAATCATATAACTTCTAAATAGAACAGGGCACTCTTGTACATGGGCATAAAACCCTAAAAATATTGCTGCAGATTCCGGCCCCGGTATATCCGGTTATGAATCCGGGCCGAAACCCGGCTTAATCCGGGTTTTAGTAACCCGGAAATCCGGGTACCGGGTTTTACCCGGTTTTCTTTTTATTTTATTTTTTTATTTATTTTTAAGTCTGTTTTAGAAGCAGATTTTTTTAAATAAAATCCTGTATTTATATGAAAATGTTGAAAAGCATAATTCTCTTATATTTATTTGAAAAATTAAAAAAAAGTGTGGAAAATCATACTTTTGTATAAAGACTATATTATATAAAAGGTTTTTCTAATTCATTAAAAAGCATAATACTAACATTTCCAAAATGTTAAAAATAAATAAAAATGAAAAACTAAAATGCATGCAGTCCATTACATATTTCATTATTTTGTTATTTACACATTACATTACAATACAAAACTACAAGATTTGAATTACAAAATAATTCCAGCAAGTAGCAACTTCAAGTAGCAAGTTCGAGTGATCTGTCTTTTGGCCTTAATTGATTTGAATAGCATTCCACCTCCATGAGTTGGTCTTATAGTTGTGGGTCCAAAGGGCCCTGCCTTGGAGAAGTTCCCCGACAAAAAAAAAAAAAAGAGTTGGTCTTATGGTTGAAACAATGGACAAGAAAAATGATAACTTGAACAATGGAGAAGAAAAAAAAAGGGACAATCCTAGCAACGCCATTTGTTTCAAGGATCACCTCATTAGTGAAACCATAAATAGATATATCAAGGCTTTCCCAATAAGAAATCTGCAAGTGCAAGCACAACTATCATAAAATACTTTTACTTGAGGTTCAACCTAGAAACGAAGAACAGAAAAACATTACAACTGAGACATGTAAAAAGGGGGTTCTATATTAATATGAAACTTTTACCAACAAGGAAAACTTCAATGCCTCATAAAAAGGGGGGTTGTAACTTGTAAAAGTACATGTTTTAAGAAAGAAGTCAAACCCAATCAAGTTGTATATGAGATGCAATTAGAAAATGGTGTCTCAACAAAATATCTACAACAGAATATGAGATTCTAAATCTCCAAACAAAATATCTCACGATGGATTCACATTGTACAAACTGGTTTCGTAGAAAATACTGATTTCTTAGATACGAGTTGATGAAGTGTCCCCACCCAGAAAAGTTACCAATCACGACTTTTCCTCTACTGGTTGGAAAAACACATTTTCTCTCTTTTTTTAATAATTGAAAAAAAAAATACCTTGTTTGACTATATGGCAATAATAATTTAGTTATTTTTGGCCTTTATGTATCAAACACAGCAAACAAATAACCGAATTTGAAATTACTTATAAACTATATTTGAAATTAGTGTAGACCTGTGTATATGTGGATGAAATATTCAGGTTAGACCTGTGTAGAATCTATCTATGTACAGTACCATTTTATCTGCAGAGCTCCTTTTCATTCAAGCACCAAGTTCTAACCCAATGAATCAGGTTTCATATATATATATATAGATAGAAAGCCTNGTTTTCCAGCCCATTTAGCTTTAGTGTTGGCAATGTTTTATGTTTCTCTAAGTTTTTCTTAGCAACCAAACAAACCAAGGGCTGCATAAAAGTGTTTCTTAAAACCGTGTAGTACATTATCTCTCTCAATTTTTCTCAATAACCAAATAAAAGTCTTGAAATAGCTGGACTTGAGACCAAATTTACCTTACATATTCCTAAAGGGAAACCCAAATTTACCTCCTCAGTCAGTACATGGACAAGCCTAGAAAGCCTTATTTGGCAGAAGCTTATCATATTTTACAGTACATTAAAAATACTCCAGCTCATGGTCTTTTCTTTGACAGAATCTACCAAACTAACAGCATATACTTTATACCACCAAACATATAACAGGATCACGTTGCCCCACTTCAACAATCAACCGGGTAAAGTAAGTATATCGTAGGCACGAAAGTTAATAGAAGCCCAGATACTATATATTATGAAATAACGAAACCCTTGTGATAGAACTTCTAAACAAAAATCAGATGAATCATATAACTTCTAAATAGAACAGGGCACTCTTGTACATGGGCATAAAACCCTAAAAATATTGCTGCAGATTCCGGCCCCGGTATATCCGGTTATGAATCCGGGCCGAAACCCGGCTTAATCCGGGTTTTAGTAACCCGGAAATCCGGGTACCGGGTTTTACCCGGTTTTCTTTTTATTTTATTTTTTTATTTATTTTTAAGTCTGTTTTAGAAGCAGATTTTTTTAAATAAAATCCTGTATTTATATGAAAATGTTGAAAAGCATAATTCTCTTATATTTATTTGAAAAATTAAAAAAAAGTGTGGAAAATCATACTTTTGTATAAAGACTATATTATATAAAAGGTTTTTCTAATTCATTAAAAAGCATAATACTAACATTTCCAAAATGTTAAAAATATATAAAAATGAAAAACTAAAATGCATGCAGTCCATTACATATTTCATTATTTTGTTATTTACACATTACATTACAATACAAAACTACAAGATTTGAATTACAAAATAATTCCAGCAAGTAGCAACTTCAAGTAGCAAGTTCGAGTGATCTGTCTTTTGGCCTTAACTGATTTGAATAGCATTCCTCCCCCATGAGTTGGTCTTATAATTGTGGGTCCAAAGGGCCCTGCCTTGGAGAAGTTCCCCGACAAAAAAAAAAAAAAAAAAGAGTTGGTCTTATGGTTGAAACAATGGACAAGAAAAATGATAACTTGAACAATGGAGAAGAAAAAAAAAAGGACAATCCTAGCAACGCCATTTGTTTCAAGGATCACCTCATTAGTGAAACCATAAGTAGATATATCAAGGCTTTCCCAATAAGAAATCTGCAAGTGCAAGCACAACTGTCATAAAATACTTTTACTTGAGGTTCAATCTAGAAACGAAGAACAGAAAAAACATTGCAACTGAGACATGTAAAAAGGGGGTTCTATATTAATATGAAACTTTTACCAACAAGGAAAACTTCAATGCCTCAGAAAAAGGGGGGTTGTAACTTGTAAAAGTACATGTTTTAAGAAAGAAATCAAACCTAATCAAGTTGTATATGAGATGCAATTAGAAAATGGTGTCTCAACAAAATATCTACAACAGAATATGAGATTCTAAATCCCCAAACAAAATATCTCATGATGGATTCACATTGTACAAACTGGTTTTGTAGAAAATACTGATTTCTTAGATACGAGTTGATGAAGTGTCCCCACCCAGAAAAGTTACCAATCACGACTTTTCCTCTACTGGTTGGAAAAACACACTTTCTCTCATTTTTTAATAATTGAAAAATAATACCTTGTTTGACTATATGGCAATAATAATTTAGTTATTTTTGGCCTTTATGTATCAAACACAACAACCAAATAACCGAATTTGAAATTACTTATAAACTATATTTGAAATTAGTTTAGACCTGTGTATATGTGGATGAAATATTCAGGTTAGACCTGTGTAGAATCTATCTATGTACAGTTCCATTTTATCTGCAAAGCTCCTTTTCATTCAAGCACCCAAGTTCTAACCCAATGCAATCAGGTTTCATATATATATATATATGAAACCTATATATATATATAGACGAGGCCTTTATGTATCAAAATTACCATTCAAACTCATCATCATGATATGATGTGCTGTTTAACTTCACCAGAAGAGAGAGAGAGAGCAAAAATGGAATCATTTCACAATCTAATGAAGCAATATATATATATATATATATATCATTGTACAGTCAGTAGAAGGTATGAAGCAGCATATTTTGACCACCAAGAAATGAAAAGCTAACTAGCTATCAAACATGCAGCAAGTCCATACTTGGCATGATAATTATGGTTTAATCGTCTATTTTGTTCTTAATTTTCTTTTAATTAATCTTTTTTATTAGAACAAACCTAGATCACCAAAGTTAGATATTGACAAAGATGTCAACCCATCTTGCCCATCAAAAAATAAATTAATCGCTTATCGTGGGCCTCGTTATATTCATAAAAATATTACAATATCATTACTTTTTATATAAGATGATGTTGTGTGCTTCCACAGCAACAGTGTACTTAATGTGTCAATTAAATAGATTTACAAACAGATTTATCCTTTTGTGCATTTTATAAATGAAAAACTCATTCCTTAACCCCACTAGGCAATTCAATGAATCTTTAGGTAGTTAATACTAATAATGTAATGTAAATTCATATTCCAAGTTTTCCAGCCCATTTAGCTTTAGTGTTGGCAATGTTTTATGTTTCTCTAAGTTTTTCTTAGCAACCAAACAAACCAAGGGCTGCATAGAAGTGTTTCTTAAAACCGTGTAGTACATTATCTCTCTCAATTTTTCTCAATAACCAAATAAAAGTCTTGAAATAGCTGGACTTGAGACCAAATTTACCTTACATATTCCTAAAGGGAAACCCAAATTTACCTCCTCAGTCAGTACATGGACAAGCCTAGACAGCCTTATTTGGCAGAAGCTTATCATATTTTACAGTACATTAAAAATACTCCAGCTCATGGTCTTTTCTTTGACAGAATCTACCAAACTAACAGCATATACTTTATACCACCAAACATATAACAGCATCATGTTGCCCCACTTCAACAATCAACCGGGTAAAGTAAGTATATCGTAGGCACGAAAGTTAATAGAAGCCCAGATACTATATATTATGAAATAACGAAACCCTTGTGATAGAACTTCTAAACAGAAATCAGATGAATGATAGAATTTCTAAATAGAACAGGGCACTCTTGTACATGGGCATAAAACCCTAAAAAAACTGCTACAGATCTGAACTTGAATAGATGCTAGCACAAATTTGACCCTAAAAAACCCATAAAAAAAAAGGATACAACATATCTGAACTAACTTTCACAAAATGAACATCTCAAGCAAGAGAAATCACTAACGGCATACACACTCATATATCCAGAAAAATTGACAACAACAAACAACAAAGGTATCAAACAACAAACAAAATCACTAACGGCATGATCTACACAAACCTCGTTTTTAAAGGGAAGAGACCGAGAAACCCACAAGCATAAAATCCATTGACCCAAGAAACCGAGAAGGAGATGGAGCGACGGAGAGTGATGATGAAGATGACGACACGAGCGACGAAGATTCCAACAGCAAAGAAAGCTAGGGTTTCGACGTGAGAAATGAGAGTGAGAGTAGGGTTTTGCTGTCACTTTTGATGGTTATTTTCAAAAACCCAGATACCGGGTTTAAAACCCAGAACCGGGTTTAAAATCTGGGTACCCGGCCCAGGTTTACACGGATTTAAAAATTTGAATTTCAGCCCGAATCAAATCTGGGCCGAAACCCATAACCGGAACCCAGTTATTCCGGGCCAGATAAAATCCGGCCCAGATGAACAGTCCTAGATATAATGCAAGATGCACAACTCTTGATCCTCTAGTATTGTCCATTTATTATTTAGATACCATAGAACCTTAAAGTAAAATCACAAGTTAAATGGGTTTTAACAAATAGAAATGCTAAATCCACCGATAGTTAGATCTCGATAGAGTGTCCCAATGCCTTTTTCTTAACAATAATAAAAAAAAAAAACCTAGTGATTAATAAAGAGTTTTTTTAATGATGTTGTGAATTTTTATTTTAAAAAAAATAATTTAAAGATATTAAAAACTAAATTAAAAAAACAAAAAAACAAAATAGATGAAATACACTTATGAGGACCCAAATTTGGATCCCGACTCTATGGCTGTAGAGCCACTCTATATATAAAAAAAAAAAGTAACATTCTACGTACTAAATCTCAAACAAGTTCTACACAAACCTTTTGTAAAATAGAAATGATATTTTCAATAATAGATTGCATAATCACTTTAAAAATTAAGTAAATATAAAATTTAAATTAAAAATTAATTTTTTAATAATAAATTTCTCTTCTTATTAAAAAGAATATATGATATTTATACAATTGATGATTATATATAGCATTATTCTAATACTTATACATCAATTAATTTTTAAAGCTTTTCGTGCGGATCAATTTTATATAAATAAATGGATTGTGCTGGAGGCGAAAAAAACAAATTATTTTTTTTCTTTTCAAATTATTTTTTAATATTTTGAAATATTTTTAAAAAATTTATAATAATATTAAACAATTTTTTCTTAATTATTAAGAAAAATAAATAAATCAGCGGTAGCCCTGCCAAAGCATTTTCATTCACAAATAAATTGTACGGATGATCCGTACATATCGTCTATCTTTAAAAAGGTGGTTTCATTATTCACGTGGTAGTTCAGAGTTTGGTACACTTGCCAGTCGTTGTGAACTTGTGGTTTCTGACAAGTGGTTTATTCGTACTCGCCACTCGTTCTGGCGGGAGCAGCTGGCGCTAGCTAAGTGGAGAGTGGTTTACACGCGAAAATAGATGCGATCATGCGTGAGTAGCCTTGCTAATGTTTTCTCCTCACTACTATTTGATGATGAAAACCAGAGAAATGCATTCCAGTACACGCGGGTCCCCGTGCAATACCGTGCACTCAAATCATGCTTTTATTTCTCTTCTCGTCGTTTTATCATCTCACACACAAGTTTTCCCTCCGTTAATTTATTCCTATTCAGTCTAAAATTATTTAATATTAGTAATGAGATATAATTTGTACGATTTTAAAATGGGCAAGTTATGGGTTTTTTTTTTTTTAAATGTGTAAATCTGAAATTTATATAAGAAAATTTTAATAATTTGATTTTTTAAATAAATATACGAAATTTATATATTAAAAACTGTATTTAACATTACTGGTTAGTTACTAATATAAGTTGTTGAAACCTCACTTGATTTTCTTAAAAGCTATAAAGTCATATATTAAGGATGTGTCTCACTTCCAATCTGCTATTACGCGGCCGTACGTCTCTAGTTGAACTTGAAGGGGCTTCTCCTGCAAACACTTCGATGCTTAAGTCAGTTTTTCTTTAGAGAATATTATATCCGAATCCTCCTTAATTATCAAGGGTTACCTGTATATATAGACTCGCTTACTGTACATATCTTATTCAGCATTTATCGGAACGGATTACCTTCAGAATTTAGGATTTTGAATGATATCATCTCATTGCTTCCTGTTATTTCTCAGATTTTCGTTAGAGGCGGTTACTATGCATATCTTGTTTCTAACTCCTCTTGATTCCCCTCTTTATGGCTTTTGGGCCCATCCTTTTGGCTACCCGGTATTCTTTATATCGTGGGCCTCCTTATACGTTCTTGGGCCCTTTAATTGGAATGACCCCTCCAATTGCCCCGCCAATTTTATTCGCCTTCTGGCGGATGGAATTTACCTTGGTCAAACTCGTTGTTACGAAGATGCTGGGCGTGGTTGCATGGGCCTGGGTATTTGGAAAACGGATAGACATGGACACGGGCCCAAGTTTTCCATGGTTTCTTGGTGTTTCCCGGCCCATCAAGCTTGCCGTTTTATGTCTTTTTATTTTTTCCCAAAAAGATTTTATTTTTAAGAATCAGGGTTTCCCATCATTTCCCGCCGTTGTGTCAGAGGAAAAAGTACAGCTTTCTTGCGTCGATTTTCCTTCTTCATCAGTTCCGGGTTACTTTAACAGTTTATGTTTGTTGGCGCTTCGTATTTCGTTATCCTTCAAATACTTTGTCTTTCCTTCTTCTCTCATTTCTTCCTCTGCTACACTTCTTGTCCTTCTATTCTTGCTTTGTTCTTTGCTCACCCTGACCCTTCTTGTAATCTTCTTCATCTAGCTTCAATGGCTTCTCATAATGAAGGTGAGGTTTTTACAAGCCCCTTCGAGATCTTTGAGGGTACGGTTTTTTCTAGATACCAATGGCGTTCAGCCATCCGTGAGAAAAATTTTGCCAAGATTCGAGAAGAGTTTCGTATTCCTGAAACCGTTATTCTGGGCTTATTGACTCCTGGTGCTGCGATAATGAGGGTTTTGCCACTAAGGTGGCTATTTCTGTTGCCCTTCTGCGAAACGGGTTGAGGCTCCAATTTTGTCGCCCTCTTCGTGACATTTTGGACTTCCTTAACATAGCCCCTGCCCAACTACATCCTTTCGCATTGAGGGCATACCTCTGTGCTTGTATTGTTTTTCGAATGGCTCTAGAGCCTCTTGGTGACTCTTACCCTGACTTGACGGCTCGAGGAATTTTTTACGTTCTACTCATTGAGGGAAGCTTCTAAGGGCAACGTCCTTAGCTTTCGCAAGAAAGATGATGGGCATGGATTGGCCTGGTTTAAGACTCGCTACTCTAACGCGAAGGTGTGGACCACCAACCTCTTCTATATCTCTGGTCAAGATTAGGAATACCCTGGCACGAAGGAAGTTTTCCATGACTTTCTAGTCAAGTCGATTTGGTGTCCTCTTCCCGACGAGAAGGAGCTGTGGCTCAAAATGGAGCCTCTGTCGCGTCGCGAGTTGGCTCGAATTGAGACTGTCCGTTCTTGGGCCAAAGCTAACCCTGAGGTGCTTTGGACTGACGTATTGCTGACCATGATCCATATTGATCGGTTCTTGATGTATCCCAACCGATCTTATTACCAAGGGTGCGGCTTCATGATCTCGGCCACTATTCCCCCTCCCATGGCGAAGCCCTCAGAGAAAATTTCACGATCTGTGTCTTCCAAGAGGAAGGTCTGTTTGGAAGAGGGGGAGGAGGAGGAGGCCGCCGAGAAGTGGGAAAAAAGAAGTAAGAAAAAGAATGACAGAGAGACTGATGAGGCCGCCGAAAAAAGAGAAAATAGAAGCAAGAAAGAGAATGAGGGTGGCGGCCGCCAAAAGAAAACCAGTTCTGAAGATTCCTCTCCGCCTTCTTCTCTTCAATAGGAGAATCTGTCGCCCACTGGGGGTACCCAGATTCTGGTGTCGCAGTTGGACAACCCTTCTCAGGCGCCTGTGCAGCTAGCAGTCATTGAGCCTTTGCCGCCCCAACTAGAGGTCCTCGCCCTAACCTCAGGGGAAAGCCATCGTTGGGGCTCCACCCCGCCTGGTACCAATAAGCCTTCCTCGCTTGTTCCCTCTTCGTCACCGCCGCGTCCTTGCATCCTGAGGGACGTGGAGGGTCTAGCCAAGCTGGCCCTTTTAACTTAGCCACCTCTCTTTAGGCCGTGCTTAGCATGCCCGAGACTACCACAACTTTAGCACCTACATTTGAGTTTCCTGTGCTGGAGGGGCGGGTGAGTCAGGTTGAGCTGGGCACAAAGATGGTTGCAGCCCTCAACCTTGATTCTATTACAGCGGTGGGAGCTTGCTCGCTCCCTTCTTCCTTTGTTGCTCATGTTGAAGCGGCCTTTGTTTTGCCCGTGAGTGGCCGCACGGAGACACCAGGGGTCTGACCTTCAAAAGGGGTGGAAGGTACACGCAGGAGTGCCCCTTCGTGCACAGCTGAAGCAGGCGGCGAGGTTGGTTCATGCCCAATTTCCTTAGACAGCTTACTAGATACCATTTCTGGGGGAAAAACACCGTTGCCAGTTGGTAGCGGGCCTGGACTCTCTCTTCCACCTCAACCTGCCTCCTCTTTTGGCGGGGATACTGACTCCTTTCTTGAGGAGAAGTGGGCGAATTTTTTAAAGGTAGACACCTGCCTTCTTAAGGCTGACCTGGGCTCCTCAACGCCCGCCCTGCCTTCTGTATGTTTGGGTGACTTATCGGGGAGGACGATGGCTTCGTCTGCGAGGCTTGAGGGAGAATCCCTTCCAAATCCTAGCGAGATTGTGAGGGGGGATGCCATCGGTGGCAATTCTTCTACAGTTGCAAACTCCCAGGTTGAGGCCAACACCCAGATGGCTAACTGTTTGAGAAGTTGGCTTTCTGAGATATTATTCCTTTTGTCCCCCTTTGGTACATACCCCTTTTATATTTTCGCCTATCTCCTCTTACTTGTTTTTCTTCTTGCAGGGTATCAACGATTTGGCGGCGTGGATAGTAGCTGACCGTTACTGCCTTGAAGAGGAGATCAGAGAGCGGCATCAACTATGCTACATAGCCAAGTGAGCATCCGAGAGATGGCAAGCTGACAAAGCTGAATTGGCCGTCTTGGCTGAGGACAAGGAGGAGTTGAAGTCTCTATTAGAGCAGTCTGAGGGCTATTCCCACTCTTTGCAAAGCGACCTTGAGCTACGCGAGGCTGAGGTCCTAGAGCTGCGAGAGTCTGTCCGCCAGGCAAACGAGATCAAAGTTAAAGATGACTTCGCCTTGTCCATTTTTCACTCTAAGAGGGACTCGGTCAGGCAGCAACTTTCAAAGGCTCAGGAGGCCCTTAAGGCTGAAAGCTCTTGGTCGAGATCTGAGCTTGCTGCCCGTGATGAGGCATTATCTTCCCTTCGTGGAGACCTGGCCCATTCTCAAGACAGCTGTAGGTCCTCCAAGGAGAGTCTTCGAGAGGCAAACTTGCCCCTTAGAGCCTGCCAGCGAAGTCTGGCTGAGAAGGCGGGGGAGTTGACTGCTGCTCAGGAGGAGGTTACACGGTTCCGCGCCCAATTGGCCCACGTCCCTACTACAAGGGACGACGCCTTTGCTTACGGGCATGGTAGTGGTATCCTGAGGCTGAGGATCATCTCTTGGTTGATCCTGCCACCAATCTCAGGACTATTGACTTGGAGTTGTTCTATCCTGAGGAAGCTACTCACCGCATTGTTGACAAGTTTGGGTGGAAAGAAATGTCCAATGACTTCTTGAATGTGCCGCCATCTTTCCCGCCAAACGATGCCTCTTAACCACTGTTGCCCTTTGTACATTTGAATATAGATAATTCTTTGATGTTTATATTTTTTGTATACTTGTAATAATGGACTTTGATTCGTTTTTATATAATGAAGTCTAATTTGCTCTGTATGAATGCTTAGGCCATTGCGCCCTTTTAATTCTTGTTTTTTTCATGGCATCACAAGCGGCTTAGGTTTGCCTTTGGTATTTTTTAGGGTCGAGTTGGTCCGAAGACCTAAGCGCCCTTTTCTCATGGCACCACAAGCAGCTAAGGCTTGTATTTGGTGTTTAGGGTCGGCGTGGTCTGAGGACCTACGCGCCCTTTTTTCATGGCACCACAAGTAGCTAAGACTTGTCTTTGGTGTTTAGGGTCGGCGTGGTCTGAGCACCTACGTGCCCTTTTTTCATGGCACCACAAGCAGCTAAAGCTTGTCTTTGGTGTTTAGGATCGGCGAGGTCTGAGGACCTACGCGCCCTTTTTTCATGTCACTACAAGCAGCTAAGACGTGTCTTTGGTGTTTAGGGTCGGCATGGTCTGAGGACCTACATGACCTTTCTTCATGGCACCACAAGCAGCTAAGGCTTGTCTTTGGCGTTTAGGGTCGGCGTGGTCTAAGGACCTACGCACCCTTTTTTCATGGCACCACAAGCAGCTAAGGTTTGTCTTTGGTGTTTAGGATCGGCGTGGTCTGGGGACCTACGCGCCCTTTTTGCATGGCACCACAAGTAGTTAAGGCTTATCTTTGTTGTTTAGGGTCGGCGTGGTCTGAGAACCTACGCGCCCTTTTTGCATGGCACCACAAGCAGCTAAGGCTTGTATTTGGTGTTTAGGGTCGGCGTGGTCTGAGGACCTATGCGCCCTTTTTTCATGGCACCACAAGCAGCTAAGGCTTCTCTTTAGTGTTTAGGGTTGGCGTGGTCTAAGGACCTACGCGCCCTTTTTTCATGGCACCACAAGCAGCTAAGGCTTGTCTTTGGTGTTTAGGGTCGGCGTGGTCTGCGGACCTACGCGCCCTTTTTTCATGGCGCCACAAGCATCTAAGGCTTATCTTTGGTGTTTAGGGTTGGCCTGGTCTGCGGACCTGGGGACCTACGCATCCCTTTTTCATGGCACCACAAGTAGCTAAGGCTTGTCTTTGGTGTTTAGGGTCTGCGTGGTCTGGGGACCTACGCACCCTTTTTTCATGGCACCACAAGCAGCTAAGGTTTGCCTTTGGTGTTTAGGGTCGGCATAGTCTGAGGACCTACGCGCCCTTTTTTCATGGCACCACAAGTAGCTAAGGCTTGTCTTTGGTGTTTAGGGTCGGCGTGGTCTGGGGACCTATGCCCTTTTTTTTCATGGCACCACAAGCAGTTTAGGGTCAGCGTGGTCTGAGGACCTACACGCCCTTTTTTCATGGCACCACACGCAGCTAAGGTTTGTCTTTGGTGTTTAGGGTTGGCGTGGTCTAAGGACCTACGCGTCCTTTTTTCACGGCACCACAAGTAGCTAAAGCTTGTCTTTGGTGTTTAGGGTCAGCGTGGTCTGAGGACCTACGCGCCCTTTTTATATGGCACCACAAGCAGCTAAGGCTTGTCTTTTGTGTTTAGGGTTGGCGTGGTCTAAGGACCTACACGCCCTTTTTGCATGATTGATATTCACCCCGGGGATTCTTTCCTTTACACAGAAAAATGAATGAAATGGGGTGTTTCCATAAATAGTGTTAACGCCAACATTGGATAAAAACGATGAAATGGAGTACTTAAAAAAAAAATGAATACGACAATTATTGATAAAATTTCTTCAACTGCTCTGCGTTCTAGGGGTGCGACAGTTCTTTGCCCTTGCTATCTTTCAATCGGTACAATCTGGGTTTGTTGTTGGCTATTCCTAGATAAGGACCTTCCCATCGGGGTCCCATCTTCCCTTCGCCTGGCGTAGTCACCCCGCTCTTCTTTAGAACCAGGTCGCCTACTTTAAAAGTTCTGGGCCTTACTCTTTTACTGAAGTACTGCTTGGCTTTCTTCTTTTCTCGTAGCATCCAAGCCTCTGCTATCCCTCTTTCTTCTTTGAGTAAGTTGAGGTACTCTTTTATCTTTCTGTCATTTTGGGTACCCGAGAATTGGCTCGTCCTATAGGTTGGTAACCCTACCTCCACTGGTGTAACCGCCTCCCATCCGTACGCCAGTGTAAATGGGAATTCTCTTGTCAGAGTTTTTGCTGTAGTCCTGTAAGCCCAGAGTACTCCTGGCAGCTCATCCGCCCAATCCCCTTTTTTCTCCGCAACCTTCTTCTTAAGGATCAAGAGTAACGCCTTGTTTGTTGCCTCAGCTTGGCCATTTGCTTGAGGGTGGCCTGGGGAGGAATACTTCGCCTTGATCCTCAGTTCAGCACACCATTCCCTGTAGTGGTCCGAGTCGAACTAGCGCCCATTGTCGGTTATAATACTCTGAGGAATTTCGAATATGCAAACGACATTTTTCCACAAAAATTTTGTCACAGCCTTGCCTGTGATTGTTGCCAACGGTTCTGCTTCCGTCCATTTTGTAAAATAATCAACGGTGACTATCATGAACTTTATACCACCTTTTCCTGGAGGGAAGGGCCCCACTAGGTCTACACCCCATTGGGCGAAAGGTCATGGTGCTGTCACTGATGTCAATTCCTCCGGAGGGGCATGTGGTACAGGTGCGTAAATTTGGCATTTTGCACATTTCTTGGTGAACTCCAGTGCGTCTCTGAGGGCGTTAGGCCAGTAATATTTTGCCCGGACTGCTTTTCTAGCTAAGGTTCTCCCCCCGGAGTGATTCTCACATATTCCCTGTGTATTTCAGCTAGGACGTACTGTGCTTCTTGTGCGGAGATGCATCGTAGCAAAGGGACAGAGAAACCTCTTTTATACAGGATTCCATCGATGAGTAGGAATCGAGCCACCCTTTTCTTTATCCTTCTCGCCTCCATTTTCTTTATCCTTCTCACCTCTCCTCTTTCTTTTGGTAATTTTCCTTCCTCCAGATACTCTACAACCTTGTCCGCCCAATCTGGGGTACTTGACCCTAGGACTCCTACCTCTACGCCAACTGCTGGGACTTTAATGACCCTCCCCTCTACTTGCCATGGCAGGGATACTTCCTCTCCTCCTGATGTCGCTTGTGCCAACTTATCTGCGAGCTCGTTGTCTACTCTTGGTATCTGGGTTATAGCGAAGTATGAGAAAAAATCTCGTATTTCGTAGACTCGTGCTAGATATTTCTTTAACTTCTCTACCTTCGTAGCATATAGTCCCAAAACCTGATTTACTACTATCTGTGAATCTAACCTAGCATCCACCTCAGCTGCCCCTATTTAGGTGGCCACAGACATTCCCGCTATGAGAGCTTCATATACGGCTTTGTTATTAGTTACTTTAAACGCCAGCGTGGCCATGTAATACCTTTCTTGGCTGTCAGGACTCAGTAAATGTATCCCTATGCCTCCGCCCTCCCGGCAAGACAACCCGTCTATAGATAGCACCCATGGCTTTCCTGATGGAGCGACTGCTTCCTCTTGGGGAAAATCTGAGAATTCTGCTACAAAATCCACCATCGCTTGTCCTTTGATCGCTTTCCTTGGCTGATACTCTATATCGAACTCGCTTAGTTCGATTGACCAACCTATCAGCCTTCCTGTGCAATCAGGCTTCCTCAATATTTTCGCTAAAGGAGCCTCTGTCAGTACTTTTACTGTGTGGGCTTGGAAATAGGGACAGAGTTTTCTAGCCACCACTACTAAGGCGAATGCCAGTAATTCAACTTGAGAATACCTGGCTTTTGCTCCTCTGAGTGCTCTACTCACATAATACACTAGATGTTGGACGGTTCCTTCTTCCTTTATGAGAACAGCGGATACAGCATGCGGGGAGACTGCTAGATACGCGTAAAGTACGTCGCCCTTTTCCGGTCACTTTAAAAGGGGCGGACTGACCAGATACTGCTTTAACCTCTCAAACGTTTCGTCGCACTGTTCATTCCACGGATGCACCCTTCGCAGCACTTGGAAAAAGGGGCGGCACTTATTTGTTAACCTGGCTATGAACCTTCCCAGGGCAGCCACTCTCCCCGCCAGCCGCTGAGTCTCATTCAATTTTTTTGGAGGTTTCATATTGATTATGGCCTCTATCTTATCTGGAAAAGCTTCAATTCCTCTCTCAAACATGATGAAACCCAAGAATCTCCATGATTGGACCCCGAAAGCACACTTCGCGGGGTTCAACCTCGTTTTATAATGGCGTAAATTTCCGAATGCTGCCCGCAAATCCACGAGGTGTTGGACGGGCTCTTTACTTTTATACCTCCATAGATCTCCCAATTTGCTCCTTGAACATCCGATTCACCAGCCTTTGGTAGGTCACCCTTGCATTCTTCAAGCCAAAAGGCATAACTTGGTAGCAATATAGCCCTCGGTCTTTTATGAATGATGTCTTTTCCTCGTCTGCTGCGTTCATCCGTATCTGGTTATATCCTGAAGGAAAACTCCGGATGCAGTCGTTCGGTGTAAACAGCGTGTAAGCGGCTACGTTGACGTGGATAAAAATAAAACGCACCGTTTTGATTTTGTTGAATCTCTCCTCTCTGATTCTCTCTCGATTCCTCCTTCAGAAGTCAGAAAAATTCTTGAACCCTCCCCCAGCTCCCTCCCTCAGGCTTTCCCCTTTTTCCCTCTCCCCCATCTCCTTCGACAAAATAAATTTTAAAAAAGCAAGAGTTAGGTTATGGCAACGGAGTCGTTGGAAGGAGAAGATGAAGGGAAAGTTACAGGTGGAAATCCAATGCTGATAGTAGAAGATGACCTTAGAGAAATGGGGAAGAAGGTGACCTGGGGTGTCAGCTCTTGCAAGCCCAACAATGGTGTCTCTTCCTCCGCGAGGACAACCCGATACCTATTGCAGTAATCAAATTACACTCACCCTCCAAAACCAATCTCTCCCATTTCTTCCCCTTTCTATCTTTGAAAACCTAACCATTGCGTTTATTATTTTGCATTTTTGGGTTTCAGATCATACGGCGCACAACCTCATTTGGTTAATATTCAATTCCAAAAGAAGGTTAAGTTTTGAGTATGTGATATGCAGATTTTGAGCTTAGATTTTGCTTGATTCTTATTTTTTCTTTTATGTTAACTGTTTTTCTTAACTAGTAGAAATTAATGGTTTTGTTTTGTTTTGAAGTTAGTTGTTCTTTATTTGGATTTCAAGCTTGATGAGAGCTATACTGCGAGTAAGATATCCATTTGTGCCGGTGATGGCTCCCACAACCTGAAGGTAAGTTCTCTGTTTCAAACCATTGATAATACGTCTGAGTGATTACGTCAATAGTGATTTAACCGAAACATGTATAAGTTAGGCAGTGATTTACATCTTTCGTTTTTAAGTTGAATCTATTCTCCAAGTCAATTTGGTTAATTTGCTTGTGCTTCGTGAAAATATTTTTAGGAGATAAAAACAATGGAACTTGTCAAGCCAACTGGTTGGGCTTATCTATACTTGTCTAGAAATGATCCTAGGTAAGTGACTGAAGCCATTTTTACGTCTCCTAATTTTGTTGTTTTTCTCTCAACCGCTCGCATATTAATTATCTTTCTTTCATGAAAATGATCCAATGTAGCCTTGCATTTGAGAACTTCATAAATTCCTATGAAGAAGCTGTAGCTATTGGTTATTATTGATACAAGTCATGTTAGAGCTAGAATAGGCCAAGCTACTGCTAGTCACAGCTTAGCAGTCTTAACAACAAGTTGGGAAATTGAATTGAGATTAATAATAATAATAATAATAATAATAATAATAATAAAGGCTTAGAACTTTTATTTCAAAAAAAGAAAATTGATATAAGTAAGTCCTCAAGACAAGATAGAATGTATGATCTATATGTTCTCAAAAAGATGATACTCTACACTGGCCATGCAATTAGATGGAGCTGATGTGAATGTGTCGGAATAGACATACGTGTGTATATTGCCAAAGAGAGGGAGAATTGTAAGGCAATTTCTCTTTTATATTTTGGGATCAGGTTTGATGTTATGCTTTTGCACTGGAACTTCGTAGCTATGGAGTTGCCAGACTAAAGGAGCTTTCATGGTAGCCCAATTAAAGATGTAAAGTTGGAATGGAAAATAACAAATATTTAGAAGTCCTTATCAGAGTGAGGCAAAAAAAATGCAAATCTGGATATGCACTTATCCAAAGAAAAATTCGGGGCTCATGCACTTATCCAAACAAATATTTAGAAGTCCTCATATGCGAGTTCATCTGGGACTCAAAAGATTATATGCACTTATCTAAAGAAAAATCTAGATATGCAAATCTGGAATCACATTACAACCATTGATCCGAAGAAAAATATTATCAGTAATGTACCTATAAAAATTTATAAAGATTCTTAAAAGTTCCCTCAAATACATTCAATACACAACGATAACATTCAATACATAAAAATTCCCTAAAATACATTCAATCCCAAGGAATTACATTCAAGCAAAGGAGCGTTCCTCTGAAGTACCATCTCTCATCAAGTATATATCACCAAATGAAGTGGTCGGCTTTGATGACTAGTAATTGACAAACATAGTTTTTGCAGCACTGAAACCGTTTTACTAAGGTAAAATTCACTGGGTACTTGGTGTAAAGATTTATATGTTACACATCTTACAGCATATACCAAAAGTTCAAGATCCAACTCTCATTTCTTCAATAGATTAAGCGCAGTAGTATCACCATCAACTCATATATCAACTCGATAGAAAGAGGTAACGATGCTCCAACATTGTGCTGTAAGCTAGGCACATCATTATAAGTGTGGACTTTCCCAGTAATTACTGTTCATAATCCCCGTAATTACTGTTCATAATCCCCAAGCACACATATTTCATCTGCAATAATCATATGAAAAGTCAATCCCAAGAAGAACTATATATACAAACAGTACAACAACCCATGTTTTTCAATTTCATAATCTTAAATTTTAACCGAATGAAATTTACAAGACAGAGATGAGACATGTTGTTCTTTATTATGAACTTTATAATTTTTCAATTGTTGTGATATTTTGAGTGGCTTCATAAATGGTGTTGTCATTAATTTAGAAATACTTAGGAAAAAAAAGCTAGACACAAAGATACATGCATGCATGGGAGCTTTCTTGCTTATGATCATCGATCCACGTTTTCCTAGCTATCGATCTGTTTATTAGTATGGACGATACTCATGAGGCCTAGCACAGCTATTAGCAGCAACAAAATATAGTCTTGAGTGGTGCTCTTATGTAGTTTGAGGGGGCTTGCCTTTATACAATAATTTTTGTTGTTTGTTCAAAACAATCACCATGATTCTCAAAAGATAACAATTTTCTCAATGATATATATCCTCATGATCTCTTGCGGCAAAGAAAAAGACTAAACATACAACCATATGCTAATCATCATCTGCTGTACATGGCAAACATATGGCGACATACACCTACTCATCTAGATAAGAAACCAAATCATGATTCTTGTTATACTCATAAAGATTTTTTATTACATCAAGTAGGCAAGTTGCACATGGTTCTCAAAAGCCTCTGATACAAGCTTCCCCAACCCCAAAAGGTAGGGGTTGGCCTTAAAGCATGGATGTTAAAACATGGTGTGAAGTATGAGACAATTTTTGCATCATACATAAGCAAATACCATGGGGAGCTCAGTATATACTCATAAGATATCCTCCATCAAATGCATGTCCTATCCATTCGCATAAATTTAAAATAAAATAAAATGCCCAAACTCCTATAGTTACCAATTTTTTTATATTCATCAAATGCATCTCATTGCTCATTCACACAAATTTAAACTAAAATAAATGTTCAAGCTGGTAAAGATTCAAATTTTTTATAAGTAAAAAATTATTAATCATTACCAAAACGTTCAGGATTCTAGGAATTATAACACAATAGGTATATAGCAGCTCTATAATTAAGAAGACTCAAACCCCACCATTCCCCTCAATAAACCAAAGTAAACAATAAAGTAAGTGCATGTGTAATATCTAGAAAAATTCTTAATGATATATACTCATCAAGGAAACAAGATTTTCTTCATTTGTTTTCTTTTCCCCTTCAAAGACACAGACTGATTAAAGATTATTAAAATGAAATGATTTTCAAGCCCAGAGTTGTGCATTTTGTAAGTGCCTCACGACGTGAGGCACAAACCTAAAAAACTGGAGCTTCAAAGATTACAAGCTAGATAAAAAACCAAATCATGATTCCCTTCAAACTCCGAGTCATTCACAACTTTTATTAATATTGTTTTCATTACTATTATTATTAGTAATATTATTTTTCATTTGAATACAGAAAAGAAGATGGGGAAGCTACTGGAACTTGAACCATTGCTTTGGACCTCATAATCAACAAAGACCAGCACAACCTCAAATGTTCCATCAACAAAGTCATAGTAGTTGAAGAACTGTAGTTGACTGAGAAAAGAACAACATTGATCTTACCTGAAGCTAGCCACGGAGATGATGCCCACACAAAAACCCAACACCAAAGATCTACGAGTTTGCACCCAAGATCTACCCTCAAACAGAGATGGACAAGACACCCACGCGAAGATCCAAATGAGAGACCCACACATACGAATCGGAGAGCCCTATGAGGTACTGCAGTTCTTCCAGAGCCGAATACGACGACGTAGAGCTTTTCTTTCTTCCAAACCCAAAGACGACAATGACGACGACACAGATCTTTCTTTCGTCCAAACCTGAAGACCACGACGTAGAGCTCTTTTGAAATATTTTTCCCTTTCGCTTGTTTTGGTTTTTCTTTGTTTAAAGGATAAAAACAAAAACAAAAAATACTAATGACGTGGCATAACCGACTGCCCAGCGACTGCGCGTCCCGACTGCCCCTAGCAAAATTGTATCCTGAATATGCGTCCATGAAGCTCATCATATGATGCCCTGCCGTAGCATCTACAATAATGTCGATGCGAGGTAAAGGGAAGCTATTTTTTGGACAAGCCTTGTTTAAGTCTGTGAAGTCTATGCACATTCTCCACTTCCCATTCGCTTTCTTCACCATGACAACGTTGGATAACCACTCCGGGTAGTGGGCTGCTCTGATGAAGCCGGTTGTGAGCAATCTCTTAACCTCTTCACTAATAGCGGCGTATTTTTCCGCGCTGAATGACCTACTTTTCTGGCGCACTTCCTTGCGCGCTGGGTCCACGCCTAAACAGTGTTTGATGATCTCGTTGTCTATGCCGGGCATCTCTTCATGGCTCCACACGAAGATATCCCTGTGTTCCACTAACAACTGTACCAGGGCTTTTCTATCTGTTGGCGAGACTTGTGTCCCGATACGAGTAGTAGTCCACGGGCAGTCAGCGTATAATGTTACATGCTCCAGAGGCTCGTTGACTTTTGCATGTTGCTGACCTCGATCATCCCTGACTTCCGTGTCCCTCTCGTAAGTTGCTGTTACAGGCGGTGGGAGGGGCGGCAAGGCCCCATCTTGTCCTGCCATCATGCAGACTTCCTTCTTGACTTTTCTTAATTCTTGCACATAACATTCTCGAGCCAGGGCCTACTCGCCTCTTGCCTCTCCCACGCCTCCATCTGTTGGAAACTTCATCTTGAGATGGTAGGTGGATGTTACCGCCCTCAAACGGTTAAGTGTCGGTCTTCCTAATATAGCATTGTAAGAGGAATGAGCTTTTACTATTAAGAAATCGGTCATGGTAGTTACAGTCCGTGTCCTAGTTCCAGCAGTTACTGGAAGCGTGATTGCTCCTATAGGCTGAATAGTTTCCCTTGAGAACCCCTTTAATGGTGTTGGGGAAATCCTCAGTTTTTCAACATCAATCCCCATTTTGACAAATGCTTCCCAGAACAGTATATCAGCTGAGCTCCCATTATCTACCAGTACCCGCCTAGTTGTATAATTGGCTATTACCAGGGTTATTACTAGAGCATCATCATGCGGATACAGGACTCCTTCCCTGTCCGACTCCTCAAAGGATATCACCATTCGCTCACCACCAAGCTTTGGTTGCTTGAGTGCTCTATCCGCCATGAATACCTCTTCATATATTGCCTTTTGTTCATACGCCTTTCGGCTGAATGTGGAGGTACCACCTCCAGCAAAACCTCATGCGATAGTCCTTATTTTCCCTATGGGCGCCCTGTTCTTGTCACCTCTTGGGGGCGATCTCACCCTCTTATCATGGCAGTCGTCAAAGCGACGCCTCCTTTCTGGACTGCTACCCCGCCTTGTTCTTGCCTAGTCTCCTGACACCTTTTAGGTTTTGACCGCTCCACCACCATTCGCTCCAACTTGCCGGTCCCCGCTAACTCTACGACTCTCTTTCTCATGGTCGTGCAATCCTCAGTCCAGTGAAAGCTCGTCTGATGATACTTGCAGTACCGACCACCTATTTGGATGGGGTGGCGGCCTTCCTTTTCTTTCTCCTCTTCTCGCAAACTTAAATTGTTATGCACCAATCTGAGGCTGCGATCCGACCGCCCTTCCCTTGCTCTTTCTCGTCTACTTGGTTTACTCTAATTGTCCGCTTGCTTGCTTCTCCACTCGCTCTTGGCATCTTCTACACAAGGGTCCACCAGTGCTTGCAGAGTATCTTCTGCATTGACGAAATCATCCGCCTTGTCCATGAACTCCCTGAGGGTGAAAAGAGTCCTTTGGGCCAACTCCGCCATGAAAGGACTACGCGGCCATACCCCTCCTAAGAGGGCGGCTAGAGTAATTTTGTCATCTTGGTCGGTCGTTGTCAAGCGTTCTTTGTTGAAATGGGCCAAGTAGGCCTTTAAATTCTCATCCTCCTTTTGCTTAATCGTTAATAGATAGACGGCTGGGCGCCGACGTCTTCTGCTTGGCATTAACTGGGTTAGGAACTGCTTTGTCAATTTCTCAAAGATGTCTATTGATTTCGGTTTGAGGGTCCAGAACCAACCCCTAGCAGTTCCTCTCAAGGTCAGAGGGAAAGCTTGGCACGCAATCTCTTCCTAGAAACCGTGGAGTGTGATATGAGCTTTGAAGTTTTCCAGATGATCTACTGGGTCCTTGGACCCATCGTACATCTCTATCTGGGGAACTTTAAATTTCGGCGGGAGCGGCACGGCCATAATACGTGTGCTGTATGGCAGATCTGTTTGGTGTAGTAAACTTTTTACCGAGGAAGAACCGCCCATCTTTTTCGCCATCTCTTCATACTTTCCCGCTAGGTCCTTCAATTCGGCGTGCATTCTTTCTTTTTCCGCCCGTTCAGCATGCTTCTCGACCCTGCATTGGGCCTCACCTTCTCCCTGCTCACTGTGCATGGGCACATCGTCATCATGAAAATTGGCTTTCTTTTGCCTTAAGTTGTCATTCTCCTTTTGTAAAATTTTCAGGGCCTCCAGAGCTTGTTTCAACTTTTCCTCTGCTGCTGCTAATCGCGCTTCCACAGATGTTGGCCTGGGGTCCATCGTTCTGCTTGCTACTGAGCGTGTTACAATTGGCATGTGAGAATCACGCTGAATCACACGATTCCACAGACAGCGCCAAATGTTAAGGACGTGTCTCACTTTCAATCTGCTACTATGTGGCCGTACGTCGCTGGTTGAACTTGGAGGGGCTTCTCCTGCAAACACTCCGATGCTTAAGTCAGTTTTTTTTTAGAGAATATTGTATCCAAATCCCCCTTAATTATTAAGGGTTACCTGTATATATAGACTCGCTTGCTGTACATATCTTGCTCAGAATTTATCGGAACGGATTTCCTTCAGAATTTAGGATTTTGAATGATATCATCTCATCACTTCCTGTTATTTCTCAGATTTCCGTTAAAGGCGGTTGCTATGCATATCTTGTTTCTAACTCCTCTTGATTCCCCTCTTTATGGCTTTTAGGCCCATCCTCTGGGCTTCCCGGTATTCTTTATATCGTGGGCCTCCTTATACGGTCTTGGGCCATTTAATTGGAATGGCCCCTCCATCATATGAACCCAATTTTACGACTCAAGTGCCTTTGATTGTGGACATTCATCATCTTCTTAGATGTTTTCAACATTATGATGTGGTTTATGTAGGAAATACTTCATTGCAGCAATCATGTGTAACTGCTTGCAACTTAATTATAACAGACCCTAAATGGCTATGCTCTATGTAAATCCCTCAGACATCACTAATGCATAATTTAGGAAAAAGCGATGCTTTATATATCATTCATGAGGAAGTCAGCATGCAAAGATGAGGAAAGTAGTAAAAGCATGTATATATCATATATGGGCAGTTGATTAAGGACATAAAGGATAATTTCAAAATCAGTATAAACTAAAACTTATCCAACATGTCTAGAGGGATGCTAACATGACAACGCATATGTTGGCCAAATTGGCCATCTAGATGATCTAGATCAAGAAGAGAGCATATGGATTGAAGGCTGAAAAGCATGATATATAGTGTGATAAAGGCGAGAGAGAGAGAGAGAGAGAGAGAGAGAGAGAGAGAGAGAGAGAGAGAGAGAGAGAGAGAGAGAGAGAGAGAGAGAGAGAGAGAGAGAGAGAGAGAGAGAGAGAGAGAGAGAAAGAGAGAGAGAGAGAGAGAGAGAGAGAGAGAGAGAGAGAGAAAGAGAGAGAGCAGTCTATTTTTACAAGTTATAAGTAACCATGTAGGAATTTTATAAAATGGTAAAAGTTTAATTGATGACTATAGAAAAAAGTATAGTGCTCTCTCTCTCTATATATATAAAGGGAAGAAGATAGGATATTTTTTTTAGGGGGCTGGGTATAATTCTAAAATGAGATTTGAACATTACTTTAATCTTCAGATTCTCATGATACTTAATAATTCAAGTAGATGCACATGTTATAGAAGAAAAATAGAAAATAAAAAAACTCAGGTCTTTTTTTGTTTTAATCCTTTCTCTTTCAAGTTTAAAAAATGCAGTATGAAAAAAGATGTAATACATATATATTTCCTTTTCCCTGTTTTTAACCCCTCAATTTCCCTAGACAAAATAGATTAAGAATAAAACTTATAAGAGCATTGGCAATGTCAAAATTTGGCTAAAATTTGAGGCATTTAGCTAAAGCCAAAGCAATTAAAGATATTAATCCAAATTGGACTATTCATCTCAAAGTCAAAATATAACATAATATTATGTATTTTAATAATAATTTTTTTAAATATTTTGTAATTGCACTCCATAAATTAATTAATAATTTAGTTTTTATTTAAAATTATTGTTTCCTAACTATCTTTTATATTAACCTAATTATCCAACATAATATAGCCTTATTTATAAAAAAAAATTCCTTAAAATCTGGACATAATATAGGCTTGTTTACTATTAATGAAAGTTTTAAAAAAGATTTAATAAAGCTTTATTGATTATTTGTGAATAAAATATGAGTTTAATGGATGAATAGTGACTCTTCAACTTTAAAAATTCCTTTAGAATTACCATACCTCAAAATCTAAATTAAAGGTTTTTAGCTAGCCTAATTCAGGTCATTTATATAAAATTTAATTATATTTTAAATTTTATTAACATTTAACTAGTCCAATATCAATACACTAACAACCAAACCTTACGAGGGAACGTCAAAGCTGGCATTATAATATTATTATGAAGAGTATTGATACAAACACGGGCATCCATGCATGCTGATAGACACATGCATTCATGCAGACACGCAATTTATGTGTCTATTAGTGTGCACGAATGCCCATATCTTTATCATTTTTATATTTTAAAAGTAACAAAATGATCGGCCAAAAAAGAAATGAAAAAGAAAAAGTATAAATATTGTCATTAAATAAAGAGCTGATCTCAAGAATTTTGTCCATAATATAGCGAATACATAATTGAATTAGTTGCACAAATAAATAAATAATGGTACATGAAGTGATTGCACAAAACGCCTAGATTTGTCATATATCGAAAATATCCCCACTCTTTGGATGCTCTCTACCATTTCTTCACTCAAAAAATGCTTGATCTATGGTCTTCTGGACACCAAAAGATCGGTATACGCACCATACCATCACATGCACCTAGTGCTGATTTACAAGTTTTACAAGAGGAGACAAGAAGAGGAGTTGTTTGATAAGTGCGTGAGGTTCACGCATGGCCAGCGTGTGAGCACCCACATGGCATCGTGATTCCAAGACTTTGATGACCACACGCGCAGCATCAGCAAGCTCCATGGCTTTTGATCTGGTAAGATTGGTTTGTTTTTTAACTTTTTTTCAATTCATTTTATCTAATTATTATAATTTTTTTAATTTTTAAAATAAAATATAATAAACAATTTAATTTTTTTAAATTTTAAAATAATAATAATAATATTAAAAAATAATATTTTATTTATTTTTTAACTTTTATCTCAATTCAACTCAACATCTAAACTAACATTTTTAACGAGCATTACCCCCACTCCATTCACAGACACAAAGCCCTCACATGCCAATACAGTGTTTAGTATTCTTTGGTTGCTGCCAACCATCTATATATATATATATATTATGTATTGCCACCATGTTCCTACTTTATTCGAACAAAAAGTGGAATTCTCCTACGAAAAGTACTAGAAACAAAAACCACTATCTTTTCTTCCGAATGTGGTTTAACCAATATTTGATAGTATCACTTCACTAAAGAGTGGTGGACCTATGTAGAGACTTAGGATGATGATACGTTTTAACTACCATTAAAGATAAAAACAAGAATTCGAATGGTTTTAGATTTTATTTGGAGCTTAGTAGGGGGGCACATGCACTGGGATGACTTTTTCTGCTCTACCATCACAAAAGTTGTAATTCATTCTGATTCTTTCAATTCTTTGGAGAAAACGTACAAGGTTTCGTAGACAAAGGTGGGACAACATACTTGGCTAGCTACAAGCCTACAAGGTTTGGCTTCTTTCATATATTGATGCTTTTTTATTTTTTATTTTTATTTTTTCATACTTTGATGTTTGTTTAGTTTTTTAATATTTGTTTTAGGTGGAATCATGGGGTTTGTGATTCTGTAAATTCTAACAATTCATATATTGCAATGAATCCTATTACAATTATTCTTTTAGGTTATTTACTTTTACAAAGAATTATTTGATATAAAAAAAATATTCATCGCATGTATTTTTGAAATAGTTATGTAAACAGTGAATTTCATAAATTTATATATGAAATCAAGTCCTAATACTAATTCTTGTCTTGCCAACTCTTGTTTTAGCTACTAATTAGAATTCTTCTTTCTATTTTTGAAATAGATTGATTAGTACTTGGTTTGACTATGCTTATCTCTATTGAATGATTATTGATTTTGTGGTTGTAATTTGACTTTCAATTCATGTCTCACGAGTAATTGAATTCATGTCTAATCTTATTTTATATGTTGTAATTTGACTTTAAATTTAGGTTCATGAGTTATACCCAAATTAAAAACTATTGACTCATTCTTAAAAAAAAAAAAAAAAAAAAAAAAATTGACATTCCATAGCATTCCTGTAAAACTCTAAGGGTTGAACCCGATGAACATCCTCTTAGATTGTGTTTGGGTAGTGAATTGATCTCAAATACTCTGTAAATAGTAGTAAAAAAGTAATAAAAAAAAGTATTAAATAGTAATGAATAGTAGTACAAAATAATAAAAAGTATGTGAAAAGTAATGATAAAATAATAAATAGTAATAAAATATTATGAAAATACTTCACCATCCAAACCAACCCTTAACTCTCCAATGGTGGAGCCTTACCTTCAACAATTAATTCTAAAAATGTTGATATATTTTCTCTACAACGAGATCTAGGTTTACGTCCTCCTACGTAGAACTGTCTAATCAATCAACTTGATGAAATAAGAATGACTTATTTGGAGGGTCTATATCAAATGTCTATCGAAATACCCATTTTCTAGTTAAGAAAAGCATCTTCGTCACTTTCAAGCTTCTTGGTTCACACAATTTGCATCTTGGCTTTAGTATTCTCAATCAAAGGATGCTGCATATTGTTTACCAAGATATCGTTTTACAATGAAAGAATCTGGACGTCTTGGATGGGTTGTATTTACTGTTACAGAATTTAGAAGTTAGATGAAGATTAATGATGAAAAATATTGTGCATTTTTGAATCATATTGAGGATGACCATTGCTATTATCATAATAATGTTGTCAAATCTTGTGATGACTTATTTAAAAAATTATAGTATAATGATAAAGTAATGAATGCACAAAGCTCTTAACAAGTTCTCAAAATCAAGTCAGGGTAAAAACATCTATTGATGTTGTTTGATGGCTTGCAATACAAGGATGCGCTTTTAGATATCATGATGAGACCCCTAATTCAAAAGATCGAGATAATTTTCTTGAGAACTCTTGGCTTCATATAATTATAAAGTTGAAAATGGGAAGACATAGTTATGGACTTTGTGGTCAGATTATCCCAAAGCCCTAGAGGCAAGAATGCAATTTGGGTAAGCTAACTTAGTTGTATGTAAAGAAAATATTTAGACTTCATGGAGTTCCTGAGACCATAGTGCCAAACCGAGACCCAAGGTTCATGTCTAATTTTTTGGAAGAGCCTACAAGCAGCAATGGGCATGTAGTTGAGATTTAGTAGTCCTCTATCATGCATATTGCACGATAGAGGCGCTCATGGGAAAGCCATGTCCCACTCATTGAATTTGCCTATAACAATTGTTACCAAGCGACTATTTAGATTGCCTATTACGGGGCATTGTATGGAAGAAAATGTATATCGCCTTTATGTTAGGACAAAGTAAGGGAGGCTCAAATAATTGGGCCAGAAATTGTACAGGAGATGAGAGATCAAATTAAGCTAATAAGAGAACGAATGGCAACGACTCAGAGTAGGCAAAAGAGCTATGCCGATATCAGGATAAGAGACGTGACCTTTGACCTTTGACCTTTGACCAAGGTTATTGGCACTACAAGAAAAGTGGGCTTTTGTGACCAAAAGGATTATTTCCGACCAAAACCGTAGGAAATAGTCTTTTTGGTCACTAAATTTTGGTCACAAAAACTCACTTCTCTTGTAGTGTGGATGTATCTCAAGGTATCACCTATAAACAGGTAAAAAGGTTCAGGCTAAGAGGGAAGTTAAACTTAAGAAATATTGGACCTTATCAGGTATTAGCAAAGGTACGCCTAGTAGCGTATAAGTGGCGTTAGTAGAGAAATGCGAAGGGATGTTTCATGTTTCCTTGTTGAGAAAATATTTTGCATACTAATATCCCCAAGTGATCAATCCAAATCTTGTTCTATTTAAATCAAACCTCATATATGAGGAAAGACTAGTCCAAAACTGTACCATTGGTGAAGGTGTAATGGAAAAAGTGCCATTGGTGAAGGTGTAATGGAAAAAGTGCCAGAAATGAGAAGTTTACATGAGAAGGTTAGCCAGTTATGTAGGAGTTGTTTTCCTATTTATTCGCACTGCAATAACTGACCAAGAGCGCACTAAGTAAGGGTAAAATAATCAAGTTGGAGGCAGGAGCGCGTCTATAAATGAGCCTTCAAACTGCTCTTTAGTTACAAATATCTAGAACTCTCAAACTGTCACCATGGTGCGAGAGAAGAGGACGACACGAATGGAAGCCGTATCACTAGAAGTAATTCATCGTTTCATAGAAAGATAACGCAAAGCGATAAGGCTAGAAGGAGAATGCTTGCAAATCGAAGAGGAACACTGACAGGATGAGGAGCATCATCATAGGGCTACAACCCTGATATCATATATGGTGGACCACGTTAATGAAATCGCAAGGAAACTAGGGGAGAAACCAATGGAGGTCGGTTGGTGAACCGAGGAAATGATGGATCATCACCTCGATCGGCGTTGATAGAGAATGCCGAAGAATGCAAGACGGCATGCACATCCATCAAAGTCCCATCTCGAGGGATAGTCCTTATTGAATTTCGAGGAAGAAATTCCTTGCTAAGGAGGGGAGGACGTGAGGGTAGAAGCAATGGAAGAGACTTCTTCCCATGGGTTAGGTACCATGGAAGATGAGGCAGAGGGCCAGGCAAAGTGTAGCTAGTCCAAAGTAAGGCAAGTAGCACTATGTAGAAAGCCTAGCTGACACATCCCAACATCGAGTGATAAAGAAATTTTTACCCTATGACAAATAAGGAAGGATTGTGCAAACCATACTCGAGTGGGAATAAAAAGCTGAAGAGGTTGGTAGTTTTGGAAAATGACAGTTCGTAGCAAAGGACAAGCTACGAGTGAAGGTGAGTAACGGCCAAAGGATGAATATCGGTCAAGGATAAGAGCGATACGGATGCAAGGGCTCTCTGAGATTATGTGGAGATGCTCAGAGGTTGTAGGTGTCACACACATAGGCCCATATTCCATCTTACATCTGGAGTGAACTTGTGGAAGAAAAAGATTACGAACATGTAGGCCATATCTTCTGATCTCAGAGATATGGTCCAGCATTATGTGGAAGACCCTTATTAGGGAAATAATTGCAGGATTGGATCCAAGCAAGGAACACGCTTGCCTTGTCCTATCGTTCACTCAACCTCTACAATTCTCAAGTCTAGAGGACGAATGGACGATCAAGATCAAAGTCTCCTATTCAAATAGTCAGAAGGACTTTTGACAACCCCACCCTATAAAAGATTTTGGAAAAGGGAGAAAATTACACTTTTGAGATCGTACAATGTTGGATCTTATTTGGAGTCCAAGTGTTCAACGAAAGCAAGTGACTTCAAGGTTGCGACTGTGAGAGAGAGTAGCGCCACCATAGTATTTTAATACTATTCAAGTAGGTTAGCTCCTAAAGTTTTATTCAGAATGTGGGGTAAATTGTAAGATTAGGCTTCGCATATTCTATAACTTCTCTCTTTTTCTATATGAAAATAATATATATCTTCTCCATTGTGTGTATTGATTATCTTTATATGGTGATTTTGAGATGATGAGTCTAAATGGTGGTGATTATGATTTTTGGGTGCGTAAGTCTTATTGTGTGTCTATTATCATGGATGGGTTGAAGAGTCCTCACACCATTCGTACAGCACATTGCCATGAGTTTCATACAGGTAGAGAAAGTCCTCGTGATGATCGAGGTGGAATGTTTTTATATGGGCTTCACTTGATAAATGGGTAGAGAGATTCTTTGAGTTGATCATGTGTGGTATTTTTAAGTTAGTTGACCAAGTTAAGCATGTGTGCTGTCTTCGATTGTGTTGACTGAATTGAGTGATTGCTCGTGTCAGATGATTTGAAATGGGCGAGTCAACTTGCATACTGACCAAGTGGAGTGAGTCTCAGTGTCAAACTATGGAGTGATTCTTGAATGGTATTTATATGATGAGTTATACTAGATTTTTACGTACTTTGATAAGAGGGTGATTCCTCGCCTCGATAATAACTATGCATAAGTGAGATTTGCTCAAAAGGTATTGATTTTTCTCCATGCTTATTTACTGATATTTTATTCAGAGGGTAGGTTCCTCACTATAACTATGGATATATGTATTTCTGCCAGAAGGTGATTCCATGCTATGGATAAATATATGTGTTCACTAACCATATACATGAAATGGTGCATGCATAATCATTTACATTGTTTATCATTAGTAGTGTTGTTATGGATGTTGAACCTATTTATGGTTTCGTTTATTAGAACTGTAGACCTTGATGCAGACATAGCCTAAGAAGAGTTTCCTAAGGAAGAATGATTGATCTCGTCCTAGTTATAGAAAAAGAGGCCTATCTCCATTATTTGTTGTTTATATTTTGATAAGATGCACTGGTTAGTCAAATAACAAATCAAGTTTGGTTTATCATACCTGGACGTAAGTGATGGATAGATGGTACTATATAATATTATTTGGGGAATGAAAATGACATGTGGATATTATTATTGTTAATGGACAAACCTCTTACCAGTTTAGACCTTTGGTTCAAATAGTATTTAGCCTTTGATTAAATCTCTACTTATTCCGCTACGAATTAGTTTACCTATTGCATATTTGATTAATGATTACACGCCTAGACTAGATACTAACACCGGGGTGTTGCTGACCAGCTGACATCCCTGACACCATGGATCTCTTCTAAGCTCTTTACCGAGGAATGAAGCGCCACATCTATTGTCTTGTATAGAAGTATTATCCTTTTGAGTTTTCTAAGAATGAGAAAATTAGTTTAATGTTTCAATTGAAACATTTTGAAGTTTATGTGCTTATAACAAATTCGAAGTTTCATAATTTTTCATCTGTTGTGGACTTATGTCGAAAATTGGTAGAAACAAAGAAATCAAAGACATATTATCTTATTGATAGATTGATTCATCTTATTTTGACTATTCCAGTATCTATAGCGACTATTGAATGGCCATTTTCAACTTTGAAGATCGTTAAAATAAGACTTCGCAACAAACTGAGAATGAGTTTCTAGTAATTAATAATTTAGTTATCTATATTGAAAGAGAAATCTCTAAGAGTTTTGAATTATTTTCAAGTATTGATGATTTTGTTTAATTAAAATAGCTTAAGTTACAATTTTAGACGCTCTAAATTTTTTTTTTTGATATGTTTGTATGAGTATTTTTACGTTATTTCAATGTTATATTATTATTGGTACATGTTATACTTTTTATGATACATAGGATATAATAAACGTATTTTATTTCTATTTTAGATTTTACTATCATTTTTTTTTCTATAGAGTAAGAAAAATTGTATAAAAAATAAATAAGAAATCTTGTTATTGTTCAAGGTAATTCCGCCACTCACTAAAAAAAATACCAAATTCTTTTTTATTTCAAGTCAAATTTTACGTATTTGTATTTCGTTTAAAATACAATTGTGTAATCTTATCATTAATACATGATCAGATTTACACATAGTATGAGCGGATTGGTATTATAAACATAATATCACGAGATGATATATAGAACGGGTAATTCTTAATATCCAACCAACCTGGTCCCCAAGGCTCAAGCAGCAGACCACGTGCATGGATGCATCAAAGTTCGTAGAGAGTCTAGAGACCAGGCCGTAAAAAATAAAAATAAAAAAAACCTCGGAACCCCAGAATTTCTACTCAATAATTTTAGAACGGTACAAAAAATAAAAGTTCTAATTAAATTCTATGTCTCTCAGATAGAGATCTCGACGAGGAGAATAATATTTAGCGAATGGTGAAGGATCCGATGCACAGAAACCCTCTCCTCTCTCAATCTCTCTCTCTTTATATGCTCAGTCAAAACCGTTTCCTAGTTGTTGCCTCTGATCTCTCTCTTTCGTAGACACAGAAGCTCAGGAGAAAATTAATCACCGAAGGCGCAGAAAAGATAGTGATTCAATTGATTATCACGCACATTCCATTCTGTTTGCAGGAATATCTCTCTACACCAACCATACGATCTTCTGATCTTCGTTTTTATGTTCTAGTACCTAACCTCGTAAATTGTTTACAAGTATGTCGAATTCAGAGCTCTTTCTCATCAAAGACGATGAAGATCAAGTAATGAGATTAAAAATCTTGGGGACAACCTCTTCGAGATTCGAAGATCACGAGTATCATGATCATCATCATGCTATGGCCATGGACGTGCCGGAGCTTCGTCAACGTATAGAACAAGAAGACAGAGAAAAGAAGGGAGAAGAAGAAGAAGATCAAGATTGCGATGTTTCGGTTCCTGCTGTGGTTTGCGAAAGGCTATCTCTAGGAAAATTAGTGAAGGTTGAGGAAGACGATGATGGTTTCAAAACTCCAACATCTTTGGATAACAAAATCCCGGCGATCAAACAGTGCCCACCTGCTCCAAGACCTAATAAGCTGCTGCCAATGAAAAGATCAAAATCCGCGATCGTACTGAAAAAAACCCCTCAACCACTGAATCTCCTAGAGGAGGTCGAAGCACTCTTTCCTCTCCGGATTGTCTCTGATTTGCACCGCAAGATTAAGAAAGCTCGACGAGACGACGAATAGATCAGATTGTAAATTTTAATTATTTGGTAAGAGAACTTTGAATAACAAGGCTGTAGATTCTAGTCCATTAATCATGAATTGAGAATGATTTCTTTCTTTATAGTTTTGGTTGATCTATACCCACTCTTTTTTTTGTTCTTGATGATCTTCTTCTTGCTTCCTTCCTTTCTTCCTTTTTTTGTTTTTCCGGGTCTAGATCTTGATTTGATGGGATTGTTTCTAAGACCCAGATGATGGCGTAAAGTGAAAGGTTTGCAAAAAATTCATCATTGAAGTACAGTCCAAGAAGGGAAAAAAAAAGAGTTGGATGTACTGGAATTCCACTTTTTTCTGCACCCTCGGGTTCTGTTGTAAGTACTCAAGGTGTTATGATGTTCCAAAGGTCAGAATTTATTCTCAGAGACCGAATAAACAAAAGTTTCCATCTCAATTTTAGGCATTAAAGATTTTAAATCGTTTTCTTTCCGAAAGATTCTATCTTTCTTTCCTCTCACGCTTGTTGAGTTAAAAGAGAAACGTTTTGGTATAAAAATAAATCTCTTAAATAAATTTAACGATTATAGCACTTATGATCTTTTATTAATCATTTTTTTTTTTTTTGGTGATAAAATCTTCTATTAATCTTTAAAGATGGATTGATTCATAAATATTCATTCATTTGTTACATAAAGGTCCCATTAATATATATATATATATATATATATATATATATATATATATGTATATAGATGAAAGTTAGAATCTCGAGATGATATCAGAGGCAAACATCCTTCATGATGAAACTCAAACATGCATATAAAACTAATCAATTGTAAATGAATATTTATGGGAACATTCCCATTGTGTAAGAGTAATTTTTACCAATTCCAAGTTATTAATCACAGATAAGTACGTTGTAAACAGATACAATATTAATACTCAAAAGTCTCGAATCGATCAGAGCTGGATAGCTATATATAAATGCGTACAATCCATATGGGTTTACTGATTATTCTTCACGAGGTCGATTTATTTATTTATGATCTTATCCTGATCTTAACGTACGGTATCCAGAAAAAAAGACAAAAAAATAAAAAAGAAATATTTTGCCACAAAAAAGTTATAAAGATTTTTTATAAAAATAAATACATAAATTGACATGGTTTAATATATTATGTCAAATTGTATACGAATGCTGTAATTCGATTTAAGTGGTGTGATCCACAAATGGTGTACCTTTTGGAATGACACCATCTCCATGGTGATCATGGTTCTCATGGGAGTGATAGTTAAGAAAGTGTCAAAAGACACAACTTAAAAAAGAAATACTTTGCCACAAAAAAGTTATAAAGATTTTTTATAAAAATAAATACATTAATTGACATGATTTAATATATTATGTCAAATTGTATACGAATGCTGTAATTTGATATAAGGGGTGTAATCCACAAACGGTGTATCCTTTGGAATGACACCATCTCCATGGTGATCATGGTTCTCATGGGAGTGATAGTTAAGTAAGTGTCAAAAGACACGTACAACTTTTTGATGTCACTTGTTTAGAACATTCTCATCCGGTTTCCTATACGTACTCTCAAAATTTCTAAATTTAAGAGAATTATCTTAATTTTTTGACAAAATAAGTACTTCATCCGGTTCTTTATTTTAAGGTATAAGTTTATGATATAAATAGTGAATCTCTATATTTTGAGAGTCACTATTCAACCCTTAAATCAGTTTATATATTAATGTGTACAATCCATGTGAGTTTAGTGATTATTCTTCACGAGGTCCATTTATTTATTTATAATCTTATCCTGATCTTAACGTACAGTATCCAAATAAAATAAAATAAAAAGAAATGCTTTTCCACAAAAAAGTTATAAAAATAAATTAATTAATTAACATAATTAATTTTAATATAATACGTTGATAAATGCATGTCCGTCTATAACAACAAATTGTTGCCCAATGATATAAGAACTCTAATTACCGTTTCCATTTAGCCATCTACTGAGCAAATTGCTGATCGAAGGTGGTTTGAGCTGGATGGATCATGATCAATACATTAATATGGTTGTGTGGCAGCTGTTATTTATTTATTTAACGTACGGAAGAAATTGCCACAAGAAACCCTTAAAAATACATTAATCAACAATCATTAAAAATATTTTTTGTAACATATTGTGACTTCTAGTACATTTTCATGATCATTGGTTTTTATGATCTTTTTTTTTTTTTTTGAAAATGTGAATTCATTCATCATAACGAAGTTATAAATGTGACTTATCAATATAGGAAAATCCAGACTATAAGCCAATCTACGCAACTGCTCTGGAACATTCCCGCATACAAGGTGATGGGCATTATCTTAACTTCTAAACCTCTCCGAAGAGTGAGAGCACTCTGTATAAAACAGAATGACCAGCCCCTCCGTCCTCCTAGGGAGGTGGAATAAGGAACAATACTACTTTGGACACTAAGTCCAAAAGCCTATTCCTAAATATTACTAATAAAACTACATAAAATCTACACTACCAAACAAAGAAACAAAACAATGGAAAACCAAGCACCGGCATGAGCCCGGTGGCACACCCACCCTAGGCGTCGGCATCAGGAGCCCAAGAACAGCACGAGTACCCAGCTCGCATACGGACCACACAACCTCCACTGCAGAGGTCGGCTATACGTTCACCAGCTATAACATCGTCCGCCATACTCCACTAGCACTAGGCCCAGGTTGTGTCCGAACAAAAAAACTCATCACCCCGCTCGGTTTGAACATGGATAACAGAACAAAACAAAACAAAAAACACTGAAATAGACGGACAAAAACACACATAAACAGTGGTGCGTGCAGAGCAAACCCACTCTTAGGGGAGAGCCGACGGTCGGTCGATGATCTCCTGGAGTCTTAGGTCCCAGAAAAGCCAGGTTTTGAGTCGACAGGTGGCTTCCCGGTGGCGCGTGACCGCCACGCTCTGGTGCAGTCCGAGATTCCAACCCTCGCGTGCAAGCTACGCTTTCCTCCATTTTGCGCCGCGTTCGGTGGTCTTGAAGATCGGCGGCTGGCCAATGTCCTGGTAGGGTGAGTGTTGGCAGTCGGTGGCTGGAAGCGACCCCGTCGGTACTCCCCTTTATTTGCTTGAAAACACAAAAACTAATGAAAACTGAAAGCAGGAAAATAGAAATTAAAGAGAAAATGGAGGGGAAAATAGAAATTAGTAAAAATAGAAACTAATGATCAAATATGAATTAGATCAAATATTTAATGATGTAGTTAATCAGTTTGAATGTCACCCTTATTTCCAGCGTGATTCTTTAGTCAAATTCTGTCAAAAGCATGGAATTTATGCTACAGCACACACTCCTCTTGGAGGTTCTGTTGCCAACACTGAATTGTTTGGTTAAAGCCCTTGACAAGAATGGTGCTGGATGCTAATTAATGCTTGATAAAAGGTTAGAATTGCATAATTAAGTTGTTTAAATGGGTGATTTATTTTATCAAATAAAGATTGAACACTTAATTATGCATCAAATTCTAATATTGAATGCAAATTAATTGATGTCAATATTTTATATACATAAAGTTCTATATTTGCCTTCGAAAGAAATATATTTTTTATGTACTGCAAGGCATTTATGAAAATACTAAAAGAGAATGGAACTCACGGCTGGAACTCAAGGGAGCAAGCAGAAAATCAGCACATGCAGAAAGATAGAAAGGCCACCCACTCCCATGTCTATTTAAATTACTGTCATTTATTTATTTTTGCACCTTTAATTTTGTTTATTTAAATTACTATCATTTATTTTTCTCGCACTTGTAATTCCTCTATTTAGGTTAATGTCATTTATTTTCTTGCATCTTTAATTCCTATTATTTAAATTAATGTCATTTATTTTTCTTGTTCTTTTAAATTTCAGTCTATTAATTTCAGCAATTTTAATTTAGTTTCATGCATTTTCATTCCTTACTTTTCATCGCTGCATTCAAATCCGACAAACAAATCTAAAAACATGAATCTAGTCCATGACTAGTAAAATTTCCATCCATTGCACATACCATTTATTTTTTTTTTCTTTGTGAAGTTTTTCACAATTTTTCAACGAGTTTAAATTTTGAGTAAATTTTCCCTGAGGAGACGATCTAGGAATTTATTCCTTATTATTACACGACATCCTCCTACACTTGGGATAGCATTAATGCTACTCATTTTTGAGTGAGTCAAGTTTTTGGCGCCGTTGCCGGGGAAAGTAGTTTAAATTTAAACTCGTTTATTTTTTTTTGCTTCTCTAAACTGATGTTTCATGTCATGGGTAAGAGACAGTTCAAATAGGTTGCTTAGAGTCACATCGAGTGTTGAGAGTAGTATACACAGCTTGGAGATAGATAGCTCGCCTATCTTTTCTTTGAGTGAGTCAGGTGGCAAAATTGAAATTAAAACAGAAAACATGGCTGCACCTGCACCACGCACTCTTAAGGACTATTTGCAACCCACTCGTACCACTACACCTTCATGCATTATTTTACCAGAAAATGCACCCAATTTCTCTATTAAGCATGGCATGATGTCAGTGATACCTCAGTTCCACGGGATGGATTCTGAGAGTCCGTACCAGCACTTAACAGATTTTGAGTTGGCTTGTGCCACATTTATCACTAGGGCTGTTACTGATGAGTTCATTAGACTTCGTTTATTTCCTTTCTCTTTAAAGGATAAAGCGAAGATTTGGTTTAACTCTTTAAGACCCAACTCTATTTCTAGTTGGTCTGATATGCAGCGTGAATTCTTACAAAAAATTTTTCCCTTTCAGAGAACTCAATTTTTGCAAGAGCAAATCAGCCAATTCAATCAGAGACCTGATGAGACCTTTCAGGCCAGTTGGGAAAAATTTAAAGATTTGATGAACATCTGTCCACATCATGGTTTTGAATCTTGGAGGTTGGTGAGCTATTTTTACACTGGCCTCACTCCGGAATGCAAGCAATTTGTTCAGACAATGTGCAATGGGGAGTTCTTTAGCAAGGAACCTGATGAAGCACTGTCATTTTTTGACTACCTTGCTGAGAGCGCGCAACAGTGGAATACTCGTACTGATCGAGTTCCATCAACAGCACAACCACTGAGAGCTATTTCTGGAGGGGGTAGATACGAGCTTAAAGGGGACACTGATGTTCAAGCCCGAATAACTGCTTTAACTAGAAGAATGGAGGTCATGGAAATGGACAAAGTAAAGGCTGTGAAAGTAGCAGAGGCATGTTCTATATGTGCTGATTCAAACCATAAGACCAAAGACTGCCCGATAATGCCAGTGTTTCAAGAAAGTGGGTCGGAGCAGATGCAATCAACTAATTGGGTGAATAGAGCACAAAATCAGCCTTTCTCCAACACATATAATCCGGGGTGGCGGAATCATCCAAATTTCTCATGGAGAAATGATCAACCTGGTCGGTCCCCACCACCTCAACAGCAACCATTTCATCAGAGTGCTCCTCAGCATCAGTATCCGTCATATCAGAATCCTCAGAGCTATCCTCCTGTAGCTCCGCCTGGATTTCAACCTCATATGGCTGCACAGAGTTTTCAACCTTCATCATCTGCAAAGAAAACTCTAGATGATAGTATGGCACAGATGGCCAATACACTTCAACAATTCATGCAGATTCAGGCCACCACAAATAATCAAAATACTCAGGCCATAAATGAGTTGCGTGGCACTATGAACAAGATGAGCACAACCTTGAGCACCCTGGAGAAAGGGAAATTTCCAGCACAGCCTCAACCTAATCCTCAAGTATACAGGCAGCAACAACAACAAGTGCATAATGTCTCAGGGGACGTTATTGAGACAGCGAAGGCAGTCCTTACTTTGAGAAGTGGGAAAGAAGTTTCCCGACCAGAAATGCCTATAGACACACAGGAAGTTGCTCCTACACCTGAAGATATAACGGAGACTGATGAAATTAAGAAAGAACTAGAGGTAGTGAGACCAGAGTTGAAGAAGCCTGTGACTGTAGATGCTGAAACTACCAAGGGATACCAACCTGTGGTTCCTTATCCTCAAAGATTGGCGGCTGGCCAAAAGAGCAGGTATCACACGGAGATTCAAGAGATTTTCAAGCAAGTGAAAATCAATATTCCACTTTTGGATGCCATACAACAAGTACCTTCATATGCAAAATTTTTGAAGGACTTGTGTACAGTGAAGAGGAAGCTGAATGTAAAGAAGAAAGCCTTCCTGACGGAGCAAGTTAGTGCATTAATATTGAGCGAGACTCCTCAGAAGTTTGGAGATCCCGGCTCTCCCAACATTTCCATTATGATCGGCGAATCACGCATTGGGAGAGCTCTACTTGATTTGGGGAGTAGTGTGAACTTGCTACCGTTCTCAGTTTATGAACAATTGGGATTGGGTGAGCTGAAAAAGACCTCCATCATGCTACAACTGGCTGACAGATCAGTTAAGGTACCAAGGGGTATTGTAGAGGACGTGTTGGTCCAGGTGGACAAATTCTACTACCCAGTGGATTTTGTAGTTCTTGATATGCAGCAGCCAGCCTCCACTATTTACCAAGCTCCTGTCATCCTTGGAAGACCATTTCTAGCTACATCAAACGCTTTGATTAATTGCAGAAGTGGAGTGTTGAAGCTTACCTTTGGGAACATGGCACTTGAGTTGAACGTTTTCAACGCTTGCAAGATGCCAACACATTTTGATGACACAAGTGAATTGAATGCTGTGGAGAGTTTGACATCAACAGAGTCTATTTGCTCAACCTCTCCTTTCTCTGATGATGATTATATTTTTCAGACATCTGAATATTTACTTGATGAGAAAATTGATCATATCAATGAAAATGACTTTGAATTTCTTGATTATTTTGCAGATTCTTTACCACTTGAAGTACAATTTGCCGGAGCAAGATGGAAACCCCAGTTCGAAGCTTTACCACCACCAGACATGCTTAGATCTTCAGAGGAAGAAGTTCCCCGATTGGAACTAAAACCGCTTCCTCAAGATTTAAAGTATGCGTTCCTTGGACCTGAAGAAGGCACTTTTCCGGTGGTGATTTCCTCAAAACTAAATCAGAAGGAGGAAGCCAAATTGATTGAAATATTAAGAAAGCATCGAGGCGCAATTGGTTGGACAATAGCCGACATCAAAGGCATTGATGCCGCTATATGTACCCACAGAATTCATCTTGAAGACGATGCTAAACCAGTTCGTGATGCTCAACGTAGGCTCAATCCTACCATGAAGGAAGTTGTGAAAGAGGAAGTGCTTAAGCTACTCGCAGTGGGTATCATTTACCCCATCTCAGACAGTAAGTGGGTAAGTCCAACTCAAGTGGTACCAAAAAAATCTGGTTTAACTGTCATACAAAATGAGAAAAATGAGTTAATTCCAACTCGAATGGTTACTGGCTGGAGAATGTGCATTGATTATAGAAAACTTAATTCAGCCAGTAGGAAGGATCATTTTCCTTTACCATTTTTGGATCAAATTTTGGAAAGAGTGGCTGGAAATGCATATTATTGTTTCTTGGATGGCTATTCTGGTTATTATCAAATTGCTGTAGCGCCTGAGGATCAGGAGAAAACCACTTTCACCTGTCCTTTTGGCACTTTTGCTTTTACTAGAATGCCTTTTGGTTTGTGTAATGCTCCAGCTACTTTTCAGAGATGCATGATGAGTATTTTTTCTGACATGATTGATGATATTTGTGAAATATTCATGGATGATTTCTCTGTTTTTGGAAAAACTTTTGAAAGTTGTTTGCATAATTTGGCACGTATTCTCCAAAGATGTGAGGAAAAAAATCTTTTACTTAATTGGGAGAAGTGTCAATTCATGGTTACTCAGGGCATTGTTTTGGGACACATTGTTTCCTCTGAAGGTATAAAGGTCGACAAGGCAAAGATTGAATTAATATCTAAACTTCCTATTCCTAGGACGGTTAGGGATATTCGTTCTTTCCTTGGTCATGCTGGTTTTTATAGGCGGTTTATTCAAGGGTTTAGTTCTATTGCAAAACCTTTGTGCACTCTTTTACAAAATGACATTGAATTTGTTTGGACTGATGAGTGCCAAAAAGCTTTTGATACCCTTAAAAATTCGCTTACCACTGCTCCTATTGTGCGACCCCCGCAGTGGGACATTCCCTTTGAAATCATGACAGATGCAAGTGATTATGCCTTAGGAGCTGTTTTGGGTCAGCGTGTGGATAATAGACCATGTGTGATTTACTATGCTAGTAGAACCTTGAATGATGCCCAGAAAAATTATACCACTACTGAAAAAGAACTGCTTGCAGTGGTTTTTGCACTTGATAAATTCAGGGCTTATATTCTTGGTTCTCCTGTTACTATTTTCACTGACCACTCTGCTCTTAAGTATTTGTTGGCTAAAAAAGATGCAAAACCACGCTTGATTCGATGGATTCTATTACTTCAAGAGTTCAACATCAACATTAGGGACAAGAAAGGAGTTGAAAACGTGGTAGCTGACCACCTCTCTAGATTGTCATCTCCTTCTTCAAATGTCAGCCTCCCTCTTGATGATAGTTTTCCGGATGAGCACCTGTTTGTGGTAAATAAAGTTCCCTGGTATGCTGACATAGTCAATTATCTGGTGACTGAGCAAATGCCTTCTGAATGGTCAACCCAAGATAAGCGTCGGTTTCTATCTGAGGTAAAACATTTCTACTTTGATGACCCTTATCTTTTCAAATATTGTTCGGACCAATTGATTCGAAGATGCATTCCTGATGATGAGTTTTCTTCAGTATTGAGATTTTGTCATATGGGTGCATGTGGTGGTCATTTTTCAGCGAAGAAAACAGTGGCAAAAATTTTGCAAAGCGGTCTTTATTGGCCGTCTATGTTTAAGGATGCTTACAATTTTTGCAAAGCGTGTGCGTCTTGTCAAAAGTTAGGAGCTATTAGCAAAAGAAACATGATGCCCCTTTCCCCCATTCTTACTTTAGAAATCTTTGATTGTTGGGGAATAGACTTCATGGGACCTTTTCCGGTTTCCTTTGGAAACACATATATTTTATTGGCTGTGGACTATGTTTCAAAGTGGGTTGAGGCCATCGCTTGCAAAACCAATGACCATCATGTTGTATTAAAATTTTTACAATCTTTGTTTGCTCGATTTGGCATGCCCAAGGTTATCATTAGTGATGGGGGTTCTCATTTTTGCAATAAACCATTTTCTACACTTGTAAAAAAATATGGTATTACACATCGAGTTTCCACCCCCTATCACCCCCAAACAAATGGGCAAGCTGAATTGGCAAATAGAGAAATAAAACTCATTCTGGAGAAAACGGTAAATCCTAATAGGAAAGATTGGTCGATTAAGCTTCTTGATGCTTTGTGGGCATACAGGACAGCTTTTAAAACAAATCTAGGGATGTCTCCCTATCGATTAGTTTATGGTAAAGCTTGTCATTTACCTGTTGATATTCAGCATCGAGCTCTTTGGGCCATAAAACATGTTAACATGTCACTTGATGAAGCTTCAGGGTTGAGAAAATTGCAGATTAATGAATTGGATGAAGCTCGTCGGAATGCTTATGACAACGCGCAATTGGCAAAGGAACGGATGAAAATTCTGCATGATCAGAAAATTCATCCAAAGCATTTCACAATTGGCCAGGAAGTTCTCCTTTACAACTCTCGCTTGCATATTTTTCCTGGAAAGTTGAAATCACGATGGAGTGGACCATACATTGTAAAGACTGTTCATCATCATGGTGCGGTAGACATTGTCAATCCGAAGAATGGTAATAGCTTCACTGTCAACGGACAACGTCTAAAGTCATTTCTGAAGGATTTTGATCCACATGAAGAGATCTTGCTTGTGCAAGATCCCAGGGAAGTGTTTTGATTCGTTTCTCCTTCTGTACAGTTTTCTTTACTTGCATTTTCTTTTATTTGTTCTTTTGCATTTGATTTTATTTTTCTTGTTGTTTGTTTGTTTTGTTTTGTTCTTTTGCATCTTTCGTTCGATTCAGTGAGGACTATGTCTCTCACTAGTTAGGAGCGAAACCATGGCATTGTGTAAAAATAAAAAAATAAAAAAAAATAAAAATAAAAATAAAAATAGATAGATTTTATTTAAAAATGCTTTTACATAAACTTGAGGTTCTTAGCCTCAGATTGGAGACGCTCATTCTCTTCATACAAAATCATGTCAGCCCTATTCATAGGAGCTGGCAAGCGGAATGAAGAACTCAATAGAGATTTCAACTGTTTATTCTGCTGCCGAAGGATTCCTTCCCTTGTGTGAGACTCTTGAACAATGCGTTGAAGTACAGCAATTTGTTCTTTTAGCCTTTCAACCTCATGGTTTTTGGCTTGAACCCGCTGGGAAAAAGCAACAATAGAGGATGAGTAGCGAGTTCCGAGACTCACCAAATCATAGATAGCATCAGAGTCTGACTTATTAGCCATGCTATCATTTTCTTGCTGCAACATGGCACCAATGGCAGCTGCAGAAAGGACAGGAGGTTGAGATGTAGAAGAATGAGCCATTGAGAAAGGGATTGAGAACTTAAGGCGAGAATGTTGAAGGAATGCAGATGAGTTATAGAGATAAGAAGAGAACTTGATGCGGATTGAATGAACTTTGAGACTGATTTTATAGAGAGAGCATGAAGAACAAGTCCGGAGCCTTCAATCTCGTTTGTCAACAACATCAGGCGTTTATTTTCAAATCTCTAGCCACACTTGTCTGGTCACGGACGGATCCACCCAAAAAAAAAAAAAAAAAATAGATTTCAGTAATCTCGTTAATTTCAGTTATCTTTTGCTAATTTTCTCGTATTCTCTTTTTGCAGGTACGATTTTTTGACGAAAAATGGATTAAGGAACATTGCTTTCATATTCATATCAGTTGGTAATCTCGTTCCAAAACTTTTTATTTTACTTTCTTGCTTGTTTTTATTTCTTTTGCTTTTTGTATCTTCTAACTTTGATAGAAATTTACTCCCTGTGTGCACTCGAGTATTTCAGGTGACATCTTTCCTCTTTACTCTTTCGTTTCAATATATGTTCTGCAGTGTTTATCTTGCTTAAATTCATGCCTGCATAACATATATCGTCGAACATTCATTTGCTGAACATTGAGGACAATGTCAAATTTAGTTGGGGGGAGAGAGTTTCTGTTGAATTTTTTTTTGTTGAAGATGTATTAGTACTAAAAAAAAAAAAAAAAAAAAAAATGATTTGTTGAAGTAATGGAACATGTGGAATGTAGTGCAAATATGAGTATATGTCAAAAGAGGGACTTATCCATTTTATTTAGTTGTTAAACCAAGGGAAAGATGTTAAGAGTTTTGCTTAAACACACACAACACATACCCGGAAGGCCTAGAAAGACTACATTGAGTCATTGTTGGTTGATTTACACTTCAATTGTTTGAGACTCTAATGAACCATATCCTAATGGCTTAGGAAGAAATTTGAATTAAATGAGAAAAGGGACAAGCCAGGAATCAAAAAAAAAAAAAAAAAAAAAAAAAAACAAAACAAAAACAAAAATTACATTTGTGTACTGGAAAAGGCTGCCTATTACCGGGGTCCTTACAAAAGAAGTAGGCACCTTTCAAAGTGTAATAGCGTGAAAGCCGCCACTACAATGGTTTTGAATTAGAGTAAGACCATGTGGTTTTCTCAGATTAGTTGTTGTGATTGAAATTATTAATGCCTCTTGGTAGTCAATCTTGGAATTCTAACCCCATTTCCATGCACTTAAAAGAAAGCAAGCTTTGTTACATGTAATTCCCTTGGTTGATTAACTAAATTGTGTATAAATCTCTCAGTTGATACAAAATTCAGATTAATCTATCTCCAGTGTTCTTAAACTCAACAAATCTATTTCATGGCATATGATTCTCAGATTTTCTCAAGTTGGTAATTTCACCTTTGCATGAATTCATTCGCTTTATTTGCTAGAGTCTAGCAAAAAGCTAGTTGGGGGGTGTGATAAAAGGTTAGAATTGCATAATAAAGTTGTTTAAATGGGTGATTTATTTTATCAAATAAAGATTGAACACTTAATTATGCATCAAATTCTAATATTGAATGCAAATTAATTGATGTCAATATTTTATATACATAAAGTTCTATATTTGCCTTTGAAAGAAATATATTTTTTATGTACTGCAGGGCATTTATGAAAATACTAAAAGAGAATGGAACTCACGGCTGGAACTCAAGGGAGCAAGCAGAAAATCAGCACATGCAGAAAGAAAGATAGGCCACCCACTCCCAAGTTAGGCCACCCACTCCACCATTCTTCAAAGTTAGGCCACCCACTCCCAAGTTAGGCCACCCACTCCACCATTCTTCAAAGTTAGGCCACCCACTCCCAAGTTAGGCCACCCACTCCACCATTCTTCAAAGTTAGGCCACCCACTTCAAAGTTAGGCCACCCACTCCCAAGTTAGGCCACCCACTCTTGAGAAATGGTAGGATGCTCTCTCCTATAAATAGGAGAGAGCTCAGAAGAGAAAGGGCATCAAGGCAGTGGAGACGAAGGAGAGAAGACAGAACTTTAAAACTTAGCTTTCATTTTTCAGTTTCATTCTCATTTCATTCGGCAGTTGTTGTTCATTTTAATTCATTTTTCAGTTTCATGCTTCTGTTTTAGTTTTCATTCAGCATCAGTTTATTTTACAGCTTTAATTTGAAACTTAAGGAAGCAAGTTTTCTTTCCATGTTAAAGCAAGCTTTCTTTGTATTCATCTAGGAAATAATTTCTTTTAGTGTTTATTTTATTTAGAGCTCAACTTCAATTTGAGTGTGTAATTTATTTGAAATTTTAATTTAATTGAGAGTTCAATTTCTTTTAGGATGCATTTTATTTAGAGCGTTTATTTTATTTGAGAAATCATTTTATCTGGAAGTTCAGATTTTTGGATTGGAGAACGCAGTCTCCATTTCCAAACATCAAGTTTATTCCTTACAATTCCTGTTTTTATTTAATTTCAGTTTAATGTCTTATATTTTCCGTGCACATTTAATTTCTGTCTATTTAAATTACTGTCATTTATTTATTTTTGCACCTTTAATTTCTGTTTATTTAAATTACTATCATTTATTTTTCTCGCACTTGTAATTCCTCTATTTAGGTTAATGTCATTTATTTTCTTGCATCTTTAATTCCTATTATTTAAATTAATGTCATTTATTTTTCTTGTTCTTTTAAATTTCAGTCTATTAATTTCAGCAATTTTAATTTAGTTTCATGCATTTTCATTCCTTACTTTTCATCGCTGCATTCAAATCCGACAAACAAATCTAATAACATGAATCTAGTCCATGACTAGTAAAATTTCCATCCATTGCACATACCATTTTTTTTTTCTTTGTGAAGTTTTTCACAATTTTTCAACGAGTTTAAATTTTGAGTAAATTTTCCCTGAGGAGACGATCTAGGAATTTATTCCTTATTATTACACGACATCCTCCTACACTTGGGATAGCATTAATGCTACTCATTTTTGAGTGAGTCAATGCTTGATTACTTGATGCAGATGTATCGCAGCAATTGATGGAGCTTTTCTCAAAATCAATCTCAGGATTGTAATTTTCCACCTTAATCAAGGTGGAAGACCCTTTGTAATTGATGTTGTTGTAATTGATTATTTATTTTGTTCTTTGTAAATTTATATTTTGCATTGTGATGTAACAACAATATTATCTAGTTTGCATTTTTATTTATTTTGTTCTTCAATTTATTTTTTTATAAAATTCTTTTAAAGTGTTTTAATTATTATTTTTTTAAAATATGGGCAATTTAAATATGAGATCAGATTTTTTTAAAAAAAAAAGAGCTATAATTTCTTTTTAAACTTATAAAGATATTTTTAGAATTTTTTTGTTTTACAAAACCCAGATTCAATCCGGGTATAACCCGAATATCCAGAATTTAAGCCCAAAAAACAAAAAAGATCCGAATATTCGGATACAATCTAAATATCCAGATTGAATCTGGTTATCCACCCGGATTTGAAAATCTGGATCTGGATGCACACCCCTAATTTATCGTCTTCTTGAATCTTTCATTTATACATGAGCCTCCCAGGCTCATAATTATTAACATCATGACCTAGCTCTTATATATGTGATCAAGGGGGCAAATTAATAGACCAATTATACTTTTTGATAAAAGGAAAGAGGATTCGATCTTTGGTTCTCTTAATGAAAAACCAAGGTCCGATCCTATTTCACATTTCCCTTCTCCGAAGCACGACTACTAATTTATAGCCAATTCCTTCCCTATATTATATATTAATGTAGGTAAGACTCAAAACCAAGTGCATGCATGCAAATTCTTTCAGTTTTCTTATAAAGTCGAATATACTTCCTTTATTGATGTATCAAAATCAAATTAAGACAAATCAATCACTACAGTATTTTGTATATTGTAATTTTGTTTGTATGTACAAAAATGAATATTGCGCATTACTTAGATACGTGTTAATTTTAAGTAGAGCTAACTTAGAAGTGGCAATATATTACACGACCTGTTAACCCAACGCAAACACGACACAATAATAGCGGGTTAGGGTTTATCCTTAAGGGGTTCAGGTCAAAACGGGTTAATCCGTTAAGACACGATTACTTAACAGGTTGATAACGGGTCAACCCGTTTTGACCCATTATGACACGTTAAGAAAGTTAAAGTTACAATTATACCTAAAAATAAAATTGTTAGAATTTCAATTTCAATATTTTTATTATTTGGATTGTAGTTTTGGACTTATAATTAGTTTTATAATTTTTATAGATATTTTGATTTTAACATTTATATAAAATTATACTAAATTTAATCAGGTTAAAAAGGTTAATTTCGGGCCTATTCAACTCATTTACATAAATAGTTTGAAATGCGTCATATTAACCTATTTCGTAATATTTTCTTAATTTCTTTGTTTACTTATAAAAAAAACATATTTTTTAATATTCACTAATGGGTCAAAACGGGTTGACACGACACGACATGACACCACCCGTTATGTTAATGGGTCGTGTTAGGGTTTGATATTTTGACACGATAAGCTTAACTGGTCGGGTTAGGGTTGACCTATATAGTATAATATATATAATTTGACACGACCCGTTAATACGATTTGACACCCCTAAGCTAACTTTAAATTTATCCATTCTACATGTAAGTCTCGTCGATGCAAACCCTTTAAATAATGGATCCCACCAAAAAAACGTGGATCTTTTTTAATAGGACCCACTTTTTTCTCAAGTAGCAACGCTCATAATGCATATATATCTATAAGTATATATAAAGTGTCGATCGCTTAACAACAATGTTTTCGTCTAACTTTTTTTTTCCAATTTTACCCATAGCTTTATTTGACAATTACGGCAGTTTGCGTTTTAATTTTGTTTTACCAACAGATATTTTGGTCTTTTTACCTTCACACTGACAGTTTTATTTCCAATTTTGCCCCTTAATGGTTTGTTGTTCTTGGTGACGTTTTGCTTCGCCGACTTGATTTTATTGTCTTTTTACGATTAAAGCTTATTAGTTTGTCTGACAAGTTCAACCGACTGAAATTTAAATGTAAATGTTACTTTCATTTCATATCTTGTCTTCTCTACTCTCCGTATTCCAACTTCTAAAAAAAAATATCCTGACGAAGTTACTCGTGAATCTCCAGTTGTAGGTATGTTCTTATTCTTTTCTCAGTATCTCAATATTGTATGAATGAATTAGTTACAGTATGTAATTAGATGATATGCATGTGCATCACAGCAAAAATAAAAATGAAAGAAAATAAAAAGTACATTTGCGTATTCACATGTGTATTTTATAGAGAGTAAACCCAACAAAAAAATCAAACACATGATACAAATTCATCTTCCGATTTGCTCCTACATCCTGAAAACACAAAAAAAAACACCGAGTTAGCGTGAAAAAGGAAAACTGAGTTGTTCCGAAATTTTTGAATATAAAAAACTAACCTTAGTGAAGATACGTTGATGGGGTTGTTGATTCTGGTTCGACGGAATCACGGAGGTGGGGGACAAACGTATAGGAAAACAGATCACAAGTGAAATTTTTGTTCTATAGATCTGAAAAATACAAAAGTGATATAAATAAATAAAAACAAAGTATAGATCAAATGCAGTATACAAAAATAGAAGAAATCAAACGCAGTATAGATCAAACATAGAACAACAACGAAAAAAAAATTTGCAGAAATGAAACCCTAGGAAAAAAAAGTGGAAGGAATCAAACGAAAGGGAAAATAAGAACTTGGATATGAAACGAAAAAACCCTAGAAATACATATCTGAAAAAAAAAGAAATACTTTTCTTATACAAATCTGAAAAAAAAAATCTGTGCAATGAAAAAAAAAACACAACATGCGACACAGATCAGAATGCAAACAAGACGGAAAATAAGAAGAAGAAAAAATCGCAAACAAAACTGAGAAGAAATCAAATGGAAGGAATCAAACGAAAGGGAAAAGAAAAACTTGGATCTGAAACGAAAAAACCCTAGAAATACATATCTAAAAAAAACAAATACTTTTCTTATACAGATCTAAAAAAAAGATTGTGCGATGAAAAAAAAAAACAACATCCGACAAGAACAACATGAGACAGATCAGAACGCAAACAAGACGGAAAATAAGAAGAAAAAAAATCACAAACAAAACCGAGAAAAAATCAAACGGAAGGAATCAAACGAAAGGGAAAAGAAAAACTTGGATCTGAAATGAAAAGATCCTAGAAATACATATCTAAAAAAAAAAACAAATACTTTTCTTATACAAATCTGAAAAAAAAATTGTGCGAGGAAAAAAAAAACACAACATGCGAGAAGAACAACATCAGATACAGATCAAAATGCAAAGAAGACGGAAAATAACAAGAAAAAAAAATCGCAAAGAAAACCGAGAAGAAATGAAACACATATCAAAACGCAAAGCAAAAAAAAAAATGTAAAGAGTAGGAGAAGAAGGGGGGCTGAGGAAGAAGAAACGCAAGGAAAAAACAATTTCTACATATATGTAAACAAGATGAACTCGCATGCAAAAAAAATTTTTTTCTCCAGATCTGAAAACAATTTAAAAGAAATCCCCATGTATATAACAAATAACAACACAAGCCACCATGAAAAAACAAAAAACAAAAAAAAAACAAAAAACCGTAAACAACAATGTAGATCTAAATGCAGAGAAAATAAACGCAAGAGAAGAGAAAAATAAAATGAGGGAAGAGAAGCAGGGCTAATGGAAATCCAAAAGACCAAAGGGAGAAGAAGAAAACTGAGAGAGAGATGAAACGAGAAGAAGAAGAAGAGAGAGAGAGAGAGAGAGAGAGAGAGAGGACGGAAGAAGGAAGAGGAGGCGAAATGAGGGAAGGGTGAGTAAGGAGGCTTATATACTGCTGGCCTAGGGTTAGGGTTTTTGGGTGTCAAAACAACGCCGTTTCGGTTTGGGATGGGGTGGGTTGAAGGGTATGCTGAAAACGGCATCGTTTTCGTTCGGGGAAGGGGCAGTCCATGCCTAAAACGGTGCCGTTTTGTTTATTGGGTTATTGGGCTTTATGATTGATTTCGGGCCTAGATGAATTGGGTGTTTTTTTTTTAAATAAAAAAAATACATTGTTATATGTTTGTTTATTTAGCCATTAGCACACAGTTCATTTAAATGTTTTCACTTAATATTTTAATTTCACATATAATTGTATTAACAATTTAAAATATGAAAAAGTAAATTTCAAATGTTGTAAAATTTTATTTGTCTTGATTTATATATTAAATTTTGATTGCTTATGAATTAGTATATTTATGCGTTTAAATTTTTTCACTTAATTTTCCATAAAATTTTATTAACAATTTAAAATGTTTTTTTCCTTCAATTTTAGTTTGAAACTTTCTACTTAACATATCAATTTTACATAAAATTATATTAAGAATTTAAAACGTCAAAAAAAATTTGAAATGTTGTAAAATTTTATACATTTTTATGAGAATTTAAAATCTTAAAAAAAACATTTAAAATTATATTTGTTTTAATTTGTACAATAATATTTTTTGCAAATTTAATAATAATATTTATAAAAAAATTCAATTAAGTGATATGTTATGAAAAAATATTAAAAATAATTTGTAAGTTGGGACTTGTTGTGCAGTAGGGCAAATTAGAAAAAAAAAATTGTCAGTAGGCTAAATTGAAATATAAAAGAAAATAAAAAATAAGAAAAAAATCTATTATTATCTATCTACTAATATATTGTTTATTTCATTTTTTTTTCTTTGTATTTGAATTGTACACAAAGTATATTAATAATTTAAAATATCAAAAAAATAAAATTTACATTATTGTGAAACTTTATTTTTTTAACTTATGTTCTAATATTAATTCCAAAATTAATAATTTTTTTTTAACAACTTTCTGTTGTGTTGTAGTGAATTGAGCTATTAGTTTTGTCTGATTAAAAATTTTGCTTGATATGTGAGAAATAGATAATCTTATAAATTATTTTAAACTTAATTATTAACCTATAGTGACTTCAAATTTTTTAAAAATTAATATGACAATTGCTCATAAATTATAAATTTGTAGTGAGAAAATAAAATCTTACTTTTTTTTTCAATGTTTTGTTTTAAAATTTTAAAATACCAGATGTTTTAAAATCTTATTTCTTTTAATTTATACATTAATAATTATTGCAAATTTAATAATAATGTTTATAAAAAGTTTTCATTACTTAGCTATTAGCACATAATTCATTTAATTTTTTTCATTTAATATATCAATTTTACATAAAATTGTATTAAGAATTTAAAATATAAAAAAAATGAAATTTAAAATGTTTTTTCACTTAATATTATATATAAAATTTGTGTTTACTTTTTTACTTTTAAATTTATATAAATTCTCACTTATAATTTATATTTAAATAATNGAGTTATTAGACATGATTAATTTTAAGCTTAGATGAATTGAGGTTTTTTTTAAATAAAAAAAATACATTGTTATATGTTTATTTAGCTATTAGGACATAGTTCATCCAAATGTTTTCACTTAATATTTCAATTTTACATATAATAATAATTAATTACGAATTTAATAATAATGTTTATGAAAAATTTTCATTACTTATGTATTAGTATATAATTCCTTTAAATTTTTTCACTTAATGTATGAATTCTGCATAAACTTTTATTAACAATTTAAAATGTTTTTTTCTCTTAAATTTAAGTTTTAAATTTTTCAACCTAATATATCAATTCTACATAAAATTATATTAAGAATTTAAAACATTAAAAAAGATTGAAATGTTGTATAATTTTATTTGTTTTAATTTATATATTAATAATTATTGTAAATTTAATGATAATGTAATAAATAAAAAATAATATTATGATCCCTTTTTATCGTTAAAATCTCCAAATATAATTTTCTTATTTAAAATAAGTGTGCCAAAACTGTATATTTATATCAATAAAAAAATGTGATATTAATATTCTAATAATTTGTTCAGAAGTTAATCATTAGTTAATCCTGAAGTTGTTAAGAAAAAAATTGTGTGAATTCTTATAATTAAGTTTTCATTTGGAAGCAAATAACAAAAAATTATTTTATTTACTAATCACGCTATCATTTGCATTGTTTCTAAATGAAATGGAAAATTTTTACAAATTATTTGTAAATGAAAAATGATAAACATTTTTTAAATTAAGTAACAAAATAATAATCCAAGCAGATCAAATAAAAATGATAAGAAAGTTGTTGAATTCTTATAATTAACTAATTGTTTGTAATTAAATAGTAAAACACCATTTTTTTAAAAATCTGTTTGATAATAAATTTCATTCAATACATTAATTCTTTGCTTGTAAGTTGTAAGCCTTTTATTTGTTTTTTTTTTTTTGTAAATACTGAATTTATTTATAGCATCTTTTTTTTATCGTTAGAATATTTTTTTTAATGTATGTTTTTTTTTTTTACAGATTTATTGCTTTTGCTTTTATTTGACTGTTCATCAATCTGGTTGGTATCAATTTGTTGTGTTCACACTCTTCCTTTGTTTGTCCTTCACTTCCTGGTATATTCTTTTCTATCTGATTTGAAAAAATATTATTTAATTTTTTAATATTCATATAAGTGCACTTATAATTAAGATAAATCGATGATATTATATCATTGTTATGTAAATATTTGCTTTTTTCATTATATTCATTTTTTTTCATACATTTGTTTTATTTTAAGATTTATTATTTTGTTTGATCCATTTAATATGATTTGTGGGAAATTATTTCGAATTAATTATTTTCTTCTTTCACTTTTCCTATAAATGTTTATGATATTTCTTATGCATATATATTGCCATATGTATTTATCTGTTTACATCTTTGATATATTTTCAAATTTTTTTAAATTAGGCTCCAAAATCGACTCAGCATTTACAATTTCTCATAATTTTATGTCGACTGGTAAGACAATATTATTAAATGCAAAAATATACTTAAACATTATTAACACCATTTCTTTTTTATTTTATCTAACCTCTTTTATGAATAAATCCAGAATGAAGTAAAAACGATCCACCAAGAAGAAGTTGGTATAGTACCCAATCAAACAAAAAAAAAGAAGAGATTCGTCGAAAAAAAAGACAGAGATATGCTGAGTTGAAAAATTTTCGACATAACAATGAAGGCATTTGTATAAGAGAAATTAGATCGCCTTTGAATATGAACTCTTCTGAAATTGACATCCATAACAATACATCAAGTTCAATATTGACCGATCAGGTTTATTCATAATCATTTTTTACTAAAAAAAATATTTCCTTCAATTCTTTTCTCATTCTATTCAAAAAATATTAAAACAAAACTTTTATAGGTTAATTATCTAAATGAAGATGAATTCAATTTTGAAAGAACGTCAAATTTCAATTTAGGTAATGTACAAACTGACACATTTTTTCTTTAATTTTTACATGAATATTTAATATTTTATCTTTAATAATTTTACTTTTTGTTTTTTTTAATATAGGAAAACGACAAAGAAGATCTCCTTGTTTTATACAAATATTACACACTACAATTCTTGAACCAAATCATTTACCATTAGTACCATCATGTAAATATTGTGGAGCAAAAAATTTTTATCATGAACCAAACGGTTTTTGTTGTGCTGATGGAACCATATCGTTAACTTTTAGTCAAATTCCTAATGAACTTTATCAGTTATTTACTTCTAATTCAAACAAATCTGAAAATTTTCGTACATATGTGCGTACATATAATAATAAATTTGCCTTCACATCATTTGGAGTTAAGTTTGATATAAATTTATGTAGAAGAAATAGAAGAATTTACACATTTAGAGTTCAAGGACAAATTTATCATTACATTAATGATTTGATTCCAGAAAATGGATGTCCTTCGTACTTGCAACTATACTTCTATGATACTGTACATGAATTAGAAAATCGTGTTAATGATGCAGAAAGATTAGATGCTTCCATTACTAGTCAATTGATGGCTATACTTAGAGTTAATCCATATAGTCATTTTTTTCGAAGTTTGAGCAACATTCCAAACTTACAAAATCATATAATTCACATAAGATCAAACATTGGATTAGATCAACGTGTTTTTAATAGCCCATCAGTATCACAAGTTGCAGCTATTTGGACTGAATCTGACAATATGCAGAGGAAACAAATCGAAATATTATTGTTTTTAGTCATACAGGTCAAAATCATATTGTTCAATATTATTTTGGTTGTTATGATTCACTTCAATATCCATTATTATTTCCTCTTGGTGATTCTGGTTGGCATGAAGGAATCGAAAAAATAAAAAAAGGAACAATATTACTAAACAATCAAACATCAACACTAAATGATTTACACCAATCAAATAATGCAGAGGAACTATTTTGAACTGAAGAACAAGGTAACAATAATTTTAAGGGTTAAATACACTTTATCCCTTCCAACTATTACTCAATTCACAATATATCCCAAAAACTATTGATTGCATCAAAGTGTCCCCTCTCACTTTCAAAACATCCCAATTCTCCCATTCCATCTACAACAAGAGTTAAATCGAACGAAAATGTCATCCGCGTGTTTTTATATGCATCTCCTTTAATACAAAGATAAAATTACCCGTTATTTCATCAACAACGTCATTGTTTGCATTTCCCTTGAAGAAAAAAGGGATCGATTGGTTTATTTTCCTATTTTTCCCATCCCCACGAAAACTGCTCTTTCCATTTTGTCTTCAAATCTTTCCATGCATCTCGCAAGTCCAATGAAAGTACGTTTCAATGTAGCACCACCACTTCTCCATAGATTAGCAATCTTGCCACTGCCCAACTCATGCAGCACCTTGCACCAAATCACGTAAACAACCATCCATGCACCGCAACAATATCACGCTGCACATTGTCTACACATACAACCTGCATCACATTGTCGAAACCAAGTCTCATGTAAAACATGTGAACTATAGGCCCACGTCTACGACTTTAAAAATTTTGTCTAGATCTACAAAAATACCAACCAAAAACACTCAAATCCATCATGATACCCATCACGCATAAATCTTCCGAAAATTTTGAAAAAAAAAAATCTGACCTTTGAGAAGGATGGCAGTGGTGGGGTGGTTCAGGCTGTGAGGAAGAGAGAAAAGTCGACGTTAGCTAAGGAACGATGGTATGGTAGAGGGATGGAGGTCCGGCGTGCATGTGCGTGACTGTGAGCGGTTGTCGAGGGTAGATTTGACAGAGGAAAGAGAGAAAAGAGATGTAAAGACAGAGATCGTCTGTGCGAAGGAAGAGAAAGGGGCTACAGGCCTTGGGCTTGGGGAGGAGGAAAGGCTTGGTGGTGGGAGAGATGAGCGAACAGAGAGGCAGAGATCGACATGAACGAGAACTAAAATAAATGCGGCGGAGGCTCAGCTTGGGGGTGGCGCAACTGAACGACAACGATGAAGCACTAAGGAAGAAACGTCGAGTGGCCTCCGTCAAGGGTAGTGGCTTATTGGGCAAGTTTGGCTCACGGTGAAGTATGAGTATTCATAATGTGCTCTCAAAACTATTGATTCCATCAAAGTGTCCTCTCTTACTTTTAAAACATCTCAATCCTGTCCTTCCATCTACAGCGTCTTCCACGTGCTTTTTACATACATATTCTTTAATGCAAAAACAAAATTACTCCTCACTTCATTAACGTCATCGTTTACATTTTCCTCGGAGACAAAAGAGATTGGTTGGCCTAATTTCATCAAGGAAGAAATGAATGTGGAAAGGGCGAATGCAAAGCAATATTACTTTGAAATTGTTACACGGTAACCATACGCTTTGTGAAAAAAACAATCAACTTTGTGCTACTTCAGATCTTCTACTACCTATATTTGTGATAGTTAATGCTGTCTTTTGCTGAACAAATTTCAGCACCGGCATCAACTAAACTGTATGAACATCACTAACTATGCAAGAAATTGCACAATATATGTTATTTGTTATGAATGGAGACAAACCAAGTATGAAATGAGTTTGGGTTTGCAACCCACCCACCTTGTTAGGCCACCCACCATTGTTAGGCCACCCACCTTGTTAGGCCACCCACCATTATTAGAGACAGGGCTAATAATACTCTTAAACTCTCGCAGGAGGAGTATGTGAAGAAGGTGCTCAGAAGGTTTAACATGGACAAGGCGAAACCAGTGAGCACACCCTTAGCTAGTCACTTTCGACTAACTAAGGATCAGTCGCCAAAGACGGAGAAAGAGCAAGAATGCATGAACGGAATACCCTATGCATCTGCTATTGGTAGTCTTATGTATGCCATGGTCTGTACAAGGCCAGATATTGCACAAGCAGTGGGAGCTGTGAGTAGGTACATGAGTAATCCAGGAAAGCAGTATTGGGAAGCAGTCAAGTGGATTTTGAGATATCTACAAGGCTCTTCAGATACGTCACTATGCTTTACAAAAGCAGGTTTAAAGCTACAGGGATATGTAGATGCTGATTTAGCAGGTGACGTTGACAGCAGAAAAAGTACTACTGGATTTGTGTATACGCTGGGTGGTACAGCTGTATCGTGGGCTTCTAAGTTACAGAAGATTGTTGCTCTCTCAACTACAGAAGCGGAATACGTTGCTATAACTGAAGCGGGGAAGGAAATGGTTTGGTTGCAGTCCTTCTTGGAGGAATTGGGAAAGAAAAATGAAAAAGGTATTCTGCACAGTGATAGTCAGAGTGCTATTTTTCTTGCAAAAAATCCAGCCTTTCATTCCAGAACAAAACACATACAGTTGCGATACCATTTTATTCGATCTCTTCTCGATAGTGGACAGCTGATACTTGAGAAGATTTGAGGAACAGAGAACCCAGCAGACATGTTTACAAAAGCAGTTACTGCTGATAAACTGAAGCTGTGTGTAGCTTCAGTTGGCCTCCGTACTTAAAGGCATGACTTGAAGTTGCTGTGATGGTTGCTATGAAGATATGTAGACTTATTTGTCTCCAAGTGGGAGATTGTTATGAATGGAGACAAACCAAGTATGAAATGGGTTTGGGTTTGCAACCCACCCACTTTGTTAGGCCACCCACCATTGCAAATGGTAGGCTACTCTCTCCTATAAATAGGAGAGAGCTCAATTGTATAAAATGTGGGATAGAGAGAAAGAGTGTGGGTGAGAAATTTTTTGTAGAAATATTTCATAGTGAAATTACAGCAGCTGTGGACGTAAGCAATTGCCGAACCACGTTAAATTTTGTCCCTCATTTTATTTAAAATCATCTCTGTCTCCGACCAGTTCCCTACATTATTAGTTTCAAATAACCCAAAAACTGTAAATGCTTTAAGCACTAAATCATCATCGGATGCAGAAACTACAAATATAAATTAAGCAAAGCAATTTTATTCTGGTGCTATGGGGTGGGCCAGCCTTCTTTGGCAGCTATATTTTCAAACTTGCTACTAAACATTGCTGCTTTTAGCTCAACAACCACTTTCTCCAGCCTACTAATCCGAGCTTGAAGTTCCAGTCCTGGTATTTCAGTTGTATGGCTACTAGCTTTTCTTTCATTTCTATCGATGCTAAACCTATCATAAACCAAAGTTGCTGCAGCTTTTGTAGCTTTTTCTAACCTTTCTATTGCAGCTTCGCCTTCAATTTTTTCCACCGATATTATCATTGGCTCCTTTTTAATTCTTCCAATAATCGTTGAAACTAAAAAACTTTGCGATTCGCCTAAAAAATGCTTACTATCACCAATTGGCGCTTTATCTAGATTGTCATGGGTGCCATAAAATCTCTTCTCCTCATTTTGTGATATATCTTCCTTGATAGGATTCTCTATTTTAACCTTCTTATTTTTGGGAGCAAAGCCACCTCGCATATCAATTTCATTACCTTATTTCTTTGCTACAAAAGCCTGCGTTACCTGTTTTCGTACTGTTTTATCTTTCACTACAGTTGGTTTATCTATATTAACAGACTTCCCTGCCTTGTTAAATTTGGATGCAAAACCTGGGGATACATCAGCACCATCACCTCTTTTCTTCCATATTAAAGCCCGTGCCATTTGTTCTGATATATTCCTATCTTCTCGAATTGTTGATTTATCTAGAAATCACACTTGCATCTGCCAGAATTTTACCGAGTTCACCCATTGAACCTTTGCCCTGCATAATCTTTGTCAGTGGTATCAACAACAAGTCCCTTTTTGCAATTCCATCATTTGTCATTGATTGTGATATGCTTTTACAATACGAGATTGAGAAAGACTTAATATCAGCAGCCAGTTTGTTCTCATCATTAATAGGCGCCCTCGAGGTTCCAATCTGTTTAGCTTCCTTGATAGATACATTTTCATCCACCTTCTGACATTTCATAGAAATTTCAAGAAGAACACAAACATGGTTACTTTCGATCCTTAAAACTAAATTTTAACGTAGTACGACCACTGCTCCATAAAAACTAGCAGTCTCATCATTAATAGGTGCCCTCGAGATTCCAATCTGTTTTGAAAGTAAGATAGGGCACTTTGATACAATCAATAGTTTTTGGAGACATATTGTAAATTGAATAATAGTTGGATGGGGCAGACTGTATTTAAGTCTAATTTTAATTCTTCTAATTTCTTTATCTTAAACTTTTATGTGTTTATATTTCTAAATTTCCTCTCATAATTTTTGTAGTTTTGAAGAAGAAAAAAAAAACAACCAACAGTTTCATGCCGTGAATATTATTGTTTCAAATTACAAATAAGACAACATAACAAATCAATTTTGTTATTGTCTGCTCGTTTATTACAACAGTTTGTTGTTGACATGTACATTAAAATTGAAACATCAAAATTAAATTATTTCCGTTCGAAACAACAAGAAATTAGATCAGATATATATCAAGGTATTGTTGATAGTATTTCAATTGGACAAACTAATGTCTCCAAAATTGGAAGACGAATTATCTTACTTTCATCTTTTATTGGAGGTCCAAGAGATATATGGAAGCAATGACATTAGTTCAACGTTTTGGCAAACCTGATATTTTCTTAACTATGACATGTAATCCAAGTTGGAAAGAAATTTTAGATGAATTGAAACCACATGAAGAAGTTCAAAATCGTCCTAATTTAATTGCACGAATCTTTAAAGCAAAATTAGAAGATTTAAAAAATAAATTATTTAAACGAGAAATTTTTAGTAAAGTTGCAGCATACGTTTACACAATTGAACATCAGAAAAGAGGCTTACCACATGTTCACTTCTTAATAATACTACAAAAAGATTGGCGAATTTATGCACCTGAATTTTTCGATGAAATTGTTTCAGCAGAAATACCTGATAAAACAAAAAATGTACATTTAGATAAAACTGTTGTTAAACATATGATGCATGGTCCTTCGGAGTATTGAATCCAACTAATAGATGTATGAAAAAAAATGGAATTGGCAAAAATCAATATCCCAAAAAATTTACATAAAAAACAATTGTTGGAATTGATTATTTTCCATTATATAAACATTCTAATGACGGAACAATTGTGAAAGTCAGAGAACAAAATTTAGATAATCGTTGGGTTGTACCGTATAATCCATACCTTGTTTCAAAATTTAATTGTCATATAAATATTGAAATTTGTTCTACAATTAAAGCTATCAAATATTTGTATAAATATATTTACAAATGACATGATCGTTTCGCTTTCAATTTAATGAACGCCGAAAATAACCAACAAATTGATGAAATTGAACAATTTCAATCAGGAAGATGGATTACACCACCTGAAGCCACATGGAGAATATATGGTTTTATACTTAACGAAATGTATCCATCAGTTTATAGTTTATATCTACATCTTAAAAATCAACATTTAGTAGCTTTTCGTGCATATGAAAATTTAAACAACATTTTAAATTCAGATTTGTCAACAAAATCAATGTTGACTGAATTCTTTTTAACAAATCAAATTAATCAAAATGCACGCAATTTATTGTACAGAGAATTTCCTGAAAATTTTGTTTGGAATTAACAACATAAAATTTGGATTCCAAGAAAAAAAGGAAATGTTATAGACCGAATTGTTACTGCAAATCCAATTGAAAGTAAAAGATATTACTTGCGAATATTACTGAACCACATTAGAGGACCAAAATCATTTTAAGATTTAAAAACAATAAATAGTATTGTTGTGCCCACATTTCGTGAAACAGCTAATTTACATGGTCTATTGAACAAAGATAGTAGTTTAGAAGAATGTTTAGAAGAAGCTTGTTTATACCAAATGCCAAATAGTTTAAGACGTCTTTTTGCAACAATTTTAGTATATTGTAATCCTACAAATCCAAAAGAACTTTGGGAATGATTTGAAAAAGATATGTCTGCAGATTTTTATTTAACAAATACAACAGCAGAAAATATTAAAAAATGGTATTACAAAACATTTTTTTTACACTTGAATCAATGGGAAAGAATATAAATATGTATCATTTTGCTCCAATTGATATATTCTCTGACGATGAAAAATTTAGAGATCAACAAATTGATGATGAATTAATTGTTACAATTCCACAGGAAGATCTGCTTGCATCAAATCATTTAACTTCTGAACAAAAACATGCATATGAATTAATTCTTGAGACCTTACTTCTCAACAAATCTGCTGCATTTTTCATTGATGGTCCTGCTGGTACTGGAAAAGCATTTCTATACAAAGCACTTCTTGCTGAAATTAGATCAAAACATATGATAGAACTTGCAACTGCATCATCTGGTGTTGCTGCATCAATTTTACCTGGAAGTCGAACAGCACATTTGCGATTTAAAATTCCATTAAATATAGAAAAAAATAGTACATGCAATGTTAGCAAACAAGGAAATCTTGCTAAATTATTACGTCTTGCAAAATTAATTATATGGGACGAAGCACCTATGTCTGGAAAACATTCTATAGAGGCAGTGGATAAAATGTTACAAGATATAAATGATACAAACCTTCCTTTCGGTGGAAAAGTTATTATTTTTGGCCGAGATTTTCATCAAGTATTACCTGTAATTCATAAAAACATAAAAGAAGAACAAATTGATGCAAGCTTAGCATGTTCTCATTTATGACCTTATTTAAATAAAATTAAATTAACAGAAAATATGAGAGCCAAATCGGATCCTGATTTTTCTCATTATTTAATTAAAGTTGGTAATGGTAATGAATCAATTACTGTTAATGATGTGGTCAAAATTCCAATAGAAATGCTTATTCAATATAACAACGATGTTGAATCTTTAAATTCCTTATTAGAAGCTATTTTTGAAGACATATCAAATTATTCAAACAATTTAATTGAAATGACAAATCGAGCTATATTAACACCAAAAAATCATTCAGTTGACGAAATAAATGCCATAATCATTGAAAAATTTCTTGGTGATATGGTGCGATATTATAGTTTCGATGAAACAATTGATGCATCTGAACAAGGTGTAATGGAAGATTTTTTAAACACTTTAACACCAAATGGATTAGCACCACATGAATTATTACTTAAAAAGAATTGTCCCATCATGTTACTTAGAAATATAAATCCTTCAGAACGTTTATGCAATGGCATACGATTGATCTGTTGTAATTTTAATCGTAACGTTATTGATGTAAAAATTTCAGTTGGCCATCACAAAGGGAAAAGAGTTTTTATACCCAGAATACCATTCTTACCAGATATAAAATGAAAATAACGGTTTTCCATTTAAACGAACACAATTTCCCATCAAAGTAAGTTTTGCAATGACAATAAATAAATCACAAGGACAAACATTAAATTCTGTCGGAATATATTTACCTGAACCAGTATTTTCTCATGGACAATTATATGTAGCATTATCAAGAGCCAAAACTGCCAATTCAGTAAAAATTCTTATAAGACCAACTACAATTGATAACTATGAAAAAAATTGTACAAAAAATATTGTGTATAAAGATTTTTTAAAAATAACAAACTCATTATAATGCTATATAAATAGTTATATTTACTATCTTCTTTAGTTTGCTCAACTGATGTTTTTCAAATATTGTTATCATTAACATTCTATTATTTTTTTAATTATATTATACAATTATAATATGTATGGTAATGCTTATATATGTTGTAATATGTAGACACAACAAATATACGAACCGTTTATGCATCAATTAAAGATATTATACCAACTACAAAAAACTGGAAAATAAAAATGCTCGTTGTAGAAAAATCTCCAAAAAAGATCTGCCTTCAAGTTACATTCATTTAAATGCATCTGTCATGTGACAGGATCCTTGATAATCTTCCACTGGTTGTGCCCATACAAAGGCGAGAGCTGGAATCAGCCATTGTTTATCAGCTTGGATTTCATGTTGGGCTCAAAGCCTATATTCTTGGGGTAAGTACTTTTATTTTTGACATTTACTTTTGTTCTCTTCATAGATGTGCTATTTCTTTTTCTTTTTCTTATTTTAAATGATTATGCACATAGCAAGAATTTTAAGATAGAGTAATGCACATTTATTAATAAAATCCATTTAACCCAAATTAAATGTAGAGCTACACTATAAATCCGCGAGGAGTTATCCATACCAACTGTATTTAGCATATAGGACCTTTTATAATTTCCAATTCTTATTCAAATTACATTTGAATAATTTTGAATTATGTTTCAAAAATAAAAAAATAAATAATTGTGCAGATCCAAAAACGGCAACCTCTAATCTGTAAAGTTTAAAAAAATGTACTACGAACTAATAAGGATAGAAAGATTAAAACAGAGAGAGAGAGAGAGAGAGAGAGAGAGGCGGAATGAGGAGATAAGCCGTAAGGAAGGAGGCCGAATGAAGTGGTGTACACATAAGGATGCTTTCATACAATGGGCGTAGGGTTAGGGTTTTTTGATTGTGAAAACGGCGTTGTTTCCAGATTGGGATAGGGTGGATAGACGATAGCTGTACTGAATACGGCGCCGTTTTGTGTCTTGGCCTGCTAGGTGGGCTGGGTTTTGTTCCTAATTTCGGGCCTAGATTTGGGCCAGGTATTTTTTTTTTTTTTAAGTAAGAAAAAGATCCAATGTTACATATTTGAAAATTTAGCTACTAATATATAATTTCTTTAATTTTATTTACTTAGTATTTGAATTTTACATAACATATAGTTTCTTTAAATTTTTTTACTTAGTATTTGAATTTAACGTAAAGTTATATTAAGAATTTAAAATATTGAAAAAATAAAATTTACATTATTCTAAAATTTTTTTTTTTTAATTTATACTCTAATATTTATACCAAGTAATAATGTTTAACAAAAATTCTGAATTTGTTAATGTCCTGTAGAGAAATGTAAAAGATGATACATCAATTAGGGTTAGGTCCGAGATAGGGCAAAATGGTGAAAAAAATGACTAATAGACCTTCTTTTTTTTCAAATAAGAAAAAAAAATATTGTTATGTGTTTGTTTAGTTGGATATTAGTACGAAGCTTATTTAAAATTTTCACTTAATATATAAATTTTAAATAAAATTTTATTAAGAATTTAAAATATAAAAAGATAAAATTTGAAATGTTGTAAAATTTTCTTTGTTTTAACTTATTCATTAATAATTATTGCAAATTTAATAATAATGTTTATAAAAAAATTTAATAATTATTGTAAATTTGTTTGATTAAATATGTTGAATTACAACAGTAAATTCAAGTTTGTTGTCGAGCAGTGAATTAATTCTTTTCTGCATCATAGGTTTTTTTGTTGCTAAGTTAATGTCTTCAGTTCCGTGCACTTTATCAATCACTCTTCCATTAAGATCAAAGAAACTAATCAATTATATTTTCTGAGATTAAAGAAATTAATTAACAAGGTTGTGGTTAGAACAATAGAAACAAATAAGAATGTTGACTATATAATCGATTTGCAATAGCCCACATGTAAATGTTGGTAGCAAAGCTAATCTCTACATGGTCAACAGTCTGATTTGGTTCTACCGTTCCAACCACAATCTTGTTAATTAGTTTATTTAATCTTAGTAAATATAATTGATTAGTTTCTTTAGTTTCAATGGAAGAGTGATTGATAGAGTGCATGAGAGTTATGACACTAAATTAACAAGCCTATGATGGAAAAAAAAAATTATTCACTGCTAATCAACTACTCTGCAACAAGCTTGAATTTTTACACACAATTCTATTAAGAATTAAAAATATAAAAAATAAAATTTAAAATGTTGTAAAAAATTATTTTGTTGTATTTTATAAATTAATGATTATTGCAAATTTAATAATAATGTTTATAAAAAAAATTTCTTTACTTTGCTATTAGCACATAGTTCATTTGTAAAATTTTATTTATTTTAATTTATACATTAATAATTATTACAAATTTAATAAAAATGTTTATTGCAAATTTAATGTTCAATTCGTAAATGGGTTAAATTGAAATCTTATTCGAAAATATTATTATCTTATTTAATTCTCTATTATTTGCATTTCTATATATAATAAATATTTAGATTATATTTTGTTTTTTATATAATAAAAATATAAAAAAACAAAATATAATAAAATTTTAAACATTATGTCAATTAGTAAAATGACATTATTATATTTCCATGAGAATAGCCTGCATGGAAATCTTGAGAGTTCTCAGATTCTTGATCACGTAATTGATTTGCAATAATTTGTATAGAAATGTTAGCAGGAATTTTACTTTGAATGTCTTTGATTGATATGGGCATGTATTTTTTTTATGTTACTATCATTTGCTTTTCCTTAGTTATTAAAGCTACGAGTTGCATTATTTCTAAACAAAATGGAAGGTTTTTACAAATTAGCTAGAAACATGCTTATTATTTTTAGTTTCTAGCTAATTTGTAAAAATAAAAACTCTGTATTTGCACTTGTTTCACTAAATATGCTCAAATACGACAATAAATTGAAATTTGTTGCGGGGCAATGCATTAATAGTGAATTAATTCTTTTTTGCCTCAAAAGCTTTTTTCCTTCCTACTAACTTAGTGTTATAAGTTTCGTGCACCTTATCACTTTGTTAATTAATTTCTTTATTATTGTATCTTTGAATAAAACACTGACTTATATATAAAGTTTATGTTTATTTCTTTACTTTTAAATTTATATAAACTTCTCATTCTTATAATTATATATTTAAATAAGACACTAACTTGTATGAAAAGTTCGTATTTATTTTCTTTACTTCTATCATTTGGTTATAAATACCATACATATTGCCCTAACACACACACACAGAGATATATATATATATATAAATATATATATAATTTCCATATAAATTATGCCCCCACTAGGCAAACGTCCAAAGGACGTTTCTTGTACTTAAAATATAACTCGAACTAAAGAAGTCAATCAGTATTTATATGATATATTAATTCTTCGTTAAACAAATTTTATTTCCAAAATACGGATCGATTAAGTTAGGTAATATTTCTTTGAAGACATAATCAACTCATCAGCATCAGATCAAATAGAGCTTTTAATATTAGGGCATTGGCCACTTCTGAGGGAGAAGCATCCATACCATATGTGAGTTTGGCAGCCCAAGTTCCACGGTGGTTAATATCTATATTGGACGCCAACTTCTATGGCCCATGTAAAGAACACAAACATAAAGAATATACTTTATTCTACTTGAATTGTGATGGCAAAGTGTTATGTAAGAGTTACAAAAGTGTCGTTGCTTTTTTAATTCATCTATATTTGCAGCAACGTGTATGGCGCATTCTTTTTCTGACACATGTGTTGTAATATTTTATACGTATGGTAAATGTTCCTGCATAAAATAAATTTAAAAATTTAGAAGATATTGATAGACAATAATATTATACGTAATATTTTTGTGCATTGTACTATAAATATTGTATGATAAAATATTGTATTAAATAATTTCATTACCTTGCCAGTGTGATTCATGAAATCAATTGCTGTACAACCCATTGCCTCTTCTGTAATTGCTCCAAATAAGACAGCTGCCAAAATGAAGAAGAGAGAAGATGAGTATAGGAGAGAAGGTCTTCATACTGGGTTTTTTTTTCCTTTCATTTCGTTGAAGTAAATCTTTTTTCCTTTCATTTGCACCGCAAATGAAAAAGCACCGCAAATCTTTTTTCAGGTTTTCTGTAGCTGTCAGGCGCCGCAGAGCTATGATGCTACATTTTCTTGTCTCTTGTAAAGAGACGCTTCACGAGAGATGCCGTGAAGCAATAGAGGTGGTTAGTCATAATTTTCTCTATAAAAGAGATATTCAGCTCATCTTCATTCGCATCTATCTTCTTTACTTTTCTGTAATTAGTCTGCATTCTTACTCTGCAATCTCTCTCTGCATTCTTACTCTACAATGGCCCAGCAATCTTCTCGTAACCAATACGTGAGGTATTCTACACCATTTTCATCAGTTGTTTCTGCTTCTGCTGTAAGTTCTATAGTACAATACAATAATGATCTGGCTAATAAGTCAGATGTTGAAGCTATTTACGAGCTTGTAAATCTCGGTACCCATTACTCTTCAGCTATTTATGCATTTTCTCAGCGACTACAATCCAAACCTTATGATTTGGACAAACTCAATGAAAAAATTTCTATCCTTCAGCGATTTCTTCAGGAGTCTCACATGAAGATGGAAGCAATAAAGCAAGAGAATAGGAAATTAAAATCCTTACTTAATTCTTCTTTTAGATTGCCTACTCCTTTAGACAGAGATGCTACGCAAATTTTAGAGGAGCAAGATCGTTTGAAGAATGAGGCGAAGAGCCTCAAATTTCTGTAATTTTGTTTCGAGATAATAAAATAATATCTCACAAATATTTATATTGTGTATCTATCTTCTGGTAGATATTCTGTGTGCTCTATTTTATATTTCGTAGCTAAAATCATATTCTGCGCAGATGGAGGTTGTATTCACTTCTACGTTTAAAGTGAAAACTAATAGATCTAAACGAATAGATATAGATCTGTCAATACACAATAAAAATACATGTTCAACACCCAAAAAAATCAATTTTTTTTTATCTTTCAAAAAATCAACTCGGAGATGAAAATAAAAGAAAGATGACTTAGAAAATAGAAAAATAAAATAAAATAAAAATAAAAGTGGTTTTGTTGTTCTGTTGAATACCTTGAATTGCAGCAAAACTCGTACAACTTTCCTCCGCTTAGCAAAGGTCACCTGCGTGTTGATCTTGTTCTCGATCCTCAACATGAACAAAAGAAAAGAAGAGAGAGAAAAAGTTTACTTTCGGAGAGAAGAGGAAAGAGAAAGTGAAGATGAAAGTCTGAAAAAAAAACATATGAACACAGATAGAAGAAAAAATTGTTTTGTGGATCTGAAAAATAGAAATCAAACGAAAGGAAAATAAAAACTTGAATAAATTTTTTACAAAAAGATCTGAAATAAACGCAAGAAAATTAACCAAAAACAGATCTCTTCATATCTTTGTAGATGTGTTCAGACCTGTTTGTAGGGGAAGAAGCTGTGAAGAGATGGTGGGCGGAGGTGGTGCGACGGCGCCAGAACGGCTCAAAACCGTGCGGCTTAGATGGGCTGTAGGTGGCTAATGGTGGCTCGGATGGAAGTGAAACTTGGTGGGGATGTTCACCGGTGAGAGGGAAAGAAAACTGTGTGGATGGTGTACGACACCTCCACCGGACGGGGGTGCAATGGCCGGCCGAAGTAGGGGCGACGGGAAGGAGAAAAGAGAAGGGGAGAGCACGGGGAGAGAGAGAAAAGAAGAAAGAAGCACGAGAGAGAAAAGAAAAACGCATGGGAAGAGAAAAGAAAGAAAGAATAAAAAATAATTATCTTTACTGTGCATTTCGAATTTTTTATTATTTTTACTGTGCAGCAATCGAATTATTATATTACTATGCATAGTTACTGTGTATTACTGTGTAGGAATCGAATTATTATATTACTGTGCATCGTTACTATGTATTCACGGATATTTTCGACGATTTATAGAATTTTTTATTATCTTTACTGTGCATTTCAAAATTTTTATTACTTTTCTTCTTCAAAAGATAACGCCGGCTGATCATGCAAAGTTGCTTGGCCAGGTTTCTTGTAATGCTCAATACGATTGGCATGATCATATTTATTGCATGTGATACTTTTTGGTGGGCCTGAGTGTTTTGTTATGGATTTGAAAAATGGGAATGACAGAAAATATAAAATAAAATAGAAATTGAAAGAAGAAAATGAGTGAGAGAGAGAACGATTGAAATGATGTCTTTTTTTATACGAAATTAAAAGAAAAGATATGCATTTCGAATTTTTTATTATTTTTACTGTGCACCAATCGAATTATTATATTACTATGCATAGTTACTGTGTATTACTGTGTAGGAATCGAATTATTATATTACTGTGCATCGTTACTGTGTATTCACGGATATTTTCGACGATTTATATAATTTTTTATTATCTTTACTGTGTATTACTATTCATTTCAATTACTGTGTAGGAATCGAATTATTATATTACTGTGCATCGTTACTGTGCATAATTATTATCTTACTATTCATCAATTTTTTATTATCTTTACTGTGTAGGAATTGAATTATTATATTACTGTGCATCGTTACTGTGCACGAGGGATGAAAGAGGTGTTAAAAATGTATGTAAGGATAAAATTAAAAAAAATGTTGTGCTTACTATTCATTTCAGGATTCGCACTTTTATATATAAAAGATAAAAGAAAGATATATATAGGACGTGAAGAGATGTAATGAAGCGAACTCTTTTGACTGTTTCTTTTCCTCCAAATACATAACGGTAACTAACTACCTTCCCCCTCCTTTTTCTCTCTTCCATGCTTCCTCCTAGAGCTAAGTCCCATTTCCTTCTCCTTTCCTCACGTTCATGCAGACTTGCCATTTTACGAATGCACCAAAAATGGAACGCAAACGAACCATGACGATGAACTGGGATGGCCTCGGCGACGACGGTGACGAAGATGCCGACCGCTTCCTTGAGTCCAATGATCGCATTTCCTCTGCCGTTTCCCTCGACCTTGCCTCCTCCTCCGATGACGATGACGATGACGAAGACTTCGAAACTCGTACATCCTTCGCCTCTGCTGTCTCTTCTCTTCGCTCTACCAAATTTAGAAACTCGATCATCTCCGACCCTGCTGCTCCTCTCAACTATGATATCTGGATGGCTACACCCGGTTCCATCAATGAACGCCGCAAGCGCCTCCTCCAAGGAATGGGATTGGCCGTGGCCGGGGATAACAAGAAAGACCTCCTTAGCTTTAAACGTGTTGTTTCCGATAAGTCTTTTTCTTCAAGGCCTTCTCCTCCTACTCCTCCACCACCTCCTACTAATACTACTACTTCTGCATCTCCTTCTTCTCCAAGTAAAAATCAACTGAAACAAGTCGAGCCTCTGCATTCTCATTCTCATTCTTCTTCACCCTCAGATACGCCTTCGCCTTCGCATTTACCCATCGTTCTAGTTCGGTCACGATCCGACGGGGACATTGAGATGTTGTCAATACCGAAACGGAGGAAAGAGGACCTCATCGGTAAAACGTCGAAGCAACGGCTCACACGAACCTATTCGATGATATTAGCGCAACATGCTCGAATATATCCTACGTATCTGGATGCCATCAGAATATCGCCAAAAGAAGCTGGACAAATCTCCTCCAGAAAACCAATTCGACATAGCGGCACCCTGTCGCGGAGCTGTTTTGGAGCTTTCTTTCTAATCAAGAACTTGGATACGGGGAAGGAGTTCATCGTGAGTGAATATGGGGAAGATGGGATGTGGAACAAGCTCAGTGACCTTCAGACGGGAAAGAAGTTGACAATGGAAGAATTCGAGAAATGCGTCGGGTATTCTCCGGTGGTGAAGGAGCTAATGCGTCGAGAGAACGTGTCATCGAGAAATATGAATGGTATCGATGGGAATGAAATCGACAGGAAAGTGGGCGTGAATTCGTATTTCTCGAAGAGTTTAAGAATGAGCAAGAAAGGAGGGGCTGCTCTGTTGAAGAACGTGAAGGGTTTGGCTAACTCGATGAGTGGAGTACTAATTGGTGAAAAGGATCAGAGGGAGATTTCGCAACTTCCAACGCCAGTGCTGGAGCCGAAACTGGGAAAGAATTCTAATTCCTCAAAATGGATAAAAGTCCAGCAAAGTGGCAAGTCGTGTAAGGAGCTCTCTGCTCTGCATTTGTGCCAAGAAATTCAGGCTCATGAGGGGTCGATTTGGACTATCAAGTTTAGCCACGATGCGCGATTTCTTGCAAGTGCAGGAGAGGACCGTGTAATTCATGTGTGGGAAGTGCAGGAATGCGAGGTCATGCCTCTGAGGCTAGGCGAGGAAGTTGGATATACGACCCCGCTTCATCATTCCTTCTCTGCTTCTGGAGAAAGACCTAATCCGACTCTTGGCGAGGCTATGTCATTGCCATCAGAGAAGAAGAAAAAGGGAAAGTCTAGCACCAGAAAAGGGAACTCCATACCCGACTATGTTCACGTGCCTGAAAGCATGTTTTCGCTTTTGGAGAAGCCTGTCTGTTCTTTCCAAGGTCATCAGGATGATGTTTTGGACTTGTCCTGGTCTAAATCTCAGGTCAGTATGATACAACAATTGTAGACAACATGATCTTGTACATTCTAAAAAACACTTTTCCAAAAATCCAGTATTCTGCCAAAGCCAATGTGGTTTCATGATGTGTAACAGTTCTTATATGCATTATCATTCAAAGATTTAATATAATCAGGTCCAATTTGAATGGATTTGCAGCTATTGCTTTCATCTTCAATGGATAAAACTGTTAGGTTATGGGATTTGGAAACCAAGAGCTGTCTAAAGTTGTTTGCCCACAACGATTATGGTAAGAAATCTTAACATTCCCATTACTATAACTTTGTGGTTGGAGTTTGCATCTTCAAACCCCCTTAATTTCATGACAGGGATCAAAGCATTCCTACATACTCCTCTCTCATGTCCAACCATGTCTATTTTGGACCTAACACCACATTGTATCCCTAAATTACTTTGGGTTTTTGAATGTGGATTCGTTCTGCAGTAACTTGCATACAGTTCAATCCGATAGATGACACTTATTTCATCAGTGGCTCACTTGATGCAAAAGTTCGAATATGGAGCGTACCCGATCGACAAGTTGTGGATTGGATGGACTTCCATGAAATGGTCACTGCTGCATCTTACACCCCTGACGGCCAGGTCCAGTTCTAATTAGCTTTTGTCTCCATATATATATATATATATATACCTGAAGCATGACTTTGTTCCTCCAGTGACAATTTATGTTTTGAAAGATGTAGGGTGCCATAATTGGTTCACACAAAGGAACTATTCGCACATATAGCACAGAAGGTATGGATGAGTTGCTCTAGTGCGACACTAAAAATTCAGTCGAACCCGCCGCCTGCCTAACGTTATTATACTTTCGAATGCAATCATATGAAATTGCAAAAGCATAAACCTTGATTGCATTTTATTTTGTGACCTTACCTAGGTTGCAAATTAGATCAAATAAGCCAGATTGATATTCAAACAAAGAAGAAATCTCAGGCTAAAAAGATCACTGGCTTTCAGGTAATCAATCTTACTTGTCAGTTACGAGTTCTCATGTCATCTTTTGTTTTCATTCCCTAAAGGCATGTTATAACTTTGTGAATGAAAAGTTTGCCCCAGGAAATCCATCTGAAGTGCTGGTTACTTCAGCTGATTCCCGGATTCGAGTTTTGACTGCATCAGATGTCACTCATAAGTTCAGAGGTATTTTACACAATCATATTTCCACCTAAAAACATGCATGTTTTTACCATTTTTTTGTCGGTAAATCTTATTGGGTTTGTCGATGTTGGATGGCAGGTTTCAGAAATACAAGTAGCCAAATTGCGGCCTCTTTTTGTCAGCGTGGGAAATATTTAATCAGTGCAAGTGAAGATTCCCATGTTTATGTTTGGAAGCGTGAAGAGCCCCGAAATCATGGATCAGGCATAGGAAAAAACAAGAGCTTAACCAGCACCAATTCACACGAGCACTTCCAGTGTAAGGATGTTTCTGTAGCAATCCCATGGCTTGGCACCATAAAGGGTGAACCACCAACCATGCCATCACAATCAAAAAGGCAGTCCAAACGCTACCCCTCACAACCAACTTCAATTAACGGGTCGCCAACCAGAGAAGACAACCTTATAACCAACACTAAAAGACAGCTGCCACCACTTCCCAAGAAAAGCACCAATAACAATACTCCAGAGAGTGCTTCAACGCCCCAAGAAGATGTCGGCCTTGCTCTAGTTTCTCAAACAGAATCTGGAATCGGAGAGTCATTCGATTCGGTTTCGAGCTCAGGTAGATATGGTGATTCACCCTCTATTTTGAATGCTAGGAATCCATCAGCATCATCTTCATCTTGGTCTTCCTCTCGGTCTTGGTTTGATGTTGGTAATAACCATGTCGCCCATACCATCCAACCAACAGCATGGGGCTTGGTAATTGTCACTGCCAGTCTAGGAGGTGAAATCAGGGCTTACCAAAACTTTGGGTTGCCGCATAGGATTGGCCGCCAAACCAGTCTCTTCGGAAGCCCCACATGAGTTGTTTTCTGTTGATAAAGATAGAATTAACCTTCTTTTCTTGACAAAACTTCTAGTATTCTACATTTGGTTATAAATTCAAGTTGAGGAAGGAACCGAGCATTTTTAGCACTATAAATTCAAAGGAGAAATACTTCAGTCACAAAGCAATTATAGAAAAATAAACTCACAAAGTGACATGACTTGATGTGGTACTATACATCAGATTATAAAATTACTTTTATCGTAATATAAATTTAACAGATCGCGTAAAGTCATATTAGTTTGAGATTACTTTTATATAATTCATTTAGATTAACGGTAGCTTAAAACTTATCAAATCAATAGATATGATTAGAAATAATGAAATTTACGATGAATGACAACATTGAACCCATCATCATTCCACGTATTTGGATTAGTCGAGACAAGTTAATAGTCAAATTAAGCATGTAAATGAACAGATTATACTTGCATATTAAGGATCACCATAAACTTGTTCCTACTTACTTGCAAAATGGAAGATCAGAAGTATTTTATGTAAAAAGAAATTTTACCAAAATAAATTTATAAATCGACATAATTTAATATAATTCATTAAATATGCTTTATTCTATAAAGTACGTACCAAATCATGTTATATCGATTTGTATCTTACTTTTTTAAAATTTTCTTATAGACCAAACATTATTAAAGAGACATTCTACGTTTAAATCGTTGCGAAAAACACGCATTTCATATTTGATAGAATTGATTTGCAAGAGATGATTCAAATCAAATTTTCTTATAAGCTAAGTTGTATCAAGAAGGTGTGTTCTCCATCCATGCTTGCAATGATTGTTTTTCTTTCTGGAATGGAATGGAGTATATAATATATATATATATATATATATATATATAAATATATTTATATATAATGTTCATCTCCTTCGTATCCCTGGCGTTCTCTGTCGAGGGTCGCTGTAAAACACCACACAGTAGGTGAAACTTGGGGCGGCAAACAAGATGCACGGAAGCAGAGCAGAAGGTTCGAGTCCTCTCGCAACCATCGAAGACATTCAGAGACGCCTCCTCCGTCCCTCTCACCACTCAACTTCTCAAATCTCAACCATCTCATCTTCGTTGTCTCTCTTTCTCTGTTTCATAACCAATTCCATTGAGATTTCTTTGGAATTTAATTTGAAGGTTGTTTCATTCAACTTCGTGTAACAGAGACGGTCTTGGAAGCCACAACTCCTCACAATTGAAGGTGAGTTTCACGGAATCCTTGAGGAAGCAAGATGCGAAAGAGATGGAAAAAACTAGGAAGAAGACGAAGAGGAAGCTCGAGGATTACCTGGATCCGTTTCTTATCTCTACGATCTCTTCTAAGATCGGTGTCGTCAAGAAGGTTCTAGAGACGAAGCCGAAAAGAGATACCGAGGATTTCGAGTGGCCAGTCGACGAGTTGAAGGTGTTCGCGGCGGATTCGAGCAGCAAAAACGGCGCAAATTGGAGGAGCAATAAAGCCGTGGATCTTGAGAAGGACAATTCGGAGTTGAGCGGCAAAGGTGGAGACGAAGGTGAAGAATCTTGCACTCATTTCCGGCGTTTCGAACGAACTGTATTGAGTCATTTCAACACAGTCGGCGAAGCATAATGTCGACCATAGCGCAATAATGATACACAGTTTTTTGAATAGAAAACTCTCATAAGGATTTCACATACAATTTTCCTTTGAAGAAATCCCACGTACAAGATCATATCAAGAACTCACTTGGAAACTACCTATGATTAACTCCCTGAGATCATTTAATTGTAATTGATCAACCGGGAACGAGAGTACGGGTCAAAATTGATTTCAAAGACGATAAGAATTTCCTCCGCTGATCTATTGAGGTTTTCTGTGATCAATTACGAATACTTAACGAATTGAAGCATTTTTTTTTTTAATAATTAAACTGGAATATTGCAATCCTAATCAGTTAGCAAAAGACGGTTTTCATCCTTGTGAAGAATTGCAAGGAATGTGCTATTTTACTAGCTGGCTATTGATGAATGACTGAGGACATGACCACCATGGGAGCATGCTCAGAACTTGAAGATATAGAACCGCTTGCCAAGGAGGTTTATTTTAAGAGTTCCGCTTTGGGACGGTCGGGCTGGTGAAGAGGGATTAACAGCCACCAATCAGATTTTGACACGTTACATTTTTCACATTAAGCAAAATGAGATGCATCACACTAAATTATTGTTCTCCATAGCAACATTCGTACCCCCACACCTTACGTTCGACGCCCTATCGACCAACTCCGTCGCCCATTTTATTTGCCGTCGTTTGCTAGGTTTCTTGATGGTAAGTTTTTTCTCTCTTCAAACTTGCTCCTTCTAGATCACCCCTCACGTTCGTTTGCTCCTGTTGTGATGTCGCCATTACAGTGTCTAAAAGCTTGCTCCGTTTTTTTGAAAGCAATTTGATAAATAATTTTTTGAATGATAATGTATCTTAAAACTTGAAGATAAAGTTTGGGGTGATTGAGTAAAAATAGAAGGTGTTCGCATAAAACTTCTCAGTTCTCACTTGTAATCAAACAAAACTTCCAGGAGCTTCTTTAATAACCCATCGATGGTTAAGGGAAAACCAAGACAACCAATTGTTAGGAGCTTCTTTAATAACCCACCTGGGTGCACACACATTTTGTTTTATTTGAAAGAATCTATTTTTTGTCTTTGTCTCAACAGACCATACTCTCAGAATTTGAAAGAATTAGTTTTTGGGTGATAGACTTTCAGTATACTTTCAGATTTGGGTTTTAGCTTTCCCCCCCACTCTGTTTGAAGATAAGACCGAGACATGAGTCATTATCACTTTTAGTTGTGCTTTGCAATTCCAACTTTTTCAAAAGGACTTTAGAAATCTGTAGGAAAAATAAGAGAATGAATTAGCAGCCTCGTGCGACGACGGAGAGAGGATGTGAAGTGGGCTGCGTGGCTCGTGAGACGACGAAGAGAGGAAGCGATTTGGGTGGCGGGGATGGGGAGTGGCTGATTTCGCAAATCTGGATTCTGGGGAGGAGGGAGAGAATGAGAGGGGATGGATCCATTGCGTACGTGCGGTGGGGGCATAGGATATGAATGGTGAGGAGGCTACGTGTAAGTTAACTATTGGTGGGCTGTTTATTGAAGATTAACAGATCGACCGTTTTGAAGATTTTCTCTTATTTTAACCGAGGAGATGCTAAGGCGTCATTTCTTTCGGGAGAATCGGGGAGCTTGCTGCTAAGCTTACTATATTAAAGTCTAAGCATTATCTGTAAATAGTATAAAAAAATTGGTAAAAGACTAATAATAAAATATTAAATAATAGTAAATATTAGTAGGCATGTGCAAAAATGAGCCTGGCCCGCTCAAATCAAAAGGCCCGACCCTACCAGCCGGATAAAAGTGGGTTAAAATCAGAAGCGGGTCATCCAAGTATTATAGCAGGCGAAACCGAAGCATGTAAATAAACCCGTAGGTTGTATCTCCCTTCTTCAGAAAAACGTAGACCTCTCTCTCTCTCTCTCTCCCTCCTCGATCACGCCTGCAAAAATTGAGTCTCTCTCTCTCTCCTCGATCGTGCCTCTAAGCAACTGAGTACTCCAAGCAAACACTTCAGCTGCTTGCAAAAATCCTAGCTAGTGGCGTTCTCTGTTGCTGTTCACCATCACTGTTCGGCCGCAGCTCCAAGATCAACTTGATTTGATGAAGTATATTCCGTTTCTCATGCTCCAAATTTCTCTGTCAAAACCATGGAGAAGAACCACTGGATTTGTCTTGCTCCGTATCAATGGCCTCACACAACTACTGATTATACAATTATCCAAGAAGCTCACTTGAAGTTATCGGCATCTTTGAGGAGAAACGAAGGGAACCCAGGGGTGGAGTAGACTCCGAGACACTTTGGGGCTCTGCGTTTGGTGTGCTTTGGGGGTGGTGTCGGTGCGGAGATGGGTGGGAGGGTTTTAAAAAACCGATAGTTTTACCCGACCCAAACCAGTCCAAGTCGGGTCAGATTATTTTTGGTGCAGCTGGGTCACGGGTAACCTCGGGTCGGGCCAATATATTACTTGGGCGGGTCATTGCACAGGCCTAAATATTAGTGCTGAGTTTCAATAATACTAGCATTATTGAAGAATAATGCTAGTATTGAGGCCTGTGCATAAAAGGGCATGGCACAATCAACCCATAAAGCCCAACATGGGCCCACTCGACTAGAATCGGGTTCATCGGTTCAAACTCATTACTAGGTTTATTACACTTAAATTCGGTCGAAACCGATCACTCGAGGAAATCATTTTGAACCAAGATCTCGATCAGTTTACTCTTTATTTCTCTCTTCCTTTACAAGGAGTTCGCTTTCTCTCTTCATTTACAAGAAGTTCAATCGGTTGAGGAAAGATGAGCAAGAGCGAAATCCAGATCTCGAAAAGGGCAGGCCTGAATACAGATTGATCATGCAAAGTAAGGCACGTTTACATTCGGTAAAACTCTTGTCTCTTAATTGGCCACTGATTTTGGGCGATTTTGATGGTGGTTGGAGAATCTATCTAACTGGAGACGACCTGCAGATGTTAAATCCATTAATGGGTAAAGATTTGAAGGAAGAACTAAGAAGCTATTTTTTCTTGCATGCGTCTCTTTCTCCAAGAAGACTTTCTGGAAACAATTATTTAAATACCTAGCATGCATATTTAACTTATATTCCAATGCATATCACTTCACGTCTTCCCTTCTCCCTCATACACCACATTAATTTCTTGATTTTCTCCTCCGTGAAACCCTTAAATGTTGTTCTTTTTCTTTTCGTTTTATTTATTTGGGTTATCGATGTTCATTTTCATAATAATCCTAAATAATGTATGGGAAGTAATGGGTTGAATCTTGAAGGAGAGAGAGGATAGCCTTGTGAAAATTGTTTTAGGCGTAGCAGATTTTCTTTGAAAATTGACCATTTAAGAGAAACAATGTCCCTTCTTAAGATGGCGGAAGAAGCCAAGTTCGTAAAGGGGGGCTCTGGAACTGATGGAAGAGGAAGTGAAGTGAAGAAACTCAAAACGCATTGTAGAAGAAGGGAGAAGAAACACACCGTATGAGACTGAAGAAATAAAAGGACTCAACACACCATTTGGAAAGAGGTGAGCGCTTAGTTCTGAAAATTTTGTATCCGACCCGAATGTTGCGGGTCGGGTCTTCCCATTTTCGATCCATCTTGTTTGCGAGTCAAGTCGGGTCAGCCCCATAACTGCTTTCGATGGATCAGGTGGCAAGCTATTGACACCATGTCACCATCTTTGAGTACTTGCGCTTTCAACATCATGACTAGGGTTTCAAAATGAGAATAACTTCAAATCGGAAGGAGTGTGAAGAGAGGATTTGCACCTTCCAATAGAATTACAACACGTCAGCATTTTATGAAATGAATAATAGAATCGATTCACGTAACGAAATCCCACTGACAGTCACCTATCTCTCTCTCTCCCCTCTCCAACTCGTCCTCTCTCCCTCTCTCTCCTCCCCCCTCTCAATATTTGATCTTACACATTATTTTACAATACGCGTTTTCAATTTTAGCTTTAGTTGTCTATTACCATCTTTCTTTTGCATAGAACTTTTCTATTTTTTTTTCTTTTTTTGTAGGCTTTTAGCATCAAAATAGAGATGAGAATATGAGAGATCTATGAAATTTGTGGATGAATCAATTTGAGAACTAAAGGTTGGGGGCTTGTTTGTCTGATACCTGCAGTACTAAATAGGCAACAACTTAGGCATGTTACTGTGGGCCACTTGGGCAAATGTTTTTTAGTTTTGCACTTAAGCTCATAGAAGAAGCAACTGCAATTTATGTTTGGGTATAGACATTTTAAAACTATTTTATGTGATGTTTCTTTGTCTTAATTTATTTTGTAGGGAACAACATTTTTTATTTGAGAGCGAGAGAGAGAGAGCACCAGATGTTTGGTAGGGATAGAGAGAGAGGGGGGAGAAAGAGAGAGAGCGAGGGGGAGATTGTACTATGGAACTGGATTACCTAAACCAATTCTATTCTATCACTTACTAGAATGCAAACGTGTCATAAAATTATTTGGTGGGTGTAAATGCCCTTTTGACACTCATCCGCTCTGATCCTCCCTCTTCCAAAAGTATTCAATATGGGTAATGCTAGGCTTGTTCTTCATGTTTCGAAGTCTCGCTTGACGTGGACAAGCCACTTGGCTTTTTTTTTTCCCCCAATACCTACTGGTCTTCCATCCATACAGAATACCCATTTCATCTTCCCTCCAAAATCACCCCCGATAGAGACCCACAAGTAATCCTCTCTCCAAAATAGAAACCCCTATTAGAGAGTCCATTGTCCTCCAAACCACCAAAAAAGACCAAAGCGCTGCCTCCCTTGCATCAGAACCTCCAAACCTCTAACACCCTTCCCTCCATGGTCCCCCAAACCCTTAACAAGCCCCCCTCCAGTGTCCTCCAACTTTGTGGTTGAATTGGTAGCTAACTTTGTGCGCAGGTGGTACCCAAAGTTTTCTCAAACTGAGTTCTAGTGTTTGCAAAAAATAAGCATTACGTTGAATGTAATATTTTTTTTTTTGATTACCTGGATGCAGAGTATACATAAACTGGATCACAAATTTGACTTGTAATTAGCCAAGACACGTACATGGGATTAACTTCCTATAGTTTGCCAAGAAAAATTTTCATCACTCAGACCAACCTTTATAGAACTAAATTTAACTTAGTTATTGGATACCATTGTTAGAACATAAGAATGCACGAGAAACTAATAAGATGATTTTCAACTTAATCAATTAGCTAGCTTAAGAAGAAAGCTTTATGCTTGTTAAATATTTAAAAAGAATTGATGAACTGGATCAAATGAGTATGGGTTTGGGGGTAGTTGAATGGGGCACTGGTTTGGAAAAAATGAAATGGTTTTTTTTTTGTTTTTTTTTGGGGGGGGGAAGATGATGGTCATCGCGGAAAGCAAATGAAAAAACATAACAAAGGAAAGAAAGTTAAAATAACAACAACAATAATAATAAGAAAAAGGAGGCAAGTGGCATGTCTATATTAAGCGGGACTTCAAAATGGGAAGAACAAGAGGGTTGGTAGCATTATTCTATTACCCAAAAAGAAAAGGCAAAAAGAAAAATTCCCATTAGTGGAGATTCCTTAAGCGAGTTTCAAGCAATTGCAAGGCGTGCTTTTTATGTGACAGTAGTGATTATCTCCTAACTTTCTTTTCTGTTTTAAGAGGAACTACAAATAAGCACGAATTTAAAGCTACAAAAATGAAGCATTAAACAGTACAATAACAGTAATTCAAATCCCATTTTTTCCTATAATGTGTTAAAAAAATGTATGTAAAAAAATAAAAAAGAATAATTACGCAAATTTTTAAAAAAAATTACAGATAAAATACACTAGTGGCAGCCTGAGCCCCAGGGAAAGCTCCCGTGGCTATAGAGCTACCCCTAAACCAATACTTACATAGTAAAAGATGACGAAAATTCTCTGCATGCTACTACATTCAGAAGAAGAGAATTGTTTTAGATATAAAGAAATTATATAAAATAAATTTATAAATTGATATAATTTCATGAAATTTATTAGATCTATTTTATAATAAAAATAATTTTATAATTTAATATATTATATTAACTCATATCAATTTATAATTTTTTTTTAAAATAATTATTTTGCAACTAAGATATTTTTATTTTATTTTAAGAAAAGCACATGTGCTCTCATTATAGGTGCCCGTCGAAGAAGAAAAGAAAAGAACGCTTCCCGCCTGCCTTTTTAGAATCTTCCTTCCTTTGGTTTAGAGGCTTGTCGTTGCCCCCATGCCTACGGACCTAAACTGAATGGCTCATAAATGTCCAACTGTACTAGAGCATGGACACTTCGCGAACGACAAAAGGGAAATTACTTGGTAATAATGCCTACCCTTTATCATCTTATTTATTTTAATTATACAGCCTTAACATAATTGAATAACTCCTAGCTAAAATGACTTTTATGATTTCAACCAATGATATTGATTCTATTCCCAAAAATTTAGTAAATTTTTTATTCTAATAATATCTAAGATTCTAATAATAATTAATCATTTGATTTTCTCAAATTTATCAAAATATAATAAAAGAATTTTTTTTGGACTCCTTTTTAGATAAAATTTATATAACCCTAAAATTACTGTCGATTTTTATATTTTAAAAAAAGTATTGTTATATGTACTTGTAGTTTTATTTATATTTTTATTTACAAGACTTATTTTGTTATTTTTTTAAAAATATTTAAAATTCATTATTTTCAACATATCAATAATTGACACATAGAGAAATAATTTTTTTGTAATTTTTTCTTAAATACATTTTAAAGGACAAGCTTGGAGAGTAAGATGAAATGAGAATTTTATGAATAGTAATAAGATAATTTATAAATAGTAGTGAGATAGTTTGAGTATATTTTATGGGGTTTTGGAAAATGAGAAAAAAATATTTGAATAAAAAATATTATAAAGTTAAAATATAGTTTTATAATATTGTTCTTATTTAAAAGTTTGAATTTTGTTTTTATTTTTTATTTGAAAGTTTGATAAAGTAATAATGATTAGTTTGAAAATATATGTGTTTGGACCGGTTTGAATACCCAAATCCAAACTATCTTATCTTATATAATCATTACAACCTTTACAAATTTTTTCACAAAATATAATAAGTAATTCAATTTTTTCAAATTCAAAAGCAAAACTAATATTAAAAAATTATATTATAATAATATTTTATTTAATTTTTAACAAAACATTTCATCTTGTCTCATTAAAATTGTATAACCAAATGAGACTATTTAAAAAATAAGTAAAATAAGATAGAAAGAAATAAAAATTTTAAGATGAAATTTTTTTCAAACAAATCCTTAAGATTTTCTATTTAAAAATATAAGTTATAAGGAGGACCAAGAGGAGTCAACGTGGACGGCGAACGCGTAACAATCTAAAACCGTCAGTTTGCATTTGAAATCGGACGGCTCCAAAGCTTACAAATACTGACAGAACATTCTCGAACTTTAATTCTTACACTATATAAGCTGTGCTCAGCCCCGCTCGTCTCTCTTACCTTCAAACCTAGCTAGCTCTTTTCTTGCATATTTTTTTTGCTTACTTTCGTTCTTTCGATTTTATTCTTTTCGTTCCGTCGGCAGAACCATCATAATGGCCGGAAAAGGAGAAGGCCCAGCAATCGGGATTGATCTCGGAACTACGTACTCGTGCGTGGGAGTTTGGCAACACGACCGCGTAGAGATCATAGCCAATGACCAGGGTAACAGAACAACGCCTTCCTACGTTGGCTTCACCGATTCGGAGCGTTTGATCGGTGATGCGGCCAAGAACCAGGTCGCCATGAACCCCATCAACACCGTCTTCGGTGAGATCTGAGCTCCTGCGACCATATTCCCTTCGCTGATTCTTAGATCTTAATTCCTATGTTTATGTTTGCTGATGTATTACTAGATGTGTGTCAGTTTGCCGAACGCATATAGATCTAGCTTTCTTAATTTGGTTATGTAGGCAGTACGTTCGCAATGTTTTTTCTATCTCAGCTTTCTTGTTTTTAACTTGTCAGAATTTTGCTTGTTTGCGGTCGGTAAATCGATATTTGTTTTAGGCTATTTTCTGTTTCTTTATAATCGTTCAGATTTTCATTGCTGAGCTAGTATTCCCGTGGACTTGTTTTATAGATTAGCACAAATCTATATGCATAATAGTGAAGACTAGTTTCTTTTATTATGTGTCGTTTGAAGAGGTAATTATTCATAATTGAGAAGTTGTCACGCGTATTACATGGGTAATGCTATTGCCTCGGTCTGGCAGGAACAAGTAAATAAGGAAATAGGTTCGAGAATAAATAATTGTTAAAATAAAATTCGTTTTATATTTTTGTGAAATTCTATTTCTTATCTTATTGGTATTTAAACTGCTTGTTGAATGTGGAATCGTTAAGTTCTAGCTAGCAATTTCCAGAAGGAAAAATTTGATTTACTTCTGCAATTATTTTAACTGCATGATGGAAGTTACACTCGTTTGTTTTGGTAGTGTATATTTTCTTCATATGAAGAATAATAAACTATGATTCATCGAAACTGAAATGTCTAATATTCGCAATTACCTATCTCTGCAGATGCAAAGAGGTTAATTGGCCGGAGATTTAGTGATGCCTCAGTTCAGGGTGACATGAAATTGTGGCCATTCAAGGTCATTCCTGGCCCCGGTGACAAGCCGATGATTGTGGTCAACTACAAGGGTGAGGAGAAGCAATTTGCTGCTGAAGAAATCTCTTCCATGGTTCTTACGAAGATGCGTGAGATTGCAGAGGCTTACCTTGGTTCGACAATAAAGAACGCTGTGGTCACTGTACCAGCATACTTCAATGATTCTCAGCGTCAGGCTACAAAGGACTCTGGTGTCATTGCAGGTCTCAATGTTATGCGTATCATTAATGAGCCCACTGCCGCTGCCATTGCTTACGGTCTTGACAAGAAGGCAACCAGTGTTGGCGAGAAAAATGTCTTGATTTTTGATCTTGGTGGCGGCACGTTTGATGTCTCTCTTCTCACTATTGAAGAGGGTATCTTTGAGGTGAAGTCGACAGCTGGTGACACCCATCTTGGTGGCGAGGATTTTGATAACAGAATGGTGAACCACTTTGTTCAGGAGTTCAAGAGAAAGAACAAGAAGGACATCAATGGCAATCCAAGGGCTCTTAGGAGGTTGAGAACAGCATGTGAGAGGGCAAAGAGGACTCTCTCGTCCACTGCCCAGACTACCATTGAAATTGATTCTTTGTATGAAGGCGTTGATTTCTACTCCACCATTACTCGTGCCAGATTTGAAGAGCTCAACATGGATCTCTTCAGGAAGTGCATGGAGCCCGTTGAGAAGTGTCTGCGGGATGCCAAGATGGACAAGAGCACTGTCCATGATGTTGTCCTTGTCGGTGGCTCGACCAGAATTCCCAAGGTACAGCAGCTTTTGCAGGACTTCTTCAATGGTAAGGATCTATGCAAGAGCATCAATCCTGATGAGGCCGTTGCTTATGGTGCTGCAGTCCAGGCTGCTATTTTGAGTGGGGAGGGTAATGAGAAGGTGCAGGATCTCCTGCTCTTGGATGTCACCCCTCTCTCCACGGGTCTGGAAACTGCCGGTGGTGTCATGACCGTGTTGATTCCTAGGAACACTACGATCCCCACAAAGAAGGAACAGGTGTTCTCTACCTATTCCGACAATCAGCCTGGTGTGTTGATCCAGGTCTACGAGGGTGAGAGAACAAGGACAAGGGACAACAACTTGCTCGGTAAATTTGAGCTTTCAGGAATCCCTCCTGCTCCCAGGGGTGTTCCTCAGATCACAGTATGCTTCGATATTGATGCCAATGGTATTTTGAATGTATCTGCGGAGGACAAGACCACGGGTCAAAAGAACAAGATCACCATCACAAATGACAAGGGTAGACTCTCGAAGGAGGAGATCGAAAAGATGGTTCAAGAGGCAGAGAAGTACAAGTCTGAGGATGAGGAGCACAAGAAGAAGGTGGAGGCCAAGAATGCACTGGAGAATTACGCATACAACATGAGGAACACGGTGAAGGATGAGAAAATCGGTGCCAAGCTTGGATCAGATGATAAGAAGAAGATAGATGACGCCATTGAGCAGGCCATCCAATGGCTGGACAGCAACCAACTCGCGGAGGCAGATGAGTTTGAGGACAAGATGAAGGAGTTGGAGAGCCTCTGTAACCCAATTATTGCCAAGATGTATCAAGGTGCTGGTGCTGACATGGGCGGTGATGTAGATGATGATGGTCACGGTCATGCCGGAGGAGGTGGTGCCGGCCCCAAGATCGAGGAAGTTGACTAAACTCTCTACTGGGCTCTTCCGTCTGTCTTAAAGTTGTTGTCCATTCGTAGCTTTTTAATATATTTTTCCTTTCACCTATCGAATTTTGGGGCTTTGAACTAGGAAGGTATTTTTGTTCAAAGCCAAAGTTTTATATGTCCTGTGCTACTTCCGTTGATTTAATTACTCTCCCAAAAACAAAAAGTTAAGTAGCCAGGCTAAGTTCTATACTTATGGAATATCAAGGTCGATTCTTGCCCGTATATGGTTTCTTTGTTTTCTTTATTATAATTTCACCTTTTGTTTGGAGGTTTCGTAGTTACTATTACTATTATATTTTGGTGTTCCACCGATTTTGCGTTTTTATGAGATTTTTTCTTTTTATATATTATAAGCTGCATGTGGCAGTCATAAGTTCCAAGTTTAGTATCTAGCAATTTCTTAAAGAGTATTTTTAGTAGATAGGAATATACTTGATCGAATATGGCTAAAATGGGGTCTTTAAATCTTAGTTTTAAGATTAAAATAAACCTCGTATTTTAAGTTTTGATATTCTGATTTATCGAAATAATTAGATTGATTAAAACATAGTTTGTCTAGTCTAAAGGAGCCAGGCTGCGGAGGTTCAGCCTCCCGGCCTACCCAGTCTCGAGCTAACAATTTGACAAGTCTACGAGATACTTTGGAAAGTTCAACTTTTTTGGTCGACCGACATTAAGGTGATCTAATATTATTTATGAATAATAATTAATAATAAAATGTTTATAAATAGTAATGGAATAATATGAGTGGAGGAGATGTTGTTCCTCTCCCACCCTTATGAATAATAATTAATAATAAAATGTTTATAAATAGTAATGGAATAATATGAAGTGGAGGAGATGTTGTTCCTCTCCCACCCTGTCCTTTCTATTGATCAGTCACTTTTTGGCCACCTCCCAGCAATATGTGTTGTAACTTGTATCACCATAGGGGAGAGAACGTGTGCCTCCCACGTCGCCCACCGTCAGAGCTCCCACGCACCGAATCTTCAAAACCTAATCATCCACTCCCTTCCACAGTCGATGCATGAGTCTCATGGTTACTGGTTAGTACATATCTACTTGCTTTTCAAAATTGGACAAGAAGTCGGTATCTGAGAAGACAAATGTCTCACGTTAGGTACGAATAATTCATCAAGTTCCAGGTACTAATATTAGATTGTCCCAAAACTGGAACTTAAATAACTTATGACTAAATACATTCATCAAAATTGGAAAAGAATTGGTATATCCATGAAAAGATCTTATAAAAATAAATTTGTAAATTGACATATTTATTTAATCACGATATCTTAAATTTATTTTATAATAAAAATATATAATTTTACAAAAATGACAAATCACTTCAAATCACGTCAATTTTATGAGTTTATTTTTATAGTTAAGATAAATGAATCTAATTAAAGCACTTTAGTAGACTCAACAAAGTTTGGCCAAAATTTGATTAGGAAATTCACTTTTACAAATTTAGCTAGTCACTTTTCAACAATACCAAATAACAAACTCAACAAGTCTATTACTATTCTATTAAAATATTATTGTTAACATTTTCATTTATTTTAATTTTAATTGTAATTTGAATATTTATTCGTTATTAAAAAATTACACATTAATTTTATAACGTTTATATATTCCTACGGATAAAATTTTCTAACGGTCATATTTCTAAAATTGATATATTTTTTGAATAATGCTACGTACAGTCATTTTTGCGTACTTCTTGCACGCTCCACTAATATGATTGGCTGGATTAATTTTTTTTTAATATACAACCAATCATATCACTAGAATGCATAAAAAAGTCCACAAAAGTGACTACACATAGAATTTTTGATATTTTTTTAGCCTTATTTTTTCCAACGGTTATATTTTTAACAGCTATATTTCTCCAACGGTTATATTTTTTAACGGCTATATTTCTCCAATAGTTATATTCCTCCACTAAAAAACATAACATTTCCTCTTTCATTCACTATAAAACCTTTTTTTTTTCATTTTCTCTCAATGGATCGCTTGATTGTTCACAAAATGATACTTACCGATTCAGATTCTGATGAAGAATTTGAGATAGCGAGATAATTTCTTTTGGAAGAATGATCAAGCTCACATAGTTCTTCTAAAAAATCATGTAGATTCATCTTGCAAGTCTATCAAAATCTTTTTTGTAACTATTTTGTTGATCCTCTAATCTATCCTTACAAAAATTTTCAAAAAAGGTTTCGAATGATTTGTTCTCTATTTCTTCATATCCAAGCTGTGGTAAAAGTCAATGAATCTTATTTTGTCCAAAGACAAGATAATTCTAAAAAGCTTAATTTTTCCTCTCTTATCCGAACTAGTGGAAAAACATTACCATATAAATATATTCACATATAAATAGCAGAAAAGGAACGAAAAAAAAAAAAGCGAGATTGAGAGGAAGGTGTGAGTCTGGATACCTTCCTATCCGACGAAACTTAACAGATAGATTTATTTTTTTCTAGAGAGAAGTCACACATTCTCTATCTATTACTATTATATTTTGGTGTTCCACAGATTTTGCGTTTTTATCATATTTTGTCTTTTTATATAAGCTGCATGTGGCAGTCTTAAGTTCTTAAGAGTATTTTTAGTAAATAGTAATACACTTGATCGAATATGCTCAAATGGGGTCTTTCAATCTTAGTTTTGAGATTGAAATAAACCTCGTATTTTAAATTTTGATATTCCGATTTATCGAAATAATTAGATTGATTGAAACATAGTTTGTCTAGTCTAAACAGCCAGACTGCAGAGGTTCAGCCTCCGGACCTACAAATTCCTACCCCAACTAAGAGGCCCAACCTATATTGCCAGAATAATGATTTGTTTAATTTGTTACTCTCCTATCATCTTTTTATTTTTTTATTTAATTGTTAATGAAAGTGACTATTAGTTATTAAGAAAGTGATTATTAGTGAAGTTATATATTTTTTTTAATTTTTTGATTAAAAATATTAAAAAATACATAAAAGAAAATAATTAAAAAAATAAAAATTTTAAATACCCTATAATAGTAAAGGGGTGGTAAACGTATGGTAAGTGTATCATCATCTATATGGCCAACCCATAATTGATAATAGTCTCAAGCTAACAATTTGACTAGTCTACGAATATTTTGGAAATTCCAATTTTTTGGTTGATCAACGTTAAGTTGATCTTAGATAATTAATAAATAATATTAAAATGTTTATAAATAGCAATGGAGTAATATGAGTGGAGGAGTAGCTGATGTTGATCAATCACCTTTTGGCCACCTTGGGCAAAATGTGTTAACTTATATCACCATCTTCTCAAGTTGTAATACAAGTTGCGGCGTTGCAAAATGGTGAGATCGTGTGCCTGCCACGTTTCACCCACCGTCAGGGCTCCGCATGCACCACCTCATCAAATTCATATGCCTTAAATTTTCAAAACGTAATCATCCACGCCCTTCCACAGTCGATGCATGAGTCTCTTGGTAGGTAAATATCTACTTGCTTTTCAAATGTCTACCAGGTTGTTAGGGGGAGGCCAACGTTAATGTAAAGGTCTCTGTAGAGTATGTTTACTCTGATCCAAATACGAGTGGCAAGAACAAATGGGACCTATGAGATAAATGCTCCATATGATTTTATTCTGTCGACAATGTCGAGAATATGAATGAGTATTAAAGAAGCATGGATAGATGCTGAAAGTGTGTTCAAATCTTACGTGTGCAAATAATCATTCGGGACCACACTTCTTTGTGAAAAGCTAGCGATTTAATTAGTTTCATATAAAAAAAATTTTAAGGGTACGATACACAAGACTGGAATTTACTTTATAGATATGGATCTGAAGGGCCCTATTTTAAAGAGGTTCCTGACATTAAAATCTTATAGGTGTAAATAATTCTTTGAGATCACACCTCTTTGTGAAAAGCTAGCAATTTAATTAATTCCGTATAGAGAAATTTTTAAGGGTGCAGTGCACAATATTGAAATTTACTTTACATGAATAGATCTGAAGGATCCTGTCTTGGAGAGGTTTCCGACATTTAAAAAAAAAAAGATGCTAAAAGTATAAAATGTTAGTTTAGTTACATTAGGTAGCATTGGGTCGTGTTTTTTATTTTATTTTTCTCTTAGCTAGTTGGATCTATGCCATATCAACTTCAATTTTGGAGAATTCTCACGTTCAGTATAGTATTATTGTCTTAATCACTTTATGTGATATATAAAATTTATTTTACAATAAAAATAATTTTATAAAATGACATATTACATATAATCAAATCACATCAGTTTTATAATATCTCTTGTAGTTAGAACATTTATAGTAGATAGAAGACTCTTGTCATGTTATAATTATATCATGTATAAGTATGAGATAATCAATGCCTTACGACGCCGTTTCCTTGCCTCCTACAGTCCTACGGCTCTACAATTTGAATTCGAAAACTAAAAGCGACTTCAGCGCGATATGACCTGCCGTGCCCGGTGCCCAGATCCTTTTTATAATTCTCAAAAATGGCTTCTCAAATCCCTTACTCTGTCGCCGACGACAAGGACCTCGACGACGCAGCTTTGTGGGCCGTAATCGATACCGCCGCAGCCTCTCACTCATCCTCTAAATCTCGCAAGCCTCTTGCAATCAAATATCCCAATTTCCAGCCAGTATCACCAATCTCTAACCCCGCGCCGCCGACAAAGTTTACTAGAAACCCTAGGACCCCTAACTTTGCTGACTCCGACCTTAGGATTTCTTCCGAAGGCGAGGTGGTGCAGGAACCATGGATTTATCGCCCACCACGCAAGGTGGCGAGGACTTGCGCTTCCGTAGTGAGCGAGAGTAGTCCCCTCCTCGTGGTCAGGAATGTGCAGCGCACGCCCACCACGCCTGCGTATTCGTCTCCTGAAGCGCATTTGTCTCCGGATATCGAAAGGTTCGGAGTGAAGGAGATTAGTGCTCGTTCGGAGGGCTCCCCGGGGAGGTGTGGGTGGAGCGAGGACCTAAATATGAGGCATAGCTTGTCTGGGAGGTTCCCTTCGGTTTCTCTGTTTAAGGAGTATCAGAATGCAGCTATGGCGGTAATTAGTTAAATTTTTTTTTTTTCTTCAATTGATTTTTTTCAAACTGGTATTCCTTCCATACCTGTTAATATTACATGTGCAAATAATTTTTTGTTATGCTGAATTGCTGATGTTAATTATGAGAAATCAGGTGTTTATTTAATTTTTTTATTGTTGTATATTATAACAGAGTAATGAATCTAATAAAATGATCGATTTGGTGCTCTTCAATGGTCCTTCGCTTATACGATCTTTATAAATGTGTGACATCTGTGTAAAATGGTACACTTTTTCTTGTTCGGTTCTGGCAAGGAAACTTTTGAAAGTTGAGCAAACTGGGGAGGTTTGGATTCAAAACTCATCCCAACTTATCTCATCTAATATTATAACTTTCACAAACTTTCATACAAAATATAATAATCAATTCAACTTTTTCAAATTTCAAAACAAAAATAATATTGGAACAATGTTTTATTCAACTTTCAACTCATCTCAACTCACTATCCAAACCTCCTGTTTTCTTTCTGTACTTAAACTCTTACAGGGATAACTTATCACTTTTCTGCATTTTCAGACGTGTTCTGCAGCGTTTAAAGTTTGAGGTTCTGATTTTCTGATAGTTATTTGTAAGGAATGAACTCAATGTACATGCACAACACAGTGACAATTGCTACGCACTCTCAAAAATCGCATGCCACACGTAAAATAATCCAATGGAATCCCGGCATATTGATGTAGTCAAGTGCTGTCTTTGTCATTCCATGGACAGATTTTGGAGAAAACTGATTACACAATGATTTCTGGGAATCCTTTCATAAAAAAATCAGGTAAAAGATTATGGGTTTCTCCTTTCTTGCTGATTAAATATGAGAGCAATCAATGTAACATGGGGCATCTTTATTAACCAGGCTGGAGGAAGATATCATTCTATTTCAATCTCTCTTTTGAAATCAAAGATAAGACAATTGAATTTGATGAGAACCGTAATGTTCAGCGTGCTGAATTTGTGGTTCGGGCATACATGCAGTATGTTTTCTAGCTCTTAAGGATAAAGCAATACCTTCTCTGCTATATCTGATAACCTTCTCTACTATATCTGATATATTTTGTTCCGTAATTACTATTTTTCTGTACTTTTTTCCCTAGAGGTGGTAGGTTCTCAGATGGATGGGGCTCATGTGAGCGGCGTGAGAAGAGGTTCTTAAAACCAAATCATGATATACCAAGTACAGCAGAGACCAGAGCCAAAAATAAAGCATGCCAGGTACATATTTCCTTCTACCCGTTGGCTTCTGACTAATTGTGTTTTCTATTCAACAACTAGTTTTTTTTTTTTTTTTCCCAAATGACAGAACTATACACAGTAAGCTTTGATCAAGTTGTGTTGGTGGCCTTAGGTGGTGAAGCAAGGGTCCGTTTTCACCTTTTGGCTGTTAACCACATTGTTATGTGTAATAATTTACATACAAAAAGCAGCTTTGATCAAGTTGAGCTTAGCCTAATGTCATAATCATGCACTAGAATTGGCCAGCTTAGCTCACTTAGAGTCATATGATATTTAGAATGAGCATTGCTACTCATAAGCCCCATACACCACACATCTCATATTTTTTATTTTTTTAAGATTTTTTCTTTTTAAACTATTTCAATTTTTCTATTTATTATTTATATACCAAACATTTGATAAAAGAAAAAAATTAAAAAAATTAAAAAAATAGATGGTGTGTGGTGTAGGGGCTTTTGTTTAGAATTTTTCATTTAGAATTGTTAAATGGCACCTTTGATGTTATTTCTTCTCTTTTTGTGAATCCTGATAGATTCTCTAGGTGAGATGGACTGAGTTGTATGGGTTAGTAACTTACATTTAGGAGTGGGATCTTACTCCAACGAAGTCGGAATCCAGGACTCTGAGCTTCTATTCTATTGTGATTCGGAGTCGTTTCTAGACTCTGACTCCGAATCATAACAAATTTCGACTATGCTCCGCATGCTTGGAATCATAATGGAGTTGGAGCCACTCTTTAGAGTTGATCCAAATAAGATAATTTGCGTACTTGCACAAAGTCAAACCCAAAACCCTAAATGAGCAAAAATCAAGCATGCAAAGCAGAATTCACAAGCTCAAAGCACTGATCACACAAAATTAAAGCCACAAATTTAGCATGCTTCAGTTCAGTTCCATGGACAAATAGAAAGTAAAAACTCCCAGAATTTCAAGACACAAGAACAAGTAAAACCTACAAATTAGATTTATTAAAACAAAAATAAAAAGAAGTCTTGGGTCTTATGAAGGATGAGGAGAGAACTTGCTGATAAACACCTAGAGAAGGGGATGATCACGAGTGGAAGCTGCGGATTCTGCAGCTATTCTCAGTGTGAAACCAATGCCCTCATGTGGCGGCATTCAGTATTTGGCATCAAAATCAATGCCCCTCATGCGGCAGCTTTCGGCATTCAACATGAAACCAAAAGTGTATATATATACATATATATATATATATATATATATATATATATATATATATATAGAGAGAGAGAGAGAGAGAGAGAGAGAGAGAGAGAGATTATAATATGTTTAGGGTATCCAAAACAGCACCGTATTGGATGTTAAAAAAAGAAAAGCAGTTTTGGATGATATGTAAATACAAAAGTGTGATTATGTATTGGGCGACAAATGGTACTAACATACCACATAGAAATTCAAAAGCATGCTAGTCACTACAACATTTCAAATTTTGTTCACTGAAGCAGCATTATTAATACACAGACACATGTAATAAATTGTTTTCAAATAAATTGGAGTTGGGGTTCAGGTTTTTTTCCAAGTCTTGATGGATTCTGAACTTTGTCACCCACTTATTTTAAGCAGAGCTTCTAAAATTCCAACTCCTCTCTAAACAAAGTTAGAATGGAGGTTCAAGTAGAGTTGGAGTTTTGCACAAACCTACTTACATCGTCCCTCAATTGATGCTTAAAACTTATTTATCAAGAAAAAAAAATTGATGCTTAAAACTTATTAAGCTGATTGTCATTGATCACATCGTTTTTTGATTGACAAAGACCCTTCGCACCTTGTTTATTTGGGACTCCAACCTTCGCCTCTTGTATATGGGAGGGAGGAGGAGATCCCATTTGGTCCAAAGACCATTGACTTTACCGTTGGTCAATGTCTAGTCAAGTAGACAGAATTAGTAAATTTTCTTCCCTCGAGAAGAGTATCCTAGACGTAGAAGTATGTGACTTATGGGTTCTTGTGTAGGAACTTTCTCATTGTTTCTTAAAGCTTGCTTTCTGTCAAGTGTAAACTTTATGTTAAAAAATTGCGATAGCCCCACTGTGTGAAGATAAGTTAGAGCTTTGTTGCAACGATTATGGATGGCACACTAATACAATGATTTGGGATGGATTTTTAGACTCAAAGATGACGATTTAATATTATTAGTTGAGAAGTAATGCAATATTGCGTTAGATGTTTCCATGCCTTAAAACTTCAGTGGCTGAACTGTAGTTGGCTCGAATAATTAGCTGTTTGAAAGAACACTACGAGGCCATCCCACTGACCTCATTAAAATTCATTGTGCTTTGACCCCAGGGTGTGTACACTTGGCCAGCAAGCTGAGCTTGCTGGTTTGAATTCCCCATCCCTCCTCCCCTAGGACCACTCATCAAGAAAGAAAAATGGAAATGAAAACACCTAATGCCTCGAGCTTCGCCATCTTCTCCTTAGCCAACCAGCAAGCTGAAAATGGAGCTTCACCATCTTCCAGATGCGCTTTTTAATTTCCAGTCCTATTCTTATGGTGATATCGGTTGTCACTTTGCAAGCATGATTTGTATTATTACTTGCTGGAAAGTTATTTGTGACAATATTAAAATATCTTGCATACAATTGACATTGTTTTCTTTTGTTCTTTTGTTTTGTTTTGTTTTTCATAGCACGCTCTGTACAATTTGAAGCTTCCTTAGAATCACTTATAAAGTTCAATTTCACCTATTAAGTAATATAGGACTTAGCACCGATAACTATCTTTATAACTACCCACTCTATCTGGGTTATTCATATTTCGCAATGTGAAATTCAGGTGTTACATAATGGGTTATGGATGGATGTACTCATTCAAACAATGTTAAATGATCTCATTGTCAGTATTATGGAATATTATTTCATGAAGATTAGAATCCTCACATTTGCAGGACCTGCTTGGAATCGGAGAATATCGACCCGGTGCAAGCCAAGTCCAGCGATGACAGGATCAATCTTGTATCCAGTTAGCATTTCTAGTTTACTGAATCTTCGTTGCTTTAAAACAAAGAAAAAAAGGAGTCAGATTGCATGTGGCATTAGCAAAAAGCTCTCGGCAGTCAAGAAATGTGCATTGAATTTGATTTGATTGAGAATTGTAAATGAAAAGAAAGCAAAAGTTGTCTCCATGTGCTTGTTGAATGAGGAGAACGCTGCCTAATTGCTTCTTTGTGATATTGATGACATTGAAGCAGAAATATTTTCTTTTTCCCTTTTTCCCCCGTTCTGGGTAGCTAAAAGTACTGGAGGGTAAGCCTGGGTTTTAATTCTTTTGAACTTTTTATTACTAACTGTCTGAGTATTCAGCACATTTTATGACGTCGGTGGGAGGCTGAATTAGGAGATACCGACCGGAGTTTTTGTCGGATCAAAAATGAAAAATAAAAGGGGAGAGAGAGAGAGAGCTTGCGGGACAAAAAAGCAAAAGGTGCCGTGCATCCCTATCCGGTTCCCCAAACCATCATATTCCCTATAATTTGAGGTTTATTTTGGGGTTTTGATCAAAATACCCCCCACATCCGAATCCCTATTTTAGGGAAAAGGTTTAGGGAATAAACAGTAAGTCTCCATATTTGGGGACTCACTATTCATTCCCTAAATCATTTTTATCAATATTTTATTCTAATATATAAAATAAATAATTTTTCAATTATTTACACTTTCTTTCATACTCATATTTATTATAGTTTTAAATAATAATTTTAAAAATAATTTAATTAATTACGAAAATATAAAAAAATTAATTTTAAAAATATTATCATATTCACAAAAAAATAATTTAAATTTTTGTTTAAAATATTCACTAGAGTAATAGTTCAAAAAATAAGAAAAAATATTGAGTAGTTAAATTTGTAAATAGAAGTGAAAGAAAAAGTAACAAAAAAAGAATAGAAAAATATTATTTAATAGAATAGAGATAGGGATGAGGAATGAGATGTAGGAGGTTTTTGAAAGATGAACAAAATTTAGGAAAAATTTTGAGGAAAAGTGATTTTGAGTTAAATTATAGGGATGGGGAATTAAAGAGTAGTTTATTCTTAAAAATTTTATTTTTTCATGTGAGTTTTATATTTATTCATTTTATTCAAAAAGAGTGCTTGATACTTAGACATTTTATAATTGCAAATATCATCTCTTTAGAAAAAATGGATATGAACAATTGAGAAGAATTACACTTACTAGGTAACTTTATTGAAGGTTAATTTCTTTATGTATAAATTCATTTTAATGGAAGTGTAAATTGTTATAAATAATGGTAGTTTTAGCACTGAATAAATTGCAAGAATTGTGTCTATTCAAATATATTAAAAAAAAATGCTATGTAGCAAACTTTCATTCAACTCTTAATTTACTGATAGGAGTCTGTCATGAAACAATTCTTTTTAATGACAGATCAGGTTGTGTCCAGAAACAATTCAAATCAACAAAGCCTTTAATTTCTCCAATATCATGAATAGAGAGTATAATCAATAATGTAGGTATGTAACATATTAAGGATGTGATTTTGTAGGGACATATTAAAAATGTATTTAGATAGAAGAAAATCTATAACTATTTTTATTATAATTTGACAAATTGCTTGAGCTGTCTTGAATTTTGATATTTTGTAAAACGTCACGAAGATTTTAAATTATTATTTTTTATATTAAGTTGTTTGGATTATGAGAAATTATTCAAGAAAAATTATTTATTTATAAACATTATTTAAATTATAATTTTTTTTTTCAATATAACTTAATGACATATAATCCGATTCAATACTTTGATAAAAAATTCTAAATATAAGTTCATATACTACATAAGGTACTTATTTTATTTTTTTATCAAATATTTAATATATGAATAATGAGTAAAAGCATTTAATTAATTAAGAATAATAAATTTTAAAAAATTTATAAAATAAAAAAGATATCTTCTATATATAAAAAGTGTGTATGTAACGGAAAATCTTGTTTTAACGGTTTTTCTTGTTTTTCCGTTAAAGTTAACACCGTTTGTTTTAACGGTTTGGCACATAAAATGAAAATATAAATGTTGAGAGAGATAGCATTCAATGTTGTTATATGATTTATTAATCACAATAATTATAATACTTAATAGTTTATATAATAATAAGTAATTAAAGATTAGTTATTATATTTTTCTCTTTCTCCTTAACATATACACGTGTATTAGGGGCATAAGACGTGAATTCCTAAGTATAATATACATGTATTATATGTTTCATTAACTCAGATTATTGAGTATTCCAAATTTAAAAATATCATATAATATATAATACAAGTGTGTTTAATCAAAGTATTTTTTTTCCCATGGTAGTAGGACGTAGCTTCCACTAAGTCATATTCCATACGTGTGCTTGCTAGCACGTGACAAAGGCCGTGATCCTTGAGTTAATCAAGAAAGAGTAAATTCGGCCAACAATTTCAAAATATATTTTAGGATTTATATATATGCTATATATAGAAAATATTATACCACAAATTTTATAAAAAGATTATGTTTTAACTTTATGTTGTCCCTGATCGACTCAACCAACAGCAAAATAACAATTTCAATGTTGTCTCTATTGATTGTCTACAGGATGACATAAATTGATGAATTATAATACAAACATCAAACGACACATATTTTGAACTACCGTTTGTGTTAGACTTTTATTAAATTTTTTGTATACATCTTTGCTAAAATTATAGATGTTATAAACATGTATTGGATTATATGATACTTTGAACTAATTTTTTTATTTTCTCCAATATGCCTTAAATTATTAAGTGACATCAATAATTTTTATAAAATATATATTATTTTTTACAAATAATCATTTCATAAAATTAGACAAACGTGATTTGCATGTTGCTCCCACCTAGTAATATATAATGTGTGAATTTATGTATAGCAAAACTAATGTTTCGAAACCTCTACCCTTTTATTAAAAAAAAAAAATCAAAACCTTTTACGGGGGTAATATGGTAATTTAGAGAGAGAATTTCCTGCCACCCGGTCCCCACCCTCTCAGTGGCTGAGTGGCCCACCTCTCTGGCTCTGGGTTCCCTGTAACAAGGCGCTTCCCTTTTTATCTTACTCCCGTACAAAGATTATTCGCCCTTCTGTGATCACCTCCCTCTAGGCCATTCTGTCTGCCCAACCCCGATTTCGTAGAAAGAAACCGGTACAGACATCATTCTCTCCATGAATTTTTTTTTTTTTCCTTTTTTTGTTTCGACTCTATTGTGCTTGAATCAGGCAATGCGATTTTGAGCACAGCTTGCCATTTTCAACTTTCTTGTGCATCTTCTTCTACTCTTCATCCATCTATCGAGTCCCTGCATTCTGTTCTTTGCCACTCGCTTTCTTGTTCTGTATCTATGGAGTAAAATCATTATAATTTTATCTATTTATTTACTTTCATGACCATCTTTTCTATGTTATCCTCTTCTTTTGCTTGATTCTGCTATGACTTGTCAGAATAGGGAACGATGGTACTGGAGTGGAAATGACAGTTCATTCTTTTCTCTGAGGTGACCTCGCTGGACTTCTCATAGTATATCCAATCAGTCCCAGTTTTCCAAATCCTTGGGGCTAGCTTGAGAATCATGGCTCGTCAGGTATCTCTCTCTCTCTCGTACACACTGAGTAATGGTACTAGGTTAAGATCAAGTGATTGGTTTTGAATGCAGGAAGAGGGGTGGCCTCTGGGGTTGAGACCACTGAATGCGAGAGTTGGGTTGGCGAGAAATAGTGATTTGTCTGGATCAATCTCCTTCAGCACTTTGTTCACCGGTTCTCCCACTTGTTCCTCCCTTTCTTCTTCAGATCTTGATACCGAGGTCAGTATGATCTTTCCCAACTGCAACTCCTCCAAAAAAAAGACAAAAAGAACATGAGAAGAAACGAAAACCCAACATGATTCTTTAACCTATACCTGGAATTTTCCCCCCTCCACGATGACTTGTGGTATGCTTGTTTCTTCGATGACTGATTTTCTTCTGCTTGCAAACAGTTTTGGACGGGCATGATATATATAATACAATAAGAAGCCAAGTTTTCCCTTTTATTGGAATGTACGGGTGTGTCTAGTGGGAAAATTTTAGATATCTTGCTCGGATTTGACGCCTAGCTCGTAAAAGAAATACACTTTATATTTATTAATTGTTGTACATGTAAAATTAAAATTTTCAGACAGCATTTAACGCACAATGAATGAATTTTGGTGTGACTGGATAGTGACAAGAATTAGTGATTTTAAATAAAAATTAAAAATAAAATAAAATATTATTTTTTTAATATTATTATTAATTTAAAGTTTGAAAAAATTAAATTATTTATTATATTTTATGTGAAAATTTATAAATATTATAATAATAAAATGAAATGAGATGAGATGGATTGAGAATATAAATCTAAATAAGCCTTAACGAGTAATGAATTTTTCATGCTCTAACTATTTAATAAATCTTTTACAAATAGGTGTTAATTAAATGAAAGGTACTCTTGTCAAATAATAATGCTTTTACAACTAATTTATAAAAAAACTCTCTCTATTAAAAACTAAATAATTAAATAAATAAAATAGATTTGTGTCTATTAAATTTCCCTATCTCATATGCATGTCTCTCTCTCTCTCTCTCTCTGAAATTGAGGATCGGAGATCTCATCATGTATAACTACATATTACAAGATAAACGAATTTTTACAACCAAAATTTGCAACTAATAGTACTACTTTTGGTTACAAAATTTTGGTTGCAAAAATCCATTTCTCTTGGATTGACTGCACAATGGCTATGGATTTTTATTTTCAAATATATATCATGACTACAATAAAGATCTACCTCAATAAACATCTACGTTTCCTAGGTGCGCTCATGTTCATGTATGTGTGGATATGCATGTGCAGATAATTTATCAGTCTCCTTGTCATTATATATATTTATGTGTGTGTGTGTGGGTGTGTATATGTATAGTACTTTACTCTTTCCACATGGTTTTCTATGATGGCATTTAATTAATATTTGTATACTTGAAATTAGTGTTACTTTAGTCTTTAGATATGAATCTCATGCTTTGCAGTTTGCATTAAAAAAATGTGTAGTGCTACGTACGTTATGCTTGTCAATACTCTGCTTCAGCTTATAAAGTACAATGTAACGAAAACCCAAGCAAGATGCCCAAGTTATTTTCATATTTTTACAGACGGTAGTGGCCCAGCTTTTCATTGAAAATCCCGTATGAAGATCAGTACTGTTTTCCAACAAACATATTTACTATGGTTTTTCCTAGCTTGTTTCTGACCCTCTTAAACATTGTACACAGTATTGTCTACATGAGTGATCTGTAACATTGTTTCCAAGCCTATGGTAAAATGTGCATTAATTAACTTGATACCTGAACAAGATAACAAAACATGACGATGTTCATCAATCTAGACGTGCATGATCATCACTACAACTTGGAAATTAAACTACTTTTTGTGTCTATTTTATATGGAAATTATTAGATGCTTTCGGAGGATTGATGACAATATTATTATGAGTTTATTTTTATAGAATTTATCTGTCGATAAAGCATTTCTCTTTACGTGACTATGTTGTCCACAAATCTTACGTTGTCTAAGACTATCTAATAATGATATTTGTTTGATATGGTCTTCCATGTGGTGTTTACTCTTCAATGTGATTGGTTTTAGTCTACCGGGTCATTCTTCCACGAGAAAAGCATCACACTTGGAAGCCTGATTGGAGTTTCTAGCATTTTAGAGCTTTCACGAAGATCGACGAGGGGAAGAGTAGCAGAAACCGTGAGAGACAGAAACAACAACAACGTGTACAAGCCCAAGCCATGGCTGTTCTCACTCTGCTCAAAACTCAACACTGATGTCGTGAACGCTAGCAATAATAGTACTCCATCTCTTGGTCACTTTCTAGAAGCAGAGAGGAGAACTGCAGGCATATACAGAAGGAATCTGCACAGCCCAACCTCCATTGATATTAATGCACCTTGTGATTTCTCATCCACCCTCCCCATTTTTGATGCAAACTCGCTGTTTGTCGATGGCCAAGTTGCTCCTCAATCAAGTTTTCCGTTGGATGAGAAAGGTGGTGGATCAAAACAATCCAAAAACAAATTTTTAGAGGCCGGCAATGGGTATGGGATTCCATTACTATTCTCCTGCTTGCGTGGATACCTCATAAAATGATAGACTTCAATCTGTCAATGAACTTTACATTTTGTTGTATGTTTGTCTTGGGTCTAGCTAATTGGTTCCTTAATTGTCGATGCGTCGGATTCAGATGGCGGCGTTTGTGTTTTCAGGAGTACGAAATTCTAAGGTCCAACATGTTGAAAAGGAAGGTTTTTTTGGCTTATTTATATGTTGACGTGTGAGTGTTGAGGCAAGCGGCAACTTTGACAAAGAATTCCGCATAGCTTTAAAAGTAGTATATATTGTTGAATAGGCTGTCTTTCAAAATATTCTTGGTGCTTTGCCCATTGGAATGCGGCCTAAAATCAAAAGAATGGAATTATACAGGGGAAACCAAAAACGTTTTTAAAAAGAATAAAAGAAAGTAAGTAAATTTGAGATCATATGAAATTTTTTTTTTTTTAATGGTGAATTTTATTTTATTTTTTTAAAGACAATGTGTACAGCTCTAAAGTAGAGCCAAAAAATGTATCAAATTATCAATGGATCAAACTATAAAATTCAAAAGAAAGTGTCCAATCAGGCGTGCATTCATATATATATATATATATATATATATATATATATATATATATATATTTGTGCTTGAGGCATGCATGCTTAACCAGCTTAGAAATAAATAGAAGGGAAAAAAGGAAAAGAAACTTGAGAAAATAAATACACTAGCTAGGAAAGAAATAGTAAGCCCAGATTTTCGGACCATTAGGAATAAAAACGTGCATTGTTCATGACATGAATGAAATCCATACACTTTTCATTGCTTTGAGCTCCACAAAGCATTGCAGGAGTAGAAATCAGCTCTAGAGATGAGTAGATAAGCATTGCTGTAGCTCGGCTGTTTCAGGTCTAGACCCCATTTCTTAGTGGATTAAACAGAATCCTCTCCCGGCCAGTTTCCATCAGTAGGATATACAGTTGATCTACTTCTCGGGAGTTGTCTATTTTGAATTGTCCAAGATGGTTGAGCAATCAAAGAAAATTGACTATATTTTCTAGGAAAAATAGATTCTGAATACTTACCTCATGATGAACATCGACGCTTCTCATTTACAGAGAAGCGGACTAGAATAGTATGACTTGAATGAAGCTCCTCTCAATAGAATGGAATTCATCAACCTAAACTTACCCAAGGACCCTTAACTGCTCTATTCTCATATTCTTTTAGAATATTATGATATATATGTATTAAAAAAGGTGTTTGATAATCATGCCCCATCCCCATGTCGGTCTCAGTTCCGAAGCAACTTCAGGATTTCCATACTGCCCCACTCTGAGAAACCAAGTCCTTGAAGTGGTTGCTACTTCAAGGCTTGTCAATCACCACGTTGCATTCAGCAGCAATTTTTCCTGGACTGAGACCACCCAGTCTGGTGAATGAGCCCATGGCAGATAAGCTCTTGAAACTGCTGCTTCCTTCACTGAAATTTGACTTCCTTGATCTCCTTGGCTTTGAGTTCGAGGGACTAAATTCAAGTTCTGAATCATTGCTAGTCTCAATCTCGGCAACTACCAGTTGGGTAATGCTACTTCTGCAAAATGGGCAAACTGGGGCAGTAGTGCAAGCAGCCGTAGGGTTGGGCTTCTTGTGGCAGCATAGGGCTAGGATGCAATGAGCACACATTTGATGACCACATGGTCTGACCTCAATTGTGCATAACTGGTCAAAGCATATGCAGCATAGCTCCACATCGCTGGCCTGTTTGAGAACATTTCACCATTAAATAAGAAGCTACATGCAAGGCTTAAGAAACATACAGCTCCATAATTCACTACTTCAGAGGTAAAGCTATGCTGATAAATGTGCTTCTCCTGCATCCTGGGCATTCCTTCATCGAATCCATTAAAAAAAAAAAATGGTTCTTTACAAAGTTAACAGTTGAAAAAACACAAAAAATGGAAAGAATGCTGATTGGGAATTTTCACAGCATTTGAACACAGTACTTGCACTGCCAAAATTCTGCTAGAAATGATTTCCATGCAAATTGACTCAACCTTAAGAATCTATTTACAAAAATGAACAATCTCATTCGCTGGTGTTATCCAATGATCCTTGGTCAACTTGGATTATTCATACTCGTACAAATTAAATTAATGCATATTTATTGATGTCACATTTCTTCTACTTAATTGTAAAACATACACCATCTTAAGAATGGATAATTATACATTTTTATACAAACATCCTCAAAAATTCTTTGTTGTTTTACAAGTAACATCCTGAATAAATTCTACCAAGAGTTTTAGCTTTTCGTCAAATAATGTTTTCAAGAACCAAAATACATAGAATTTACATTACAATTATCCTTCTTCAGAAAAAAGGGGATATTACCTCAGACGCATTGTCATCAGCTCCAACAATAGAATCCAGAGATGGAAGTGAGTACACAGTCTCCTTTAATAGGACCTTCTCCCTCTCCATGTTAGCTTCCTTCAAGGCCATCTCTAACAATGTTTTTGCCTCTGGATTGAGCTCACTGATGAATTTTAAAGGTGATGGCCAGACTAGAGGCTCTGCTGATGAAGGATCCAATAAGGCTGCACAAACTCGATGCTTGTGTTTCAGTGCAACTGAGTATGGTATTCTCCTGCAAAAATCATTCATTTTCAAGTTTCTGCAATAGACCTTCAAAGCCAAAAATTCTCACTATGATCATTATACAATGCAAACTTCAAAAAGTTTAGGACAAAGGTAAACCACATGGGAATAAAATCAAGTCAGGCTCCAAAAAGTGTTCATGGCACAAAATCATTTTGAGTGCATTTTTGTGAAAAATGAATTATTAGTTGCTGCGACGCTTTTTTTTTTCCTTTTTATATCCAACCAATGCTGTTGGTGATACACTATTTACATGCATAATGCAAGGCCCATGAGGTTCAAGTCGGTAGCCTACTTGTAAGAAAACAAATTCACACACTGCCACTCTCCTCATTACAAAGAGATTTCCTGTATTTAGAGATTTACTACATAGAAAGCATGAATCAGCTTTTGGATGATACTAATTGGCAAAGTTTTCGACCAAACTAACCCATTGATACAAACAGTCCAATGGCAACAGGCAATTTACTAAAGCCTTAGATAATCAAAAGGGAGAACTGCTAGTTTTCAAAAAGTAGAAATTCACCCGAGTCACTGAATATCTTATTTGTGCAGTCCATATTCCATACAGATATGGTCCGAATTCTTAATAGAATAGCTTCTTGGATGTAATTTTCTGAAATATAAAAGTACGGCCCCAGGAGAGGGTTTTCCAACCATTGAATTAATAATCACTGTATTCAGTTATTCTAAAATACCCTTTTGACCCAAACATGTGCAAGGAATCAAGGAGATCAAATGGGAGTTCCAACAAGGCAAGCAATAAGTACAAACATAGCATTAAGAAGCAAAATTTATAGTTGATCCAAAAATTAAACAAGCTCATAAGTTAGGTTAATCACAGCGGTTGATGAATCCTACCCAGATGAATCTACTTGATGCCTATCTGCTCCCCAGGCAAGCAATTCGCGGACACATTCCAAAGAACCACCACGAGCTGCTAAATGAAGCGGTGTACTTCCTAGGTAGCTGCAGATCACGTTACCTTCATCAATCTGAGTGACAAATGATAGCTATTTAGCCACAGTGATAGCAACGCCTCAAGTTAAAAGCATTACCCAGATCCACCAGTTGAAGCACAAACAAGAGCCCCACTGTCTAAAAGGATATGAACGCACTCTGGCCGGCTTTGACGAGCAGCTAAATGCAGTGGAGTTGCACCCCCGCCATCACTTATGTTAACAAATCTTGCGAATCCCCTGCTCAAATGTCAGCCAATGAAAATCAATCAGCAATGATGTGAATCAAGGACACAGAGAGACACGCAGAGAGCGATAGACAGACAGACAGACAGACAGAGAGGGTGGAGAGACGAACCAAGAATCTGAAACTGGGGTGGAATGAGCAGCAGAAAGAATAGCTTGCAGGCAATCTGAATGGCCATAGTAAGCAGCATAATGCAAGCAGGTTCTTCCATGTAGAGAATCAAACATCAGTATCTAGTAAATTACACAAAAAACCCATGATCAATACCGATTTATTTTGATGCTCAAGTAAGAAGTTTTACCGAGAAAATTCTCATAACTAAAATAAGAAGCAACATACATTCGCTCCTGCTTGAATAAGCTTTTGCACGCAAGAAATCTTCCCGTGCATTGCCGCCAACATCAACGGGGTCTAATCATTCGCAAACAAAAAGAATATTCAAACAAAACACGCAAACAAACACTTTTAGTATGAGACACATTAAAGGCTAAAAAGCTGAACCTGTTTATAGCGGTTCAAGATATCTGGATTAAGGGACAGGTCCAAAAGCGCAGAAACAACCTATTTTCCCATCAGTTCAGACACAAAACCCAAATGAAACCATCAAAATTCTCCCAAGAAAATGAAAGATAAAAACCATAAACCATCAAAACAGAAAGAAAAACGAGGAAACCACCAAACCCACCTCGATCCGACCATTTGAAGCCGCCACATGCAGCGCAGACAACCTCCCATACCCACTAGTCTCTTCCAGGACACTTGGGTCTGCGTCTACCATAGCCTCAAGGCGCTCAACCTCACCTTTCCCAACCGCACTGAACAGCCCACTCTCTTCACGTTCTCCGCAGCTCAGCGCCTGCCCCATTCCCTCTCCAATCCTGTTTTCTTCGCTCAGCACATGGAGAGGTTCTCCCGGGACTTTGGTGGCGCTGGGCAAAGCAATGCAGGCAAGGAAGGGAAGGGAAGGGAAGGGCAGCAGAGAACAATTCACCGGATCAAGTAAAGAAACGCAATCTTTTTATTGGAGTAGCATCGTAGTTTGGACCTGCCCGAATAGATTTCGGGTAGCTACACACTGTGTGAATGATTGACTGTTCATGTCAAAGATCGGGTAGCTTGTCAGATATTTCCTCGGTCAATTTTCACATTATTTTATTTTTATCCAATAAGACTCTGCCGTCTGTACGTCTCATTTCTCCAAATTTGACTGTTCCCACATGGCCGCATGGGTTTCTTTTATTTTCCAGCCCCAACGTTTTGAAAAAAAATCACATCCGTTGATCTTTCACCCGTTGTTGTTCATAGCCGCCAGATCATTCTATTCCGTAACATGTAAAAATACATTTATTTAATATTTAAAACGTTTGAGTCTTTCAATTATTTTTCCTCACATGTTATTACGATATAAAAATAAATAAAATTCGGAAGAAATTAAAAAAAAATGGATATTAGAAAAGAGAGGAAAAATAAAGACATTATTAGTCTTAGGTATCAACTTTAATTAGTGTTGGACAACAACCATCCTTTCTTTATAGACTTGTTCCTCTTACGTGTTTGAAGAAAATCATCAACCTTGTTGTTTTGTACGTTTTACTCTTTTTTCTATTTCATTCTTTGGTCAATTAATTACAGCTCTAAAGTAAAAGGTATGTCATATCAGGCATGCATGCTTCCTTGCTTTTTATTGCTTTTCTTATTTATTTATTTATTTTAATTTTTTCGATGTGCCTAAGGTGGTCGTATGGGCAGTTTGGTGGTTATAATATCATAAAGTTTTCAACTGTTATACGTTTTGTTAGTAAAAATGAATGAGAGATTGTTTCGTATAGAATAAGATAAGATATAGCAATATTATTATTTGCACTTATTGGTAGGTGACGAGGAGAATCATGTGTGTGTCAGTGTGTGTTGGCATGAGGAGGCCAGATTCAAATGTCTAAGTTGGATTTTTTTTTTTTTTTTTTTTTTTTGTAGATGTCTAAAGTATGGTTTGGATAGTAAGATAATATGAAATAATTTTATATAAAAGTTAAAAGTTGAATAAAATATTATTTTTTAATAATATTATTATTTTTATATTTAAAAAAATTAAATTATTTATTATATTTTATGTGACAATTTAAAAAAATTATAATAATAAGATGAAATGAAATTAAACACCTTCACTATCCGAACGAGACCTTAAGGAGGATTTGAAACTTACACCAATAAGAGGAACCTTGCCATGTGTTGTTAGATTTCAATTTACACTAATAAGGGAGATTAGTTTGATGCTTTTTAAGATTTTTAAGAAACCCAATCTATATTTATTACTAATTATTACATCCATTATTATCTCACAAACATAAAATCAAATTATTTTAAAATTTAGTTTAACCCAAAATTCATGATCTCAATTTCCGGCTGCTTTTACATTCCTAAGATCAAAGCAATAATAGTATTTTTTTTTTTTTTTTTGTCAAATGTTTCGTCTTATTGGCTGTCATTGTATAGATCTCGTAAGCACTTTTTTTTAACCTAATGGCTAAAAACAAGAGAAAGCAATACACATCCATTTAAAAACAAACAAAAGGCGAAAAAGAGAGAAATTGTGCCATGTTAGCAACAGTACTTACATCTCTTCTAGCTTTGAAACTTTTCCAAATGTGTCACTCAACTGGTTTTCAGCTGATTATGACCAATTTCTCGTAGATTTATTGGTAATCTACCAAGTAAAACTAAATCAAAACAAGTTCAAAGTTTATTTGCAGGTATTTGAGATGAGTCATATGAGAAATTGAATATCACCACCACTACTAAAGCCATTGTGAGAAATATCTCTACTATATCCTATATTAAGGATGAGGATCCCTGCCTTAATATGAGGCTTTCCTATTACAGAATTCATTGACCCGTGATTAGTGTAGTCTAATTCTTTCCATTTATTTACTTGATTCTTTTCATTCATATGTAATCAATCTCTACATGTAATTTCCATACATAAATGTGTAAATACAACTATATATTGTAATAGACTAACCAATGCAAGGTGTTGTGGTTTTCAAACATTCTCATGGTATCAGAAGACCTTGCGGATTAACCTCCATCGAACTTTCTCTTCAATGGCTACCGAGTCCACTCTTCTCCCCGTCAACACCCTCATTCACATGGTCACAATAAAACTTTCATCTTCCAACTATCTTCTATGGAAGAGCTAGTTGCTTCCTCTCTTAGAAAGCTAAGAATTAATCGGTTATGTGGATGGCACACTTACGCCTCCACCTCGTTTTGCTCATGCAGATTTTCAGGAGCCAAACGTCAAACATGTGGTGTGAAAGAACACAGACCAACGGCTTCTAAGTCTTCTCTTGTCCTCTCTCACCGAGGAGGCTATGGCTGAAGTAGTGGGCCTCTCCACCTCCCATGAAGTCTGGGTTGCCTTTGGAGAACACTTTCAGCCACTGTTCCAACTGATAAATGCGATGGTAGCTTATATGTGCTAGAACACCGAAATTCCGCTTTTGTTTCTGTCCTAAAAAATAAATCTCTTTATGTTTCGTATGATCTATGGCATGCTCACCTAGGACATGTGAATCATTTTGTTATTTCTTTTTTAAATAAAAAAGAATAGCTCTATCTTACCTCTTTATTGCCATCGTCTGAGTTATGTGGACATACCAACTTGCAAGAAATCATCATTTGCCTTATTATCACAATGAACACCGCACGTCCAAAGTATTAGACCTTATTCATTGCGATATATGGGGCCCCGCACCTATCAAGTCAAATTTGGGTTTTACCTATTATGTTTTATCCATCGATAATTTTTCTCGCTTCACTTGGCTTTATCCATTGAAATTGAAATCTGATTTATATAATACTTTCCTTCAATTTTAAAAATTTGTGGAGAATCAACACTCTGCACGCATCAAAAATTTTCAAAGTGATGGTGGTGCAAAATTCACTAGCAATTGCTTTCAAGACCTTTGTAACTCTGGCATTCATCATCAACTCTCATGCCCATACACACTTGCACAAAATGGTCGCGCCGAAAGGAAACACCGCCACATGACTAAGACAAGCCTCACCAGGGGCGGAACTAGGATTTGATGTTTGGGGGAACAATTGACAAAGTGTGTGATATATGTGAGTATAAGTAATATGTATGTTTTGCACATAACTATATAAAAAACAATAATCATACATCATAAAATTGTATACAAAAAATATATATCTATAAATCATCTTATAAGATAATTTTTTTTAAGATTTTCATAATTTACTAGAGACCATTACAAAAAGAAAAGAAAATGAAATATCAACTTAGGATTTTCCCTTCAAATTAAGCTCGACGACGATCTTTCATGGAATAAAATTCATCTATTATCATCTCTGAAGTGAAATTCTTAACATTTTCTTTCTCAATATAAACTAACAAATGATATGCAAGAAACTCATCTTCCATTCAAGTACGCAATTTAGTTTTTACAAGTTTCATGGCAAAAAATGCTCACTCAGTAGTAGCAGTAGAAACAGGAAGAGTTAATACTAGACAAATTAACATGTTAATCAAATAATAAATCTTTGACTTTTCTAAAATTGCTAGTCCTCTACATAGCTCAGATAATGTAGACATATCTTGAAAATCTAGATGCGTCAACACATTAAGCTTATAATGCTATAATTGAATTCTCAAAAGGAATTTGTCTTGTTCAGTAAAATCATGTGGATAAAAATTCTCAACCAATTTGCATATATCATCAATTTTAAATGATTTGGATGCACCTTTAGAATTTAAAGCAGCACAGCACTAAGAATGAGAAGTTCTATTATATGGTCATTAAATCTATTGCTCAATTCTTGCAACTGGAAGTCTATTGTAGCAGTAAATATATCAATCCTAAAATAATGCTACATTGTTGTCATTGACTTGTCAACTTGACAACAAGATTTGCCTCAAGCTCTAGTATATTGGTCATTCGTATCAGGAATATCAATTTGGTGTTATTCACAAAATGATTTAACATCAGTAAGCGAAGACTCCCACCCTTCATCTCTCAGCTTTTGAATGAGTATTTTTGTGGTTGAAATTAGGCTCATGGCATTCACAATATCTTGAAATTTTTTTTGCAAAGATTGGCAAAGTGCATTAGTGATTCCTATGATTTTTTTTATTATTATATGTAATATTAGAATAAATTCAAAAGATGTTAACACCATGTAAACCGCTTCAACATCACCACATTGAAAATAATTTGATCCCTCATTTAAGATAGTATTGATAACTGAGCAAATAGCACCGAACATACTCATCAAGCTACAAACAGATTGAAAATGAGATCGATCCCCACCTAGTATCTCCAACTCGTAGCGTACCAATTTGATTTGCCATTTTTCTAGTCTTAATATCATTGGAAGCGATCAAATTTTCAATTTCAGCAGCTTGAGCATATTGTAATTCATCATTACGTTTAGAAGAACCAACAACAATATTGATAATGGATGTCAAATGGACAAAGAACTGATGAACATGTTTGGCTTCTCTAGAGGCTGCAACTAAAGCTAATTATAGTTTATGAGCCCAACAATGCACATAATGTGCATAGGAACAATCTTTGAGAAATAAGGCTTATAATCCATTCTATTCACCACACATATTACTTCCTCCATCATATCTCTGACCTCGAATATTCTCAATTTGAAGGTCATACCGAGAAAGAAGAACATATATCTCATTTTTTTAGAGTTAGTGCCATAGTATCTTTGACATGCACAATATGAAAAAATGGCTCTCTAATAAAATCATCTTTATCAACAAACCTCAAAATGATAGCTATTTGTTCTCTTTTAGATTCATCCCAAGCTTCATCAACAAGAAAACAAAATTCGGCATCCTCGATTTCTTCGCGAATCACATTTCGCACTTTATTTACAAATATATGCAAAATAATTTTCTTTTGAATTTTGGGTGATTTATATTCAGCATTCTGTGAAACATTTTCCATGACAACTCCATTAGCTTGATCATTATAACTTGCCAGAAGTTTTATCAGCTCAATGAAGTTACCCTGGTTTTTTGAGTTAGAGCTTTCATCATGACCTCTAAAGCGTAAGCCATCGAACACTATCTATCAAAGTTTTGAGCCGCAACGGATTATTCTCCATCTCATGTGATACTTGTTTTTCAACTAACTTGTCAATATGTCTTGACTGATTCATTAGATTCTCACAACATTTTACAGCATTTTTATGTGGTGAATTTGAATCTCTCACCACATGTCCTATTAAAGGACAATTCATTCTATCATTCACTTTTTTCCAATTGTCAAAACATTTATTAGTAAATGCATCTGATCCTAGATGACCCCTTGATTTCTTAGCAAAAACGTAGCATGGAAGACAAAATACAGTATTCTTTGATGGTGAGTACTCCAACCAATTTGAATATTTTTGAAATCAAGAAAATTGAAATCAGTGACGTTGATTGCCTATTCTTGAAAATGAATATTCTAAAAGTTTAGGTTGATATGGACCAACTTTAAAATAGGCACGTCGGATCTCATCTTGTAGGTTAGTAGGAAATTTTCATATTCGTGAACGTAATCCTAGATCACGTTCCAAAGAGGTAACATCTATCTCTTCAGGTTGGAAATTTGAAGTTTTAGAGGGACGCTCATCAGTGATAGAAGTATCACGTTTCATTGTTACCGATCTCTCTAAATGTATATTACTCTCATAATTGACCACATCTTTCTTTCTAAAGAAAGAATCAATTGTTTTTGGCTTGCTCATATTTTTCTATATTTAAAAAAAAATTTATAGATCAAGAATAAACATGAGAAGTACCTAATAAGTAATGATATCAGGCTATCAGAAATAGAATAATCATCAAGGTAGAATTGGAAAATTCATATGTTTAGATGACGGATTGAAAGATTGATTGAGCCACTATTATGATCGAAATAAAAGAACAAACAAGCCAGCATTTCCAAAGTTCAATGTTCACAACAAAACATTTCCCTGATCAACAACAAATAACTAATAATATGAATATGAGAAAGTAAAAAAATCATACCAATTTAGGTTCCAGAAGCAAAACAAATAAAAAAACTCTCAACTACCAAAAAAAAAAAAAACCCTTAATAATAATCTTCTAAGGAATTTAGAATTTTTTATGACGAGGAACCAAAGAGCGTGCAAATATTTTACCCAATCTAAAACATTAACAAACTAAAAACAATAATTCATCTGCTTAAAGATAAAAATAAAGATAATTAGCAAACTTACTATAGAAACATAGATTTAAACACACTAGAATTAGAGATTTAGATGCATATATCTTCAGCAACGATAACTAGCTCAAGCTAGAAACAACCCATAATTGAAAAACCAAAAGAATCAAACCCAAACAAGCAAATCGATTAAAAAAAGAACTATAGGAAATCAAAACTTGCGAGCAGCGAGTAGAATGCTCACCTTGATTGGGAGGGCTTAGTGGTGAGGTGATAATGTATAAAGTAGCTGGAGGATTACGAAATGTCAAAATGCTTTTGATTCCTACTTAAGAAATGAAAAGAAATTTGCATTGATCTCTCTCTCTCTCTCTCTCTCTCTCTCTCTGTGATGTGTTATCTATCGAATATTAATGGGTACTGCACTGCAGATTCCAATGGATTTTATAAGGGACTTTGAGCATTTTGTTTTTTAGGTTTATACTTTATTGGTAAGCAGCAATGTAAGATTTGTGTGTCAGGTAAGGTGAAGTGAAAAGCTAAGAGTGGGCTTACCGGTTACGTGGGTAATGAGATTTTGTTGGGGGCACAATTTTAGTTTTGGAAGCTTGGAGAGGGGGAGGGGGAGGGGGGGGGGATTTTAATGGTATAATGAAAAAGTATAATTATTTACATATTATATTAATTTTTTAAAGAATTTTTTTTTGGGGGGTAGCCCCCTAGCTTATAACTAGTTCTACCCCTGGGCCTCACTCTTCTTTTCCATTCTCACATGCCTACTCGTTTCTACGTTGACACATTTAGCACTGCGGCATACATCATCAACCGTTTGCCCACACTGCTTCTTGGAGGTATGTCCCCCTTTGAGCTCCTTTATGGTTCATCTCCCAATTATGAAAATTTTCATCCATTTGTTGTCGTGTTTATCCTTGTTTACGTGATTACATGACTAACAAATTTTCTTTGCGCAGTATTCCTTGCATCTTCATGGGTTGAATTCCTCTTACAAAAGATTTCATTGTCTTGACCCTACCACCTGCAGATTTTATATTACCTGCCATGCTCAATTTGATAAGAACCATTTTCCCTCTCATCATACCTCTCAAGCTCAAGCTCAACCTCATCTCTTCAAATTTCAAATTTCCTGGAACCTAGTCTTTCCCATACAAAGCTACCTGTGTCTTCCCCTGCACCACTTTCCCTACAAATTCCCCAATCCGGATGCACCTCATGTATTATTTGTACTGATCCTATGGATGAGTCTTTGCAGGTCACTCATTCGCATGCAAGTCCATCTTCGTTGCTTCCTTTAAAGGACCCTTCATCAGCTCCTCTTGAGCCCACTACTGAGTCACCTATCATTGCTTGGCCTCCCATTGCTGCTGCTCCTTTGAGTTCTCATTCTATGCTTACACGAGCCAAAGTTGGTATTTTCAAAACTCGTCACCCAGCACATCTTAGTTTTGTGGGTTCCTCTGGACTTGTTACTACTCTCCTTACATCTACTGAACCCAAAGGATTCAAATCACCTGCTAAGAATCTTGCTTGGGTTGCTGCCATGGATGAAGAAGTTTATGAATTGCAAAACAATCACAATTGAATTTTGGTTCCTTGACCTGCAAACACCAACATTGTGGGTTCTAAATGGGTGTTTCGGACCAAATATCTACATGATGGTTCCATCGAGCGTCTCAAAGCCCATCTTGTTGCCAAGGGTTACACAAAGATACCTGGTCTTGACTATACTGACATAGCCCTATCATTAAGGCTACTACTATTTATGTTGTACTTTCTCTTGTTGTGACCAACAAATGGCCCCTCTATTAACTTGATGTCAAAAATGCATTTCTCAATGGCCATCTCACTGAAGATGTTTATATAGAGTAGCCCCCAGGGTACATTGACCCTCGCTTACCTAATCATGTTTGTCAACTAAAAAAAGCTCTCTATGGTCTCAAGCAAGCTCCTCATGCCTGGCTTCAGCTCCTTTCTCATTCAACTTGGTTTTTATTACAGTCGCGCAAACACGTCACTTTTTATCTTCCACAAGCAGAATGACATGATCTATTTACTTCTCTATATTGATGACATCATTCTCATAGGCAACAACTCCTCTCTTCTTGATAGCTTTACTCGCAAGTTGAATTTTGAGTTCACCACTAAGGATCTAGGCTCTCTCAGCTACTTCCTTGGTCTTGAAGCTACATCCACTACTGATGGTCTCTTTATCAGTCAGCTAAAATATGTACGGGACATTCTCACACAAGCTTAGTTACTTGACAACAAACAATTCCACACTCCCATGGTTGTTTCTCAACACATGTCTGCTGATGGTCCTCTGTTCTCGGACCCTACACTTTACAGATCTCTTGTGGGTGCTTGCCAATACTTGACAATTACATGTCTTGATATTGCGCATGCTGTCAATTCAGTCAGTCAATTTCTGACTTAAGCTCACTTTGAAGCTATCAAACGCATTCTTCGCTATGTTAAGGGCACACTACACTTTAGACTTACTGTTCATCTATCTGCTACTCCTGGTGCTTTAGTTGCCCACTCAGATGCAGATTGGGTAGGATGCCCTAATACTCGTCGCTCTACGTCTGGCTATTCCATTTATCTTGATGACAATTTGGTCTCTTGGAGTGCCAAGAAACAACCCACTATCTCTCACTCCAATTATGAATCTGAGTACCATGCCCTGGCTCTCACACTTCTTTCATGATCTCAAAGTTTACCTTCCATAGCGGCCTTTTTTACTATGTGACAATAAAAGTGCAATCTTCCTAAGCTCCAATCCAGTTTCTCACAAATGAGCAAAGCATCTTGAGTTAGACTATCACTTTCTTCATGAACTTGTTATCCCCAGCAAACTTTGCACTCTGTATATGCCTCTCATCTGCAAGTTGCGGACATCTTCACCAAAAGTGTGTCTAGACCTCTCTTTGAATTTTTTCGATCCAAGCTTCACATCCGATCCAATCCGATGCTCAGCTTGCGAGGGGGTGTTAAGGATGAAGATCCCTTGCCTTAATATAAGGCTTTCTTATTATAGAATTCATTGACCCGTGATAAGTGTAGTCTAATTCTTTCTATTTATTTACTTGATTCTTTTCATTCATTTGTAATCAATCTCTACATGTAATTTCCATATATAAATGTGTAAATACTAAATACAACTATATAAAATAATAGACTCACCAACTCAAGGTGTGATGGTTTTCAAACATTCTCATCCTATAAGCTGCAGCCTACACTTGAATATAGGCAAGTAATGAATGAGAGCAAACTGGGCATGCCAGCGTATAGTAGATGTTAGTGTTAAACATATCAATTGACATATAATGAAAGATCGATTCTCAAGAGTTTTGCTCGACGAGAGTGAAAATTTTTTGTCCCTCTACAGTGCGGTCATATGGTTGCTAATATGTGATATCTACATGTCACACCTCCATTAAATGGTGTTATTTGGGAAAGATCAGTTCAACTCACGATAAGTTATTCTCTTTAACAAAACTCTAGCACTAATAGCACTAAACAGCAAACATTCTCAGCTTTTTTCATTCTACAACAATCTCAGACAAGCAATTATTATACTAAGTGTTAGAAACCAAGTTCAAATTGTATTGTATGACCACATTTAGCCATCAATGGTAATCTTAGGTACACCTACCCCCAATAGTGATTTTAGGTACACCTAACCTCCTTTGTACTCTTTACCATTGGATTGATGACAAGTGTAACAATCCTAACCATTCTTTGTACCAAGAGATCCCTATAAATAGAGGGAGTCCTCATTTGTGTAATGTACAAAAGAAAGAAGAGAAAACAAAGTTCTCTAAACATCTCTCTCTCTTTTGCTCTCTATCTTTTCATTAGTTTCATAACACTAAGAGCATTTCCTACGATCTCTAAAAAAGGGAGGCTGCTATTCTTTCAGATTTTCAGGCCCAAAAATTAAGATGACGAGAGTAATTCTTGAAGGTGAGTGATGAGTCCAGTGTTTGGGAAGCTGCTAAAGCTCACCCCCATTTGACCCAAAAGATGTAATTGGTATTTCTGCTTTTGCAAGTGGGCTTTATCATTTAAAAGTGGGCCTTATATCTGAAACTGGGCTTGATTGATATGGACCATTGGGCATCTCTGAGCAGCAAATTTTGAACTTTTTTTTTTTCTATTAATTAACCTATAACCCGACCCAAATTTCTCATAGACCCAGTTTGGATGTTAAGTTAAGTTGATATGAATTGAATTTTTTATAAATTATAGTGAGTTGAAATAGTATAGTGAGTTTTGTAATATCCACCTAAAATGAATTTAAATATATTTAGATGTTAAAATGAGTTTATATATATTTATAAAAAATAAAAAAAGATTATAAATCTTATGTGTACAAAGATTTTGAGTTTAAATTAATTTAATAACTTAAAATTTTGATATTTAAATATTAAATTTAATTTAAAATTAGACTGTATTGAAATAATCTCAATTAAATCTAACTTCTAAAGAGGCTTAGAGTTCAGCCCAGCCATCCAAATATTTATTTCTATTTCTAATCCCTATACATCATAAAAATTATTGAATATTTTAATACAAAAATTATTAAATATTTTCCCGATATAAATGATATAATTTTTATTTATAATTATTAAACTTTTACAATGTGCAGAAAATATTTTTAGCGTATTTTTTTATGAATAATATTATTTAAATTTTTTTACACAAAACGTTATTTATAAATTATATTGACATAATTTAATTTTTAAGATTTAAATTTAAATTTTAAAATAGAATTATTGTTATATTTTTAATTCTTTAAAAATAGTCCGTACAGGACCTGATAAATACTCCCTAAATAAATAAAAAAAAAAGCTGGTTATAAAATCCCCATTTTCTTCCTAAACCCCCACATTTCAATCGCCTCCACTAAAACCCTAGTGAAGAAACCAGCCGCTCTACTCACGGTAGCTCTGCTGAGCCATGTCCGAGATGGAGCTTTCTCGCTCGGAGAAGAAAAAGAAGAAGCACCGCTCCAAGGATGAGACCCCCGTCGTCTTGCCCGAGCCACTCTCCTCTCTGGGTTCGGAGTCCACTCAGAAGGGCTCCGACTCTGGGGACTTCATGATCAAGCCCCAGAGCTTCACTCCCTCCATTGATACCTCTCAATGGCCCATTCTTCTGAAAAACTACGACCGCCTCAACGTTCGTACCGGACACTACACTCCTCTCCCCTCCGGCTACTCCCCTCTCAAGCGTCCTCTCGAACAGTATATCAGGTACGGTATTCTAAATCTTGATAAACCCGCTAACCCATCTTCACATGAGGTAGTTGCCTGGATCAAACGGATCCTCAAGGTCGAAAAAACGGGTCACAGCGGTACCCTCGATCCCAAAGTCACTGGGAACCTGATTGTTTGCATTGATCGTGCCACTAGACTCGTCAAATCGCAACAAGGCGCTGGGAAAGAGTATGTCTGTGTTGCTAGGTTGCATTCTGCGGTACCCGATGTGTCTAAGGTTGCTCGGGCACTCGAAACCCTCACTGGAGCTGTTTTCCAGAGGCCGCCTTTGATTTCTGCGGTGAAGAGGCAGCTCAGGATTAGGACTATATATGAAAGTAAGCTTCTTGAGTATGACGCTGATAAGCATTTGGTGGTTTTCTGGATTTCTTGTGAGGCGGGGACTTATGTGCGGACGATGTGTGTGCATTTGGGTCTGATTCTTGGAGTTGGAGGGCATATGCAGGAGCTGCGGAGGGTAAGGTCGGGGATTTTGGGTGAGAAGGATAACATGGTTACCATGCATGATGTGTTGGATGCACAATGGATTTACGATAATTATAGGGATGAGACCTATTTGAGGAGGGTGATTATGCCGCTCGAAGTGATTTTGACGAGTTATAAGAGGTTGGTTGTGAAGGATTCTGCTGTGAATGCTATTTGTTATGGTGCGAAGTTGATGATTCCGGGATTGTTGAGGTTTGAGAATGATATTGAGGTTGGAGAGGAACTTGTGCTCATGACTACCAAAGGAGAAGCAATTGCATTGGGGATTGCAGAGATGACAACTGCGGTGATGGCAACTTGTGATCATGGTGTTGTCGCAAGGATTAAGAGGGTAGTGATGGATCGGGATATGTACCCAAGGAAGTGGGGTTTGGGGCCGAGGGCATCGATGAAAAAGAAACTGATAGCGGATGGGAAGTTGGATAAACATGGGAAGCCAAATGAGAATACCCCGCAAGAATGGATGAGGAACCTGGTTTTACCCACTGGTGGGGATTCTGTGGTTGCAGGCCTTGCAGCTGCTACAGAACCTGCTGTAGTGAAGGAAAAGAAAGAGAAGAATAAAAGTAAGGATGATGATGATGGGGAGGGGCGTAAACGGAAGCTGGATGAAAGCACCAATACCCCTGTTCCCCTTCCTTCGAAGAAAGCTAAAGTTGCTGAAGTTACAGAGATTCAGAAGGAAGAGGGCGTGAAGGTTAAGAAGGTCAAGGAAGAAGAGGCAGAGGTTGAAGTTGAAAAGAAAGAGAAGAAGAAAAAGAAAAAGAAGGATAAAGAGGATGGCGATGCAGAGGCTTTAGGTGACGAAAAGGCTGAGAAGGCAAAGAAAAAGGATCACGGAGATAAGGTTGAAGCTGGTTCACCTGAAGCAGACAAGTCTGAGAAGAAGAAAAAAAAGAAGAAGAACAAAGAGGCCGAGGATGGTGGGGCTGCAGCGCTTACTGGCATTACTAATGGTGCTAGTGATGGTGAGGCTAGTGTGAGTGAGAAGAAGAAAAAGAAGAAAAAGAAGCATAAAGATGCCGAGGAAGAGTAGAAAAGATTATGATTTTGGTCTCTATCTGCTAGAACTCTTGAATGTAGCCCTATCTGTTTTTCATTCATCTGCAATGAGTCCTTTATAATTTTGTGTAACTTTTTGATGCATTTCCTGTAACTGCTTTTCATCGTTTCTCTTTGCATGAATTATCCCCTCCCCCGCCCCCAAAAAAGAACTGTTTCTGTTTGCATGCAGGCTATTCTCTTTATCTCATTTAGGTTTGTTAATTTGTTATTATTAACATTTTGTCGACTCTTTTCTAACTTTGACTATGTGCTAATAATGTTTGTGATTTTTTCTATGGAATTAAATGTAGTGGTCTGCGGATAAGGGACTTTTAGTTAATGTTGGAATTATATGGTTTTGAAATTATCTTGTTTAAGAATGAAATAGGTTAGTTGCATCTGAAATGAAAATTAGGCTTGATTATGTTCATCTTAACATTTATTGGCTAGCCTAGTTTTCAAGTGTTAGTAGCCGACTCGCCATCGGAATGTTAGCTTTACATAGAGCCATCCGTGCCCTTTGTGTTGTTAATAATCTTTCCCAGCCTTGAAGTCGTGAGAAGATAAACTTCTCAAATCTAGTTGGAGACTTGTAGTTCTGTTTCAACTTGATTAAGTTGAGTTTGCCTTTGCTGTTCTATTGGTTTCTTCTACAAATTCATTATGATCATGATCACAGATTTTGCTAGATAGCTTTTGTAATTTTTCTTCAATTCTTGAGTGGGTCAGTTTCAAATTTTTTTCTGAGAGCATAAATATCCCTCTTTCAAGTTTCATTTTCTCTTGCCACACTTCACCTCCTGTGCCTATAGCTTGACTACAACCTTGAAATTCCTGCAGCAATGCTTCCTCTACAAAGCTAATGTAGCCCACAAATCGAAGGAGAATGGTTGGACCTTGTGATGAGAAAAAGGAAAGGAGGCTAGGATGGTAGTGCTGCATCGCCCACTGGCTTTTTAACTGGTGCCGGTGAAGGTGATAATGAGGCTGAAACGAGCAAAAGAGAAGAAACAAGAATAAAAATGAAGAAGAATAGATTAATTGGTTTTGATGTTGGTTTTTAATTAGTAGAACTCTAGAACGTACATCTGATCTTTCTCCAGCAGTGATTACTGCATAGTAGTAACCTTTTAATCCATTTTTCTGGAGAACTACCTTTTGCAGTTTAGTTCCGCATGTTAATGATGTTTTCTTAATTTGATATTCTTAATTTACTATAACTTACATGGTTTTTGAGTTGTTTTCCAAGTTTCTAACATGAAGGTATGATATTCATTGCACTAGCATATGTTTGATGTATAACTACAGAACCTAGTATATAGACATGGACACATTTAATCAAACGTTCACTTTCACATGCTAATATGGTTTTAAATAGCTTGGTAGAGGGATTGAAGTAGTCGATACTTTTTTGGAGGGGCAGGAATTAGTTAGTGTCTGCGTTGTAGAAAGATTAACTTTTGCATGCTCTCTGGTTGATTGTAGAAAGAGTTGTAGCCTGTGTTGTATATTTTGATGCATATTTTGATGTTCATGAAACTTCCCAAACGTAGTTGGAGATGATGGGATGAGGTTTGGATTTGATAAAATTGAGTTGCATCTACATATTTTCTAGCGATGGATCACCAGTTTTCTTGATACCCCGCAAGTTTGCATTATTCCTTAATTGGTTCAGCTGCAAACTGTTGGTGGACAATTGGTACTCACATTTATTAGGTATTTAGTAGGTATTTATGAAATACGGACTATTGGTACTCACATTTTATTACAGCGTGGGGCTTCTACCCCCGCCCCCATGTTTTGGCCCTAAGGCAAGAGGGAGAAGGGCGACAGCGAGGAGAAGTTTAAACAGAGAGGAAAGAAAGAAATGTTGGGGGTGGGCTATAAGGCAAGAGGGAGAAGGGCGACGGCGAGAAGTTTAAACAGAGAGGAAAGAGAGAGAGAATAACAAACTCTATAATAAATCAATATCATTTTATTGAAGAAAATTTATATATATAAGCTGGGTCGGGAGGACGGAGAAAATCTCTGGCTCATTGATGGAAGCCTCACTCACACTCATTTGTAATTGGCGTGTTGGGTGATTAGATTTAGGGTTTTTTTTTTGCTTGTTGGTTGGCTAGATCTAGGGATACTTCAAGGCAACACAAAAATCCAAATTGGTTGCTTGGTGAAAATTAAGACTAATTTGTGCTAGCACTTAACTCTCAAAAGTATTAAAGAGAAAATTCTCATTCATTGAATAAACATAATAATAATTTATGAATAAATAAGCAAGGCCGAAACTTATATAGAAACTTCTAGGGTTTCGGCCTCAATAGATCTAGATCTCATCCCAACATTAATCAATTCTTAACTTAAAAGGAAATAAATCAAATACTTAAAATAAAGGAAATAAACTAGGAAATAATTATAAACACACTAAAACTAGACAAATCTCCTAATTAAAATAAAATAAACCAAGTGAAAAATAAACAAACTTCCTAAAATAATGGAGATGGCTGGCCACCTCTCTAAATGGTGCCTCCATCCCTATTTTTTAGTATCTTGTCATCTTCTCATGCAACATTTTTGTCATCTTGTCATCCAACCCCTAAAATCAAGGAATTGGCCAACACACAAAACTCTTCTAGTTGCACTTACCTTCGACGGCCAATGCCTTACCACCTGAGCTATGCATGCTACCCAATGCAACCTTTCTAGTCTCGGCAAATCTAGCCCTCCTAGTGGCATTGCGAATGACTCTTCTCGAATCTCTATGAATCATTCTCTCTTCAAGACCGACCTTGTCCTCAAGGTCCAATTCTGAAAATTGATCATTGAGTACTCAAACGTTCTCCCATGTAGCATCCTCGGATGGAAGCCCCTTCCATTGAATCAAGGTTTCGGTTCATACTTGGCCACCTTTCCTCACAAACCTATATTCCACGATCTTCTCAGGTTGGATTTCTATTCTTCCCCCTTCATCCACCACGGGCATCTTACTCACCACCTTGGTTGGATCTCCAACCTTCTTCCTTAGCCATGAAACATGAAAAATATGATGAATATGAATCCCAACAGGTAAATCTAACTTGTTTGCAAGCTGTCTGCACTTCTCCAACACTTGATATGGGCCAAAATACTTAGCACTCAACTTGCTTAATATTGCCTTGGATAGTGGCTTGTACTCTCTTAGTAAGTACTTGAGAAATATCCACTCACCCGGTTCAAAGGACTCCATACTCCTCCCTTTGTCAAGGTGCTTCTTCATTTGGTCTTGAGCAAGTGCCAAATTTTTCTTGAGATCCTTCAAGACTTCATCCCTCTCTCTAAGTTCCATATCCACCAAATCATTTGATGAACTCCCCACTTCATAGGATACAAGCACCCCATCATAACCATTTGAGAGTGGCAACCTCTCCAAAAAACCCAAAGTAACATCCTCCCAAGAGTGAGTAGGGATCGGTAAGGGTTGCATCAACCCCTTGGGTTTGCTACTCTCACACTTCACCATTTGGCAAGTGTCACATTCTCTTACATACTCCCTCAAATCAAGAGGCACATTGACCCCTAACTCCCTCTCCAAGCCGCCATCCTCCACTTCATGGTCCTCATTCAAGCTCCTTGGTTGAGAGGCCAATGTGATAGCAAAACATTGCTCCCCTTGCCTCAAGTTCTTCTCCCTCTCACTAGGACCCACGACCTTGCATCTTCCTCTTCCACTCATTCTCATAGTCACCCAATTGTCTCCCATCATGAACTCTATAGTCATTTTTTTATAATCCGACACAATCTTCCCTAACTCCTCTAACCATTGCACACCCAACACCACATCCAACCTAACAATAGGCAAAGAATACAAGTCTACCACAATCTCAAATTCTTGTGTTTTCAAACATATATTTTTATATACTTCTTTGCACATCATCCTCTCCCCACTAGCTACATTGACCTCAAATGGAGTAATAGAAGTCATAGGCAACCCCCAAGCTCTCGGCCACCTTTGAATTGATGAAGTTCAAAGATGAACTATTGTCAATAAGAACCGTTACCTCCATCTTGTCGATGTGTGCTTGTGTTTTCATCGTTTTAGGCTCGACAACACCCACCAAAGCATAAATAGAAATTTGAAGGTCTCCCCCTAAGGCCTTATGTTGATCTTGCTCCTTTTGCCCTTGCTCTTCCTCCACTACACCTTCCTCTTTCTCGGACTCCACCTCTATGAAATAGATTTGCTTACCTTTGCATTTGTGGCCCATAGTGAACCTTTCATTGCAATTGAAGCAAAGCCCTTCTCTCTTCTTTGATACATCTCATCCAAATATAGCCTCTTCACCCCCGCGGATAAAGGTTTAGATCCACTTGATGCGCCTCCACTAGGACCTCCCGATAAGAAGTCCTTGCCAAAAGTCATGTTTGCATCACTGTTGGAAACCATTGGGGTTACTCTTCTTTAGATCTTGAAGTTGATATTCCTTGACTCATGCAACCTCCAAAGCTTGCATAAAGGTCTTTGATTTCCTAAGCTTCACTTCCGTCGTCAACTCGCTCTTCAAACCACCTACAAAGGTCCCAAAAAAGGCATTCTCCGACCACCCATGTGCTCTAGTGGAAAAATACTCAAACTCTTTTTGGTAATCTCTTCAAGATCCGGTTTGCTTGATCTTTGAGAAAGTCTTATAATGATCCATATATTCGGTTGGTCCGAATCTCTTCAAGAGCTCATTGATGAACTTTTTCCACTTCAACTCCCTCATTTGAGCCCCATACGTCTTCCTCATCCATTGCCACTATTGGTTGGCCTCCCCCTCAAGGAAGTGAGCAACATAAGATACTTTTGCATGACCCTCCATGTGATTGTGCTCAAAGTATTGATCGGTTCTGCTAATCTATGTGCTCTGGTCGTCATCATTAAACTTTGGAAAGTTCATCTTTGGCTTGAGAATATCCCCCTTACGTGCTCCTCTCCTCTCTTCACGATTCCTTTTTTCTCCTTCACTTTCCCCAGTTGATTCTTCATTAGTGCTTGAGGAATCTTGAGAAGATGAATTTGTGTCATCCACCCTCTCATAGCATTGGCTTCTTCTAGATCCAACGGAACCCTCGAGACTATGGGCTCATCTTTTATGGTGTCTTCTCTCTTCATTCCTCCTTTGATCTACCAATTGGTGAATCACCTCCTCAATCCTTCCAAGCCTTTCATCAATGACGGTTTGTTGTGCCTCCAAAGCGGCTTCAATATTCTCAATACGCTCCCGATGAGTTAGTTGTTGATTAGCCATGGCTTCCTCTCCTTGGGTTGGATCTCTCTCAATGAAAGCACCAATTGATGGAAGCCTCACTTTCACTCACTTGTAATTGGGGTGTTGGGTGATTAGATCTAGAATTTTTTTTGTTTGTTGGTTGGCTAGATCTAGGGTTACCTCAAGGCAACACAAAGATCCAAGTTGGTTGCTTGGTGAAAATCAAAACTAGTTCGGGTTAGCACTTAACTCTCAAAAGTATTGAAGAGAAAATTCTCATTCATTGAATAAACATGACAATAATTGATGAATAAACAATTAAGGACAAAACTTATATAGAAACCTCTAGAGTTTCAGCCTCAATAGATCTAGATCTAGATCTCATCCCAACATTCATCAATTCTTAACTTAAAAGGAAATAAAATCAAATACTTAACATAAAGGAAATAAATTAGGAAATAATCATAAACACACTAAAACTAGACAAATTTCCTAATTAAAATGAAATAAACCAAGTGAAAAATAAACAAACTTCCTAAAATAATAGATATAGCCAGCCACCCCTCTAGATGGAGCCTCCACTCCTATTTTTTAGGATCTTTTTCATCTTCTCATGCAACATTCTTGTCATCTAAGCCCTAAAATCAATAAATTGGCCAACACACGAAACTCCTCTAGTTGCACTTGCTTTCGACGCCCAACGCCTCACTACCCGAGCTATGCATGCTACCCAATGTAACCCTCCTAGTCGCGGCACATCTAGCCCTCATAGTGGCATTGCGAATAGATCTTCTCGGATCTCCATCACTCGTTCCTAGGCGCCCAGGGATGCTCCAACGCCCTCCCGTCTGTGAACCTAGGTCGGACGTGGTGGGTGGCGAGGCAACCTTGCCACCCATCCCTAAACAGGGATTACATGTTGTCATGTAAATTAAAATTGATGTTTATTGAGATATTTTAATTGCATGGCATTTGATAATAAGATGAGAGTAACACATCATACTTATTTTGAGAATACTTAATAATTTTTTGTTCATTTCTGCTTCCATTCCCCTGTAGCTAAATGCATCTAAGAAATGCAAAGAGAAAGATACTTAACCCTCCTTCAACTTACCAACCGTGCCCATATTGTCAAATAAACTAATTTGGTCTGTAAGAAAGTAAATCTCACCTTCTTATTGGAATTAACAATGAAATTATATATGGGGACTAGTTGGAGCTTTTTACTTATTCAGAAACACAGTCAATTATAAAATTCTTCCCCCAGGGTATTGTAGCCGTACTTTTTCGAAAAAAAGGGTTGAAACTTTAGATGGTCTTTATATATTCTTTACGTAATGCGTTATATATACTTTATAGTAAAAGTAATTTTAGAATTTGATCTATCACATCAAGACACATTAATTTGTGAATTTATTTTCATATTTCTTTGTGGATGAAACATTTTTTCATAAAGTATAACTCATATGCTGGGACCAATATATTAAAGAAGGCTTTTTCTTTCCCTAAGCAAAGAATTTCCAATAATAAATGGAAATAGATAAACATACAATACTTTTTATAATATACATTTTACAACTGTATTTTAAAATGAAATGTATTTTTATAAAACATCTTGTGAAAGTAATATTATTTTATAAAAATACCCTATTTTAAAACATAGTTATAAAATGTGTTGTAAAAAATGTTGCGTATGTATTATTAATTATAATAAATATGAGTTAGAGACTCTTTTACACCAAAATTTGATTTAGAAAAAGAAAAATTAGAAATTTAAAATGAATATTGTGTCAAGAATCTTACTTAACAAGATGCAATGTAAATAAGATATTGACACCATCCAATAGACGGTAACACATTATCTTATAATTATTTTCACTATGTACTGAGAAGTATGAGATTTTCTCTCATTTCAAAAGTGTTTCCCTCTCGGTCCCTTTTCATCCTCTGAAACTCTTCATTTTAAATTTTGAACACAAAATCGATTTGTGCTGCCCATTAAGATAGAATGACAAATTGTGTTTTCGGGTTGTTATCGTATCAAGTTATGAATATTGGATTATATAAGTCAACTCAAACCCAACTTATTTAGTTAAACTTATCAAACTTTCAAACCCAAACCCAACTTAATTAGATAACAGATCGTGTTGTGTCATCTATTTTGAACAGTTTAATATTTAATTAAAAGTATGTTAACACGACACGACTTATTTAAACATGTTTGTTTCATGTAAATAGGTTGAACTGCAATGCATAACTCATTTGATCTAATTAATATAATTTTATATAAAAGTTAAAATCTATATTTATTAATAAACACAATATCTTAAAAGTTATGTAGCAATATTTTTCAAATTTTAACATATAATAAGACCAAAATTATAATTCATACAATAACAAATTTGACCTTACGTCTAAAATTACAATTTCAACAATAAAAATATAAGCATATTGAGAAATATCAATATTACAACTTAAAAATAATATAATTTTAATTTTGAAATAAATTCTAAATTGGTCAAAACGGGTTAATTTCGTGTTAAACAGGTTGACCCATTATTAGTCTGTTTATAAATTATGTCTTGACATGTTAACTTGTTCCGACCTGAACCCATTAACATTAAATCCAAACCCACTAATTTTGTGTCATATCAGTGTTTGGTTCACGAGTCGTGTCATATATTGACACCCCTACAATAATACCAAAGCAATGACCTTTGCATCTTGAAATGTAGAGCACCTCATATATTTCAAAAAATATACTAGATTTACTCCGAAGATTTTATGAGTTTTAAGTAGACAATAAATACTAGAATTTCCTTATTTCTAAGAGTAATTTGATGTTTGAATTAAAGTATTTGATTCAAAGAGGATAAAATTTAGCAATTTACGTGGATATAAAGAAAATAAATATTTTTCATGGAACCATAGTGTGAGGAATTGCACAATGGGATTCTAAGAAAGAGACACACAATGCATAAGGCTTCACATATGTTCAAAGAATTACAAAACGGATTTTAAAGAGATGGACAACTAGAACATGTAGATTCATGTGTTTGATCAAAACTTGATTTATGGGTATCTCTTTGTATAAACACACATCCTTCATTCTACAAGAATACGATCTTTTACTCTTAGAACTCAACCTTAGTTAATTGGTGGTTAATCATTTAGATATTAAGATGAGATGAAAAATCTATAAATAGTAATAACATGATTTGAGTTAAGATGTTTTATGAGATATTGAAAAATGAAAGAAAACAAATTGAATCAAAATATTATAAAGTTAAAATATTATTAAAATATAATTTTTTTAATATAATTTTTATTTTTGAATTTGAAATTTTTGAATTGCTGTTTTATATTTTGTTTGGAAGTTTGGAAAAATTGTAATGATTAGATGAAAAAGTTAAAGATTTAAAATTGAAAAGTGTTTGAATTTAGCACATGTAGGAGAGGAAAAAAATTCATTGTCAAGCCTATTTATTTAAACACAAAATACATTATTAATATAGATGCTTGCTACACAATACATGTAATTATTGCATAAACACCTATCCTTGATCCCACATAATAACATTTCTTACTCCTTGAACTCAAAAACACCTAATTTGATAGTTAAGGTTGAAGCAAATTCAAATAAAAAGATTTATTCTAAACCTTGCTTATTGAAGTGTAAAATACATTATTAATGTAGAATATCTATTCTGTTATTAAACTAAAAGAGAAATGATATTGCAAGAGAAAACGTTGTTATTCAATACAAAACTTTAAACTAATACAAGTGAATGATACCCATATATATATAGGAGTATAAATGCGATTTATGTATAGCTTAAGTCATAATTTACGGCTAAGGGCGATCATAATTGATGGCTAAGGTTAGTCATAATTGACGGCTAAATATAGTCTTAATTGATAGCTAAATATGGTCTTAATTGATGGCTAAAGATGGTCATACAAATCGGTTTATAGCACTCTCCCTTTGGATGACCATACATAAAGAATATGTCTCGTTAAAACCCTGCCAAAGAAAAATCCAGTGGAAAAAAACTAATGGCAAAGGAAAAAGAGTACAACATTCATGTGTACCGCCAAGTACTTTAAGATTGCCTCATTAAAACCTTGCAAAGGAAAACCCAATTGGAAAAAACCTTAGCGAAGGAAAAAGAGTACAATCAGCACTATTTTTGAAAACATTTACTCCCCTTGAAAAGTGCATTATGATGGGTTTTGAAGTCTTCGCATTCCAATGTTCTGCACAATCTTCTTAAATGTTGCAGTTGGTAATGCTTTAGTGAATAAATCTGCCAGATTATCACTTGACCATATTTGCTTGACATTAATTTCACATTTCTTCTCATGAATTGTAATGATCTCTGAGTGATTTGAACAAGTAGCAAATAGTATTTTCTTGACAGATCTCCATGATATAGCAGAATTTCCATAAGTAAATACATATCCAGTTTGAGATCTACTTCTGTATAGATCTGAAAGATAACATGCATCCGCATATCCAACTAATTGTGGATTTGATCCATGTTGATAAAATAATCTCATATCAATCGTACCTCGAAGGTAACGAATGACATCTTTAATACCATTCCAATGTCTTCGAGTTAGTGCGAAACTATATCTTGCAAGTAAATTAACTGAAAATACAATATCAGACCGAGTACAATTTGCAAGATACATCAGAGCTCTAATTACACTAAGATAGGGTACTTCAGGACCAAGAATTTCTTCATCGTCTTCACAGGGATGAAATGAGTCTTTTTGCACATCAAGTGATCGAACAACCATTGGAGTACTCAGGGATAAGCTTTGTTCATATAAAAGTGCTTCAAGACTTTATAGTGAAAGGTCTTTGCGTTGATGCATCTCAATATTGTGTACCAACTATTTAAATGATGCAGTTGGTAATGTTTTGGTAAACAAATTCGTCATATTGATTCAAGATCGTTTTAATATTAAATTTACTACTCTTCTGGAGTTGTACTCTTCTAGAGCTCTTGTGAATAACAAAGTTAGTAGAGAAGTTATCAAAGTTAAGCTGCCAACCTCTATATTCAACAAAAATGGTGGCCACCTTTTTAGACCAAACAAGCACCGCAGGATTTTACAGCTCTTCTAGAGCTGTCAGGTGCCGCAGGGTTATGATACTACATCTCTTGTCTCTTGTAGAGAGATACTTCACGAGAGACGTTGTGAAACAATGTAGATGTTTTGTCTTTTTTTTACTCACCTGAGGATGTTTCTCTTATGATAGGAGTAGATATTCATTTTTCTAGAAGGAGTTATTCTAATATCGTTTCAGAATCAAGATTTCTTAGTGCTCAATATTTTGCTTCTGTTACGATCATGTTTCGGAAGTTATTAGTTAAAGTGAATGAGGTCAACGACCTCAATAATCAAATATCTTAATTGTGTTAGAAACTCTCTGCGAAGAGTCGTAAGAACAGGAAACTGAAGGAGGAGAATGAGGCGCTAAAACAGTATGCCCATGATCTTCAGCCACTTATAAAGGATCTGGAAAGAGAATTGGCTCAAATACAGGATTAGCAGCAATAGATATTTGAAGAAGTTCAAACACTTAGAGAATAAGGACAAGCTACATTTAATCTCGCTGCGGATATCTGAAAAAGTTCAATTTCTAAGAGAAGAGGACAAGCTGCTTTTAATTTTACGGCCTAATAAATAACTGTAGGATATCTGTATTTAGCATATCATCTATCATTATATGTAATTTTGTCTTGATTTCATAATTTTCTTTATAAAAGAAATATTCAGCTTATCTTCATTCGCATCCCATCTGCTTCACTTTTCTATAATTAGTCTGCATTCTTATTCTGCAATCTCTCTCTGCATTCTTACTCTGCAATGACCCAGCAATCTTCTTGTGATCAATATATGAGGTATTCTACACCTCGTTCACTAGTTGTTTCTGCTTCTACTATAGCTGCTATAATGTAATGCAAAAATGATCTGACTAATAAGTCAGATGATGATGCTATCTACAAGCTTATGAGTCTCGATACTCGATACTTATCAAACATTGTCGCATTTTCTCAGCGACTACATTCAAAACTTGTGAGGTTGACAAACTCAACAAGAAAATTTCTATCATTCAGTAACTTTTTCTGGAGTCCAACATGAAGGTAGAAGAAATAAAGCAAAAGAATAGGAATTTAAAATCATTGCTTGACTCTTCTTTTTGATTGCCTACTCATTTAGACATGGATGCCATGCAAATTTATGAAAAGCAAGATCATTTAAAGAATTAGGCGAAGAACCTCAAATTTCTGTAATCTTGTTTGGAGATAATAAAATAATATTTCACAAATATTTACGTTGTGTTTCTATCTTCTGGTAGATGTTCTGTATACTCCATTTTCTTTCTCCTTTAATTATGCACATTTCTTACAAAACCGTAATATGAATTTGAAATACTAATTGCATTTAAGAGATGGTATTTCAGAACTAAGAATTTCATTCATTTTCTCCTCAAAACCGAAAGGGTTTATGATTTATATTTTAAATATGTGCAGTTTTCATGAGCTCTTCTGGAGCTTCAATGACATTTAAATCATCTATAAAACTGTAATAAAAACTAATCTAAATACTGAAAATACATGGAAAATAGTTTGCTCCACATGCGTTTGGATTATTTTAGATCATATAAGGATTTTTTAAACTTGATAGAATAAGTACTTTAGGACTATATGCTTCATGCATTTCATATCTAGTGATCCATATAAATATGCAATTAATTATGCATACCTAAACTCTTAGTAACTATGAAGTTAATAAAAACCTTAATATAATTTCATCCATTTCAAAAGCATATCAATATTATTTCTGTGAGAAACCGACTCATGATTTATATATCACATTTTCATTTCCTTCATACAAATACCCACTGATATTCAACAAGTATCACATCTTAGGTGTTTGGACTACAAGTCCATATGTATCACATTTTACTAGTGATATCAATTCTGCATAAATTGTTTCTCTCTATTTTGGCCAATATTTTTATGTTGGTATTTTTCGACAATTCTTGACTCACTTTCTTCATTACTTCTGATAATGTCAAGTGCCATCTTATATGAAAATATGTTGTTGACAACGGTTTTATTTCTATCTAGAATTTCTTCAATACTTATGAAATGTATCGAGATCTCGTTATTTTCAGGTACCTATCCCTCTTCAAAGGAAGACATTTAATGAAAAATCTCTTCAGGAGGTACTCTTCAGTAGTTTCCTCTTCAGAGGATTATTCTTCTAGATGATTATACTTTTCAGGAGTTTTTATTATGAGATAATTTTGTACAGAAAGTTTGGATAGATCTTATTGCTTGTTTTATAGGTACGGCCTCTTCAGGAGCACCAATTTCTTTTCTTTGTGATTTTCTCTTTCAGGATGCTTTATTTTTTGTATCAATAGATCTCCCACGTTTTTAGACATATCTTATGTTTATTAGACTGTTAAATTTCTAAATTGTCCTACGAGAACTTCAATCCTCTATGAGATTTTAGCAGCTAGAATATAAGACATTTTTATCTTATTGCATCTATAAGTTAATTATCATCTGAATTTCTAGTTCACTGATAAAAGGTTAGAATTGCATAATTAAGTTGTTTAAATGAGTGATTTATTTTATCAAATAAAGATTGAACACTTAATTATGCATCAAATTCTAATATTAAATGCAAATTAATTAATGTCAATATTTTATATACATAAAGTTCTATATTTGCCTTTGAAAGAAATACATTTTTTATGTACTGCAGGGCATTTATGAAAATACTAAAAGAGGCTGGAACTCAAGGGAGCAAGCAGAAAATCAGCACATGCAGAAAAGGAAGATGCAGCACATGCATATGCAGAAGAAAAATGGACAGCACACACCAAAGTTAGGCCACCCACTCCCAAGTTAGGCCACCCACTCCACCATTCTTCAAAGTTAGGCCACCCACTCCCAAGTTAGGCCACCCACTCCACCATTCTTCAAAGTTTGGCCACCCACTCTTGATAAATGGTAGGATGCTCTCTCCTATAAATAGGAGAGAGCTCAGAAGAGAAAGGGCATCAAGGCAGTGGAGAGTTTTTGGAGTTTCAATTTTATTACCTTGTTGGAGTTATTTTGCAAGTTATTTCCTTTGTATTTTGCAAGTTATTTCCTTTGTATTTTGCAAGTTATTTAGGGGTTAATTTTTAAGTTATTAGTTTTGGAGTTTTGAGTTTATTACTTTGTGAAGAGTTTCAGTTTTTTTACTTTGTTAAGAGTTAGTTTTTAGTTTTCTTTGTTAAGGTTTTCAGTTTATATTACTTTGTTATAAGTTTCAGTTTTCATTATCTTGTTATAAGCTTCAGTTTTTATTACCTTGTTATAAGTTTCAGTTTTTATTACTTTGTTATAAGTTTTGGAGTTTAAATTTTATTACCTTGTTATAGTTTCAAGTTTATTACCTAGTGTTGGTTTCAATTTTATTACTTTAATTTAGTTTGTCTTATTTCTTCGAGTTGATATTATAGACTTTTTATTTTTTATTTCATTCTAAAGTTTATTTATATTTTCTTAGTTTTTGATATGATTCCACTTAGATTTATTTTTGTTACTAAAAATATCATGTGTAACTAATTACTAAAGCTTGGGTTGTGGAATGAGATTTAATTTATTTTAGATTCTAGTTTGATGCAATATATTATTGTTTAATGTTGATTTCACTAAATTACTAGTCGGATTCAAATGGAAAAAAGATTGCGGCTCTTGCTCTTGTTTTGTTGTTGACGTAAGGCACAACAAAAGCTTGAATTTATCAAGGTCTCTTTCGATTGATTATGAATATAAATTTGGCTAGTAAATTAGAGAATTTCTTGAGAAAATATTGCAAAAACTTGAGCTTAATTTTTATGTTCCGAATATCAATTCCTTGACTGGATTGTTAATCGATAAATTATCTAGAATCCGAGATAAAAAGAATCTCAAACCCAACCCAAGTGTTTGTTAATTTGTTTTTTTAGAAACTCTAAATTCAATTTCAATTATTTTTTTTTGGCATAGCATTTTAATTTTATTTTCATCTCACATACTCGATTCATTTGTTCCTCACAAATCTTTTATACGCTTTGATAACCCATTGTCCCTGTGGAATACGATCCTGGACTTATCCTTGATACAACTTGACACTTCTGCACTTGGAAGCACATTCTAAATCGAGTCAAGTTTTTGGCGCCGTTGCCGGGGACAACTGGTGCTTATTAGAGCATTTCTCTACTGCTAAGAGGACGTATGTGGAGCTGTGAACCTCTTCACAGCCTGGGTAACATCTAATTTTTTTTCCCTTCTCTCTGTTTATTTTTCATTGTCCTTGATCATCTGCTCTTGTTTGTATGACTGGTTGGACTAGAGACCATACATCTCGACTGTTTAAGACAGAATCATTGACATCTTTTAGCTCTGCATCATCTTCCGTTGAATCATCAGCCGACACTGATAGCATCATGGCTGAAAATGAGCATCAGGATAGGGAAGTGGGTAATCCAAACAGGACACTTAGAGAATATCTACAGCCTGTTAGGACTAGCACACCTTCTTGCATCATTTTACCTCTTAATGCAAATGCTTTTAATTTCAAACCTGGGATGATTCCATTGTTACCACACTTTCATGGTATGGAATCTGAGAACCCCTACTTGCATATCAAAGAGTTTGAAGAAGTGTGTTCCACATTCATGGATAGAACATGCACTGAAGAGGTCATAAGATTGAAACTGTTTCCATTTTCCTTAAAAGACAAGGCTAAGACATGGTTGAATGCCTTAAGACCAAGATCCATTGGGACTTGGCAAGAAATGCAAACTGAATTTTTAAAGAAATTTTTTCCCATGCATAGAACCAATGCCTTGAAAAGACAAATCATGAATTTTTGCCAAAAGGATGTGGAAACATTTTATCATTGTTGGGAACGATTCAAAGACCTTTTAAATGCATGTCCTCATCATGGATATGAGAATTGGAGGGTCATTAGTTTTTTTTATGAGGGGTTGCAACCAAAGATGAGACAATTTGTGGAGACCATGTGTAATGGAGAGTTTTTTAACAAAGAACCTGAGGAAGCTTTTGGGTATTTTGATTATCTAGCTGAAAATGCACAATCATGGGATACATCTGATGTTCATAATAGGTCGGAAAGTTCAAAGACAATTTCAGGGGGTGGGAAATATAATCTGAGGGAAGTAGATGATTTGAATGCTAGGTTGGCTATGATTTCTAAGAAATTAGAAACCATAGAATTGAAGAAAGTGAATGAAGTACAAGCTGTACCTCAGATTACCTTGAGCTGTAATATTTGTGAGGGCCAAGGGCATTCAACTAATGATTGCCCAACCATTCCAGCTTTTAAAGAAGTTCTTTTGGATCAATCTAATGCTGTTAATATGGTTGCTAAATCTTTTTCAGGTCCTTATTCCAACACTTACAATTCGGGATGGAGAAATCACCCTAATTTTAGTTGGAGGGGTGAACAAGCTGCTGTACCTGCAACCAACATAGCTGGTCCTTCACAATTTGCACCCTATACAACCCCAGGAGGTTCAGGACCATCTCAATATGCCAACCACATGGTGCCAGCTCAGAAAAAGAACCTTGAAGACAATTTCCAGCAATTATCCACCAATTTTCAGCAGCTGTCCACCAATTTTCAACAATTCATGCAAAGCCAAGCTGCTATCAACAGTCAAAATTCACAAGCAATTGCTGACATTCGAGGGTCAGTCACAAGGTTGACCACAACCATGAGCACTCAAGAGAAAGGGAAGTTCCCTGCACAATCTCAGCCTAATCCACAAGGCCAAAACCAGCAATTTCAAGGTATGGCAGGAGATCCAAATGTCAAGCAAGTCAAGGCTGTTACAACCTTGAGAAGTGGTAAGGTGATCGGCATCCCAGATCAAGAGGTAGAAAAGAATGGTAACATTTCTAAACCTCCTTCTGAAAATGAGGCTCATGGTCCTTTGGAATCTAAAAGTGTCCCAAGCACTACACTTGCACCTTTTCCTCAAAGGTTAATCCCTTTGCATAAAGATAAACATCACGCTGAAATCCTTGAAATTTTTAAGCAAGTTAGGATAAATATACCATTATTGGATGCTATTCAACAGATTCCTACCTATGCTAAATTTTTAAAGGATTTATGCACTGTGAAAAGAAAATTAAATGTGCAAAAGAAAGCTTTTCTTACTGAGCAGGTTAGTGCTATTATCCAAACCAACACTCCTCCCAAATACAAGGATCCAGGATCCCCTACCATAGCTTGCATGATAGGGAACTCAAAAATAGGCCAAGCATTATTAGACTTAGGTTCCAGTGTGAACTTATTGCCTTATAATGTTTATGTTCAGCTTGGATTGGGTGAGTTGAAATCTACTTCTATCACATTGCAGTTGGCAGATAGGTCTATAAAGATTCCTAGAGGTGTTGTGGAAGATGTTTTGGTTCAAGTAGACAAATTCTACTATCCAGTAGACTTTGTCGTACTCGACATGCAATTGACTAATCATTCTACTTTCCAAGCACCGGTTATCTTAGGAAGACCTTTCTTGGCCACTTCTAATGCACTCATAAATTGTAGAAGTGGAGTTTTAAAATTGAGTTTTGGAAATATGACCTTGGAGCTAAATATTTTTAATCTTTGCAGGCAACCGCAAGAAGTTGAAGAAGTTCATGAAGTGAATTTACTGGAAAATTTCATTGATGACAATTCTGCACATTACTTTCAACTTATTGATTCTTTAGAGGAATTTGAAGAAGATTTGAAAATAGTTGATAATATTAATGACTCATCTCTTGTTTCCTCAATAGGTCAGCAAGTTACACCACCATGGAGGCCAAAATTTGAGCAACTTCCACCATTGACATCAACTCTCAAACCTTCGGAGGAGCAATCCCCAACTTTGGACTTCAAACCTCTTCCATTGGAGTTGAAGTATGCTTTCTTAGGACCACAAAGCACTTTCCCTGTGGTAATTTCTTCTCACTTAACTAGTGAACAAGAAGATAAATTGCTAGATGTGCTTAAGAAGCATAAAAAGTCTATTGGATGGACAATGGCTGATATAAAAGGTATAAGTCCCTTGGAGTGTACCCATAGGATTTATTTAGAAGATAATGCAAAACCTTCTCGGGAAATGCAAAGAAGGTTGAATCCCACAATGAAGGAAGTGGTTAAAAATGAGGTGTTGAAATTGCTTGATGTGGGTATCATTTACCCCATCTCGGATAGCAAGTGGGTAAGTCCCATTCATGTAGTTCCAAAAAAATCTGGGCTTACCATTGTTAAAAATGATCAAGATGAATCGATTCCTACAAGAATTCCTACTGGTTGGCGCATGTGTATTGATTATAGGAAGTTGAATGCCGCCACTAGGAAAGATCATTTTCCTTTGCCTTTCCTTGATCAAGTGTTAGAAAAAGTCGCTGGACATGCTTTTTATTGTTTCTTAGATGGGTTCTCCGGTTACTATCAATTGGAAATAGCACCAGAGGATCAAGAAAAGACCACCTTTACTTGTCCCTTTGGTACTTTTGCTTTCAGGAGAATGCCTTTTGGTTTATGCAATGCACCAGCAACTTTTCAAAGATGCATGCTTAGCATTTTTTCTGACATGATTGAGAACACTCTAGAAGTGTTTATGGATGATTTTTCTGTATTTGGTGATTCATTCGAGGTTTGTTTAACCAATTTACAAGCTGTTTTGGCCAGGTGTGAAGAGAAGCAGTTGCTACTTAATTGGGAGAAGTGCCATTTCATGGTGCAACAGGGCATTGTTCTAGGACATGTTGTTTCATCTAGAGGACTTGAAGTAGATAGAGCAAAAATCGATTTGATTTCTAAACTTCCTACACCTAAGTCAATGAAAGACATTAGATCTTTTCTTGGGCATGCGGGTTTTTATAGGAGATTTATCAAAGACTTTAGCTCTACTTCTAAGCCTCTATGTAAGCTATTGATGAATGATGTAAAATTTGATTGGACACCCGAGTGTCAAGAAGCTTTTTGTCGGCTTAAAACTTTGCTAACCACTGCTCCATTCTTCAACCTCCTGATTGGTCACTTTCTTTTGAAATCATGTGTGATGCAAGTGATTTTGCTATAGGAGCTGTTCTTGGACAGCGTAAGAACAAACTTCCTTATGTCATTTACTATGCAAGTAAAACTTTGAATTTTGCTCAAAAAAATTATTCTACTACTGAAAAAGAATTACTTGCTGTAGTATTTGCTTTAGAGAAGTTTCGTGCATATATTCTTGGTTCTCCTATAGTCATCTTTACTGACCATGCAGCTCTCAAGTATTTATTGACAAAGAAAGATGCAAAACCAAGGTTGATTAGATGGATACTTTTACTCCAAGAGTTCAATATCATCATCAAGGACAAGAAAGGAGTAGAGAATGTGGTAGCCGACCATTTGTCTAGGCTCACAGTTGCTGAAACTGAACAACCAACACCTGTTCTTGATTCTTTTCCTGATGAACATCTTATGTTGGTTGAAAATTTGCCTTGGTTTGCTGATATAGTTAATTTTCTGGTGACAGGAAAAACACCACTTCATTGGAGTGCTCAAGATATACGAAAGTTCATGCATGAGAGGAACTTCGGAGGGATGCTTATGATAATTCTAAGCTGTCCAAGGAACGCATGAAGTCTTTCCATGATAAGCATATTCAAAGAAAATCATTTGAGCCTAATCAACAGTTTTTATTTTTATTTTGATTGCATTCATTTCAAGCCGTCCAGGTACTTCCTTTTTCTTCTTTCCTTCAGTTTTTCGTTGAATTTTCAATTCTTATTTTAGCTGTTTCTAGTAATGAGTTGAAAGCAGATGAAACTCCCCATTTTTTTGAATTTTACATGCTGGAAAATGTAAAAAAAAAAAAAAAAAAAAAAAAAAAAAAAAAAAAAAAAAAAGAGAATAAATAAATAAAGATGCTTTTACATAAACTTGAGGTTCTTAGCCTCAATTTGGAGACGCTCATTCTCTTCATACAAAATCATGTCAGCCCTATTCATGGGAGCTGGCAAGCGGAATGAAGAACTCAATAGAGATTTCAACTGTTTATTCTGCTGCCGAAGGATTCCTTCCCTTGTATGAGACTCTTGAACAATGCGTTGAAGTATAGCAATTTGTTCTTTTAGCCTTTCAACCTCATGGTTTTTGGCTTGAACCCGCTGGGAAAAAGCAACAATGGAGGATGAGTAGCGAGTTCCGAGACTCACCAAATCATAGATAGCATCAGAGTCTGACTTATTAGCCATGCTGTTATTTTCTTGCTGCAACATGGCACCAATGGCAGCTGCAGAAAGGACAGGAGGTTGAGATGTAGAAGAATGAGCCATTGAGAAAGGGATTGAGAACTTAAGGCGAGAATGTGAAGGGATGCAGATGAGCTATAGAAATAAGAAGAAAACTTGATGCGGATTGAATGAACTTTGAGACTGATTTTATAGAGAGAGCATAAAGAACAAGTCCGGAGCCTTCAATCTCGTTTGTCAACAACATCAGGCGTTTTTTTCAAATCTCCAGCCACGCTTGTCGGGTCACGAACGGATCCACCGAAAAGAAAAAAAAAATAATAAAAAAAAAAAAATTTAGTAATCTTTTGCTAATTTTCTCGTATTCTCTTTTTGCAGGTACGATTTTTGTATCTTCTTAGCAACTAACAACCTGAGTATTTCAGGTGACATCTTTCCTCTTTACTCTTTCGTTTCAATATATGTTCTGCAGTGTTTATCTTGTTTCAATTCATACCTGAATAATATATGTTGTCGAACATTCATTTGCTGAACATTGAGGACAATGTCAAATTTAGTTGGGGGGAGAGTTTTCTGTTAAAGTTTTTTTTTTTTGTTGTTGAAGATGTGTTAGTACAAAAAAAAAAAAAAAAAATGATTTGTTGAAGTATTGGAACATGTGGAATGTAGTGCAAATATGAGTATATGTCAAAAGAGGGACTTATCCATTTTATTTAGTTGTTAAACCAAGGGAAAGATGTTCAGAGTTTTGCTAAAACACACACAACACATACCCGGAAGGCCTAGAAAGATTACATTGAGTCATTGTTGGTTGATTTACACTTCAATTGTTTGAGACTCTAATGAACCATATCCTAATGGCTTAGGAAGAAATTTGAATTAAATGAGAAAAGGGACAAGCCAGGGATAAAAAAAAAAAAAAAAAAAAAAAAAAGAAACGAAAACAAAAACAAAAACAAAAACAAAAAAAATTACATTTGTGTAGTGGAAAAGGCTGCCTATTACCGGGGTCCTTACAAAAGAAGTAGGCGCCTTTCAAAGTGTAATAGCGTGAAAGCCACCGCTACAATGGTTTTGAATTAGAGTAAGACCATGTGGTTTTCTCAGATTGATTGTTGTGATTGAAACTGTTAATGTCTCCTGGTAGTCGATCTTGGAATTCTAACCCCATTTCCATGCACTTGAAAGAAAGCAAGCTTGTTACATGTAATTCCCTTGGTTGATTAACTAAATTGTGTATAAATCTCTCAGTTGATACGAAATTCAGATTAATCTATCTCCAGTGATCTTAAACTCAACAAATCTATTTTCATGGCATGTGATTCTCAGATTTCTCAAGTTGACATTTGCATGAATTCATTCGCTTTATTTGCTAGAGTCTAGCAAAAAGCTAGTTGGGGGGTGTGATAAAAGGTTAGAATTGCATAATTAAGTTGTTTAAATGAGTGATTTATTTTATCAAATAAAGATTGAACACTTAATTATGCATCAAATTCTAATATTAAATGCAAATTAATTAATGTCAATATTTTATATACATAAAGTTCTATATTTGCCTTTGAAAGAAATACATTTTTTATGTACTGCAGGGCATTTATGAAAATACTAAAAGAGGCTGGAACTCAAGGGAGCAAGCAGAAAATCAGCACATGCAGAAAAGGAAGATGCAGCACATGCATATGCAGAAGAAAAATGGACAGCACACACCAAAGTTAGGCCACCCACTCCCAAGTTAGGCCACCCACTCCACCATTCTTCAAAGTTAGGCCACCCACTCCCAAGTTAGGCCACCCACTCCACCATTCTTCAAAGTTTGGCCACCCACTCTTGATAAATGGTAGGATGCTCTCTCCTATAAATAGGAGAGAGCTCAGAAGAGAAAGGGCATCAAGGCAGTGGAGAGTTTTTGGAGTTTCAATTTTATTACCTTGTTGGAGTTATTTTGCAAGTTATTTCCTTTGTATTTTGCAAGTTATTTCCTTTGTATTTTGCAAGTTATTTAGGGGTTAATTTTTAAGTTATTAGTTTTGGAGTTTTGAGTTTATTACTTTGTGAAGAGTTTCAGTTTTTTTACTTTGTTAAGAGTTAGTTTTTAGTTTTCTTTGTTAAGGTTTTCAGTTTATATTACTTTGTTATAAGTTTCAGTTTTCATTATCTTGTTATAAGCTTCAGTTTTTATTACCTTGTTATAAGTTTCAGTTTTTATTACTTTGTTATAAGTTTTGGAGTTTAAATTTTATTACCTTGTTATAGTTTCAAGTTTATTACCTAGTGTTGGTTTCAATTTTATTACTTTAATTTAGTTTGTCTTATTTCTTCGAGTTGATATTATAGACTTTTTATTTTTTATTTCATTCTAAAGTTTATTTATATTTTCTTAGTTTTTGATATGATTCCACTTAGATTTATTTTTGTTACTAAAAATATCATGTGTAACTAATTACTAAAGCTTGGGTTGTGGAATGAGATTTAATTTATTTTAGATTCTAGTTTGATGCAATATATTATTGTTTAATGTTGATTTCACTAAATTACTAGTCGGATTCAAATGGAAAAAAGATTGCGGCTCTTGCTCTTGTTTTGTTGTTGACGTAAGGCACAACAAAAGCTTGAATTTATCAAGGTCTCTTTCGATTGATTATGAATATAAATTTGGCTAGTAAATTAGAGAATTTCTTGAGAAAATATTGCAAAAACTTGAGCTTAATTTTTATGTTCCGAATATCAATTCCTTGACTGGATTGTTAATCGATAAATTATCTAGAATCCGAGATAAAAAGAATCTCAAACCCAACCCAAGTGTTTGTTAATTTGTTTTTTTAGAAACTCTAAATTCAATTTCAATTATTTTTTTTGGCATAGCATTTTAATTTTATTTTCATCTCACATACTCGATTCATTTGTTCCTCACAAATCTTTTATACGCTTTGATAACCCATTGTCCCTGTGGAATACGATCCTGGACTTATCCTTGATACAACTTGACACTTCTGCACTTGGAAGCACATTCTAAATCGAGTCATTCACCTATGATAATTAAGATAACGTCGAATTATTTCATTTTATTTTTTTCAAGCAAATTTTTCTTTCCACTCATGGTGGAAAGACTTCATAGTAAAAGAATCTTTTGGTTCTAATTTTATAAACGTTCATATGAAAATTATTTGACTTATCGTAATTGATTTCAGATGATCAAGTTAATCATGAAAAACATATAAATATTTTGAATCATATCACTTTTGATGCATCATAATATTTGATTCAATAGTTGTATAATATCATCTCAAAGAGAAAACTGGTAGATTTTTTCAATACGAGCTTCTTACTCGAAATCATAGAAGTATTATAAAGATATTCATTACCACGTCCAAGATTTTGGTTTCTTTGAAAAAAATAAACCATTCACTTCTGGGAATGATATAAATCCAATACCATTCTCTTCAGGAAATGATGTGGAACTAGTAGGACGCGACTGATGATTTCTTAACAAAAGTTCATTATTTTGCTCAGCCACTAAAAGACAAAATATAAATTTAGAATATCTTGTGAACTTTCACACTTGATATTGCTACTTCAGGAGCACATTCAAGGCATTCATTTTAAACAGATATTCTTTAGTGGCTTTTCTCTACACAATTTCAATTATGTAATTTCAGGTGCATTAATCATAATGAGCTTTTGGGAGGATCCCGATCTTTTGGTACACATATCATTCCTTTAAACTATCTCACAATATTATCAATAGATCTTTTATTATGAAATACTCAATAAAATTATTGGTTTAGAGCGATCCTTCAGAGATGCTCTATTTCTATTCCAAAATAAATCTTATCATCAATAATTTATAACAAGTATAAAAAATAAATAGAACTTGTATATAAATTATGTGAATAAAAATTGACCACAGATATAACTGAAATGTAAATTATGAAAATTTTAATTCACCATAGATAATATGACCCATAGATATAATTGAAAAATAAATTATGAGAATATTAATTCACCATAAATATAACTGAACTGTAAACTATGAGAATAAACGAAGAATTTTATCAAGTAATAATAAGTAATATAATCTTTAATATTCACATTTGGGATTGCAAATAATATATTGAAAAACTTAATTGAAGTAGAAGACCACTAGTTTCAGAATCAACAGAGTCTCGTGCTGATAACGTGTTATGAAACTAAAAGAGAAATGATATTGCAAGAGAAAGCGTTGTTGTTAAATACAAAACTTTGAACTTATATAAGTGAATGATACTCATATATATAAGAGTACAAAGGCGGTTTATGTATAGCTTAAGTCATAACTGACGGCTAAATGCGGTCATAATGACGGCTAAGTACGATCATAATTGACTGCTACGGGTGGTCATAATTGACGGCTAAAAATGGTCTTAATTGATGGCTAAATATGGTCTTAATTTATGGCTAAATATGGTCTTAATTTATGGCTAAAAATGGTCATACAAATCAGTTTATAACATATTCTATTATATAAGTGGCTATTTAACTGCTATAGTGATTTTTTTTCTTTTTTTCCATTAGTTTTCATTATCTTTCCATTAACTTTTTTGTTTTCCCGTTAATGTGTAATAATTAATAAGATGCAAAGCAACTTGACCTACAACCCCAAGGTCACACCATGCACGCCATGGCCTAGCTACTATTGGCCAAATTTGAAGAGTCGTTTTGCCGTAAAGAAATTCAACAAATTCCATAATACAGGCATTTGTTTAATTTTGATCCAAATGGTAGGTTCCATAGGGGTGAACCCCAGAGAGAGAGAGAGAGAGAGAGAGAGAGAGACCTACGGGGAGATGGAAGAGGACGATGTGGGGTGCGAGGTGCGGATGCAGCGGCGTGAGGTGGTGGACAGCGTGTAGGGTTCTTTGCAACAGGAAGAAGAAAGGGGAGAGAGAGGATGTGGGGGGGAGTGTGCGGCGCACAAGAGGTGGGAGATGAAATAAGATAGGGTTTTCACCCTTTGGCTAAAACGGCAATATTTAAGAAGGGCTAGACTCACTTGCCATGGGCTGGGCTTGTTCTCCACCCCCTTGGCCCAAAACAACTCACACTACAAAAAAACCCTATCCTAACCCACTACACAAAATGCCCAAATCTAAAAAGCGATTAATAAAAATAAAATGAAATAAACAATAAAAATACTAATAAATAAATTAAAACACACTAATTTTTGGGGTCTCACATTTCGCACCGTTCATCAAATTGTCTCCAAATTTAATTTACCTCTTGAGTCCAATAAAACAAATTTTTTTGTTTTCTAATCTATCAAAACATGTAATTATTAAACTTCACTAATTTATCATTATTTAAAGACATTTCCTAAAATTTACTTTTTTTATGCATTAAATTATTCATTAATTAATTTTTTTGGTTAAAAATCATTTTTTTTAAATTAAAAATCTTGTTTCATCCAACTAGACAAACATGTTTTGCATGATACTCCAACCTAGTATTTATCCTTACTTCAAGAATGAGATATCCTCATTCCACAAGAATGAGATCTCTTGTACCTAGTCCTCATCGACATTCAATTTAGTAGTTAAAGTTGAAACAAATTCAAGAGAGAAAAAACTTATTCCAAAGTTTGCTTATCAACACAAAAAATACATTATTAATATAGAAGCTTGCAACAAAATACTAGTACTTGCATATCCTTCAATCAACAAGAATAGGATCTCTTACTTCAAGAACTTAATGACACTTAATTTGGCAGTTAAGGTTGAAGCAAATTCAATATAGAAAAAAAAAAAAAAAAAAAAAAAAAAAAAAAAAAAAACTTATTCTAAAGCTTGCTTATTAACATATAAAATATATGATAAGTGCTACAGTCACAAAAAGATTTTATAAAAATAAACTTATAAATTGATATGAGTTCATATATTACCTTATATTTACCATACAATAAGAGTGGCTTTTCAATTTAATGTATCACATCAACCCATGCCAGTTTATAAATTTACTTTTATAATATATCTTTATGGCAAAAAAACCTCTCAAAATACATTATTAATCCTAAAAATACATATGTCTCTTTTATAAACATGTATTCCTCGTTAATAGGATCTCCCCTCATCTCACAAGAATAGCATCTATACTCCTAAATCTCAACCGCACCTAATTTGATGGTTAAGGCTTAAGCAAATTTAGGATAAAAAGATCTATCACAAGTGTTTTATTAACTAAAAAAAATACATTATATGGAGAAACTTTTCACCTATTTAGCATTAAAAAACATTTTTGTTTTATTTTTAATTTTTTGTAATTATAATAACAAACATAGAGATGCAACTATTGTAAAATTTTTACACAATTATTCAATAAAATATTAATTTATTTGGGTTTTGTTTGATTTGGTTTATGAATTAAAAATAATAAAATATTAGAAAATTAAGGTTTTTTTGAATTAAAAAAACTAATAAAATATCAGATAATTAAGAAATTAAAATAGATTGCTCAACAAAATACCAAATAGTGGGGACACTAATATAAATATTTAATGTACTAATCCCAACTTTACAAAACAAAATCCGTACGAAAATAGCGTCTCCCTCTCCCTACTGTGCTTTATTTAAGTTACCAATAAGACCAACCATAAATGGATGAAGCACCAACGCCACCTCCTCCACTGTCCTTCCGCTCTTTGCTCGTTCACAATCTTTCGTTTCCAATTTCTGAGCCCATTCCCGTTCTCCAGCCTTTTATTCTGCACTGCCGTTGGATTTGAAGGCTTCGGCTTACTTCCTTTTTGGGGTTAGTTTGAGTTTCATCAGCATGGACAAGGAGGAAAAATCTTTGGTGCTCCGGAAGCTGATCGGCGTTTCCAACGAGATCTCTGAGATATCGGAATTCAAATGCGTGATCAGGAAGCAGTGTTCTGACCTCTCCAGGAGGTTGAGGCTGTTGACGCCTCTGTTCGAGGAATTGGGAGAGACCGAGGAGAGAGTCTCGGAGGAGGCAGGCAGAGCTGTGGCTAATTTAAAGGATGCTCTGGAGAAAGCCAAGAATTTGCTTCAATTTGGCAGCCGAGGCAGCAAGATTTACATGGCGCGTAATTTCTTCTTCTTCTTCTTCTTCTTCTTCTTATTTTCTCTCCCTCTCGCTCTCGCTCTCGCAGTTGGCACTATTTATTTTTCAAATTATTTACTTGGTTGGTGAGAAAAAGTGACCGAAAACTGCAATTTTTAATTATACTATTTTTCTCTATTGGGACCCAAGAGGAAAACAAAGAAAGCCAGCGGCTTTTTCTTTTTCCAAATGTAACTTTGGTTGGGGTACTTGATTTCATCGACATGCCCATTAGGTAGATTCTGTGTTTGTATCCCGAGATGCGGGTGTGAAGCTCTGCGATTTACTCCTTATATATATATATTCACTTCATCTGTATAAACACTGGGTTGCAACTTTTATGGTATGGTTTTCTATCCTTGCAGGTACTGAAGGGAGAGCAAATCAAGTCTCAATTTGAGGAACTTAGAGTTCACTTTGAACAAGCCTTGGGTGATGTTTCCTACCACGATTTTGACATTTCAGTTGAAGTTAAAGAGCAGGTGAACGTTTACATTTTAACTCTTTTTTTTTTTGTTGCTGGACAAGACGAGCTTGCCTTGGTCTAATTTGTCCACACAGAATGTCCGCTTCTATGCATCCTAGTTTTATACAAAAATAACTACTAGTGTTTCCAATAGGATGAAAAAACCACGTTTTCTTGTCAAGGAAACTGTAGTCAGGATTTTATCTATTGTTTTTTGTTAGCAAAGACATAAGCGAATTTTGCAAGCGCTGATTTGTTTGTTATATATTTTTATATATAGTATATATATTTGTAATTAAATCCATATTATTGAAACCCAAATCGTTCAAAGTAACCTACAAACGACTCATTTCCACCAGTCAAGAGGTTGGATTACACACTGACACATAATAGAGTACAACACCCTCTGAAATTCCCTACTCAACCACAATTAGATAGACACCCAGAAACAATACAGTTACAGCACAATTGGTAGAAGCACACCTATCAAGCAAATACAACTGGTAGCAAAGTAATTTGCACAAGCTCAAGATGCAACGCAGCAGAACAACTCACTCCACGATTCAAACGCAATTTGCACGGATACAAAATCCACTTGGTTTCGTACCTTAAGAAACCAACTTGACCTCTTAGATGGTTTAGAGAAAATAGAAACCCAAACTTCAAACAAAAAGCTTTCCTTCAAATAAACTTCTCAATCTCCCAGCGTTGTGGTAACTCGTATCAGTGTCTCTCACCATACTGAGGAGCACACACGAAAAATAGCTTTTTGCCAAAGTAGTTTCATCTATACACATCAAAATCATTAACAACACAGAGGCCACAAAAATAAGTTAATCTCCAAAACACAGATCTTTCTTATAGTCCTCTTAAACAAGAGGCAAAACCACAAATCCATTGCTGTGAATCTTCCACAAAAACAAAAAATGTATAAAAAATAAAGCCACGAAGCACACAGACCTACAACATGGATTCGGCCACAAAATTGTTTCTTTCCAGATATGGGAGAGACCTCCCTCACAGACACACAAGCTTGGATCCCATGAAGGAGAACATCGAAAGACCCATAGTTGGAGAAAGAGGCCTCTCCTCAGATCTGCACATGGCTCATTCAAAGTTGGAGAAAGGACACATCTTCCAATGGAAAAAGTCTGCAGCAGTGCACCTCCACTGTGCTAAGCCCCTTACACGGAGAGTCCTTGCTGCTATTGAGGGTTTCCAAACAGGCCCTCTCGTGCTGACTTGGAGCCCAAAGTGGGGTCGTTTTAGTTTAGAGAGTCAGCATATGGCCCAAAATGGGATCTTTATCAAGCACCAATTCTCTCATGTTTTAGCTTAACAAATTTGCAGTCATGTCTAATGGTGTTTTATCATTTTTTTTAAAATGTTAACGTTCATTATTCAAATGTGCTATTTTCAGGTTGAGCTTTTGCATACTCAATTTAAAAGAGCCAAGGAACGGATTGATGCACCTGACTTGGAGCTTTACGAGGAACTTCTATCCATCTACAACAAGAGCAATGATATAGATATTGATGCGGGGGCTCTACGTATATTATGCGAGAAGCTCAAGTTTATGGAAATTGAAGACATCAAGGAAGAATCACTAGCTTTACTGCAGATGGTTGGTTCCCATGATGAAGGCGTAGATGATACTGTAAAGAAGATGTCTATGCTGCTGAAAAAATTTGAACATTATCTGCAGACAGAATATTGCAACATTAGTCCATCTTCCAGTAATAATAATTCTGCACGTTGTAGCGACCAGGAATGCACTGAGAAGTGTTCCCAATCACCAGTTGTACCAGAAGATTTTCGTTGCCCAATATCACTGGAGTTGATGAAAGATCCTGTCATCATTTCCACAGGGCAGGTTTGTAATTAAAATAAAGATTTGAGTAATTTATGTTGGTTCCTTGTTCTATTCTTTTGTTGTGTTGGAAAGGTTTTTCTTTATATATTTTCTTGTGGGAAAAATTCTAATAAGAAGCCAGTGAGTGTAAATGTTAAGCTTTTCTATCCAGTGACTTGTGCTCAATGTGCATTTTTTTTTTTAACAAATAATTATAAATTCTCATTTCTGCCTGCCCATTTTTGGTTACAAAGTCCCAGAGTTTGATTTTTAAGAGTTGCTGATTTTACTTATAAACTTCTCACGAAGCTCTTTCTGTTTTTAAAGACTTATGAACGAGCTTGCATTAAGAAATGGCTTGAAGCAGGACATGGAACATGTCCAAAGACACAGCAGATCATTTCCAATTCCATCCTTACCCCCAACTATGTTTTATCTAGCCTAATCTCCACATGGTGTGAGGTGAATGGGATGGAATCCCCTAAACGATCAGGCAATTCACACCAAGGTAGGGTTGCATATGCTGGTTCAATTGAAATTGTGGAGCTTGAAGCTCTCCTGTGCAAGCTAACCTCTGACAATATCGAAGACCAGAAGACTGCTGCAGGTGAGCGTAACAAAAGTTTGAACATCATGGGCTTTCCCTCCGAATTTCTATGATGGAAGATATGGTTTACTCTTATCTGCAACTTTTGCTAACACATGCCTCCTTTTCTTTTGAAATGTTCCTGTCTGTATGTCTCTGCCGTTGAAATATTTGATTTTATCCAGCAATGACTTAAAAATATGAATAGGTAAATGTTTGAGCAAGTGCTCTTGATTGTAGTAAAAGATATAAATAAATCTGCCATTCATTTTATATGTAATTTTTAGAGGTGTAGTTACTGCACGTGGTAGAATAGAATGAAGAAAGGAGAACCAATCAAGTGAACCTTGTTATCCTTCACGTGTTTAGGCAGTAAATAACCCATGAATTACAACAGGTTTTGACTTGTCAGTCACCTATATATATATATATATATATTGTTTCTTTTGCAATAGTGCAAAAGTAACATTCATCGGCACATCACCACTTACAGTGTTCTGTCATTCTCTCTTTGTTAAACATAAGTTTCATAGAGAGCAAGATTTTTCTTTATCAGACTTTCTTTTATCCAGGACTCAAGGACGAGTGTTTTTAATTCCTCACTGAGGTCTCTGAAACCTTTCATAATTTGATAAATTACATTTTACATAACCAGTTCTAAACTTGTTGCAGGCGAGCTCCGTCTTCTTGCCAAGCACAATGGTGATAACCGTGTGTTGATTGGTGTGGCTGGTGCCATACCCCTCCTTGTTGGCCTCCTATATGTAACTGACATTTGCACCCAAGAGCATGCAGTTACTGCTCTATTGAACCTATCTATTTGTGAGGTTAACAAACGTAGCATAATATCTTCTGAGGCCATTCCCGGAATCCTCCATGTGCTCAAGAATGGGAGTATGGAGGCACGAGAGAATGCAGCAGCCACTTTTTTTAGCTTGTCTATGGTGGATGAGTACAAAGTGGCTATTGGTGCATCTGGAGCAATCCCGGCACTGGTAACACTTCTAAGTGAAGGTAGCCAGAGGGGGAAGGCAGATGCAGCATCAGCACTTTTCAATTTGTGCATATATCTAGGGAACAAGGGGCGGGCAGTCAGGGCCGGTGTTGCACCCATGCTGATGACACTACTTACAGAATCTGGTGGTGAAATGGTGGATGAGGCATTGGCCATTATGGCACTACTGGCTGGTAACCCTGATGGAAAAGTCGCCATTGGAGCTTTGAATGTTGTGTCAACTTTGGTGATGTTAGTCGAGAATGGATCTCCTAAAAATAGAGAGAATGCAGCTGCAGTGCTGGTGCACCTTTGTGGTGGAGATCCTCAGCATCTCTCGGAGGCTAAGGCACTTGGTGTGATTACTCCCCTCGTGGACCTGGCAACAAATGGTACAGAGAGGGGCAAGCGGAAGGCTGAACAGTTGATTGAGATTATAGGTAGATCTGGAGAGCATCATGAACAAACTCAGATGCAAGCCAGTCATGCCTATCCTCTGGCTCAGCCATCATATCAGCAAACTATAGCAAATGGCACAGATGATAGCTAAGGTTTTAATTTCCATTTTGTTTCGTGTCAAGCATATTATTGTTCATTGTGTTCTTCTTTGAGGGAAAGTCAGTCAACTGGCATTATAATGTGGTAATTTATGTTAGGTAGTCGATAGGTGTGGTAAATACTTTTTTTTTTGGTGTGAATGGGTAAGGTTGAGGCGCAGATATAATTGCCTATTAACGCAATTCTGCTGATGAACTTGAAACTTCTGCAGTGGAACAAAATCTATAATGGAAAGTATATTTGCCTACATAATTTGGAGTCTGCATTCATACGTTTCCTTGTACCATATATGCATCTGGATCCCAACCTGGCCCATTGGATCTCAGTCTTTATGCAAAATTGATCTGTTCATGGGGCTACTACAGTCGTTGCTTTCTCGAACATCAACTATTAACTTTTCTTCTTTTTTGTCTTGTTTAGGCAGTGAGGCAGAGATAAGAAATAGAAGGAAAGGATACCATTTCAAAACAGTGAGATTCTGAATAAAAAGGCAAAACTGATTGTCATTACATAAGGTGGTGCTAATTGTTTGAGAGTAGTGCTGATCAGTGTCAATTGGAAAAGAGAGAATTGCCAATACATTGAGGGTGGAATATTATGTGGTTGATAAACCAGCTTTTTGGTCGTCAATCCAACATGGCCCCAAAAATAAATCATGTGGCGAAGAGAGGCCTTTGTCTATTCCTTGAAGGTCGCATTTTTATCCAACTTTGTCTCTTTCTTTTTTGAAGGGGTTTATCATTCAACTACACAAGCAGCAGCCCTTTCTCCAAAAGAGAAATTTCCAAGAAATTTCGAGTCTTCTCTTTGGACAATCAAGTTGGATTTGCAAGATGTTTGAATGGGCCTCTCACATGTCTCAGTGCAGGCTGTAGGATATAGGACCATGTAAGCGAGTGTGTATTATTTGTAAAAGAAAATGTAATATAACTGTTAAAAAATAAGAAAAAAAATAAAAGAAATAAGGGTAAAGGACAGGAAATCCGTACTGAATGAACCAGATGGATGGAAACTGACCTTGTAATTTGTCTTGACTTGTGAAATATTGTGAAGGTGTTGGTGCCAGATTAATGTAATTTATTTGTCTGCTACCAGCCCTGGTCTTGTTCTTATTTTGAAGTCAACACTAAAGTCAAGGAACAAGATAATTCCAAGATTTGGTTGGTGGCTAAGGTCTTCGTTAATCACGATTTAAGTGGTTATAATGTTGGCTTTGACTTAAGGTTTACTTTGAATTTGACCTATGTGGGCGGAACACTGTTGCAGGTTAGACAAAACTTATATGATTCAAACATTCTCACAGTACTTAGGACACGTTATATAGATTAGATTGATCTACTCCATCATTATTTAATATTTAGATTATATTACCAGCGAGCTGTATTTAATATAAAAAAAAAAATCATATGCTTTCTTTTTTTCTTTGAATTGTATGAAGTATTATGACCTGAAAATTCAATACTTTTTAATTAATCTAGAATAATATATATGTGCGTGCGTGTGTATATATAAATATATATGTGGGTCCTACTACCGGTACCGATAGCCAAACCAATAAGGGTAAATTTTTTTTTCACATATTTTTTAAACATGTTTTTCTTTTTAAAAAAAATACAAATTCACTAATAAAAACTTTCTTAACCGCTAAGTATTTAAAAAAAAAAAAAACTAAGTATATGTGGATTTGGGAGGTCCAACTCATCGTCCGTCCATCATGTATATATATATGTGTATGTATATATATTGGTAATGCTATTTATACTAAAAAAAAAAACTTAAATTTCCACGTCGTTTTCTTATTTGTACACAATTTTCATTAAAAATAATAAACATAAAAAACAAAAATTATAAAAAGTCAAATTTTTAGGTAAGTATTTTGTGATTAGATTTAGCATTTTCATACATACATATATATATATATATATAATATTTTAGTAATAAAATAATTACACAAAAATATACCATAAAATAACGTGATTTAATATAATACATTATATTATAAAATTATTATTAATGAATTTATGTCTTTTTTAAATATTTTTATTCTAAAAAAAGTGAAATTGAACTAGAAATGAAAAATTCTAAACATAAGCTCATACACCACATACTATCTATTTTTTTAATTTTTTAATTTTATTAAATATTTAGTATATGAATAATAAATAGAAAAATTGAATTAGTTTAAAAAAAATAAATTAAAAAAAATAAATATTTAGTGTAAGAGCCTTATAAGTAGGAATGCTAACTAGAGATATATAGGTTTCGCAGTAAGAGCACCGTAGAAAGATGATAGAGAGAGGGAGAGAGAGAGGATGGGGGCCAGTACGTACCTGACAGATAGAGCGTATTCTCCGTGCTCAAAGACCGACATTGACGAGGAATTTTTTTTGCTTATGTAGCTCAATTATGTTTCAATTAGATAAAATAATATCTGTTGCTTCTTAATTAAATCGTCTGCTGCATATATTCTATTGTTTTTGTTCTGCTGAAGGATCTTACAAAATCTCTCTTACGGCCACCAGATTGATGCGTTTGAAAAGGCTGGCTAGCTAATTTAAATATATATATATATAAATCATATATCGATAGGAGTGCTTCCTCACGCAAGCATCCATTCCATGCATATATATAGATACATATGTATGATATATATATACACGAAGGGATTAAAGAAATGAGAAAAATCCACCGCATTAAGGGGAACAGTACTAATCACCCGGCCATCAAAGATTGACACACAGCCATCAGATATATATTTGTATTATAACAAACAATATATACAAGAGTACTAATTCTACTTACCGTCGATAAGTATTCAAACGTCGTGCAATCGTTTTAAAAAAAAGTAGGGTTTACGATTAAAAAGTTAATTTTTTTTTATATGGGTCTCATATTAATTTATTTTTTTTATAAAAATTACATAACACTTATACAACTACGACTGTAAATATCATTTCTCTATATATAATGGCGTGCTCATAAACAAACTAATTTGTAAATAAAAATTTTATATACAGTAATTTTTACGTATTTGTTATATACTCTATTAATCTAATTGATTACGTTATTTTTTTTAATAAAAAATAATTAATTTAACCAATAATATCGGTAAAGTAAATAAATAAATAAATATATATATATATATATATAAATGATTATATTATAGCAAATCTCATTTGTAAATACGACAATGATAATATTATAGACGTTGTTGTTGACAATCAATGTCATAAATTATTATTATATTTAGAGGACAAAACACATCAAGAAGTACTTTATTTTGCATGAGGAATACGACACCGCACTTTGCAAAAGATCATGATATCCTACACCTATACATGCTATAGCTGAATGCTTCTGTCTTTCTTTCTTTCTTTCTGTTTTGTTTCATTGATGTAAGAGCGCATTAGCTAGCTAGCTTTGAATAAGCATATATTATATATATATATATACACACATATACATATAAATAATCAACAAATCTGAACCCCTAGCTTGATCTACAGCTTCCATAAGATGATGATTTTACCAAAGTTTATCATATATTTTTATTAATATGATCAGAGTTGTAATTTTAATATGAAAGATCCCAAATTTCAAATACCTAGAAAAGTATAGATTTATTATACATGATGGCATACAATTTTTCTTTTGGTACGATATATATACATGATATATTTAGAAGTTGTTTAGATAGCGAGATGAGATGAGATATATGTTTTTAAATAAAAGTTGAAAGTTAAATAAAATATTGTTAAAATATTATTTTTTAATATTATTATTATTTTGAGATTTGAAAATGTTGAATTATTTATTATATTTTATATAAAAAATTAAAAATTTTATAATAATGAGATGAGATTAATTGAAAGTGTTTCGCAATCCAAACTGCCTCTAATTATTTCGTACGAAAAAATTACTATAATTTGAATTAATACACGTGAATGTGTGGGAGTGATCATTAACTAATGACAAAGCATCCATGATAATGTAATGGCTAAGTACTATAACAGCTAGGACTACTTTTCTTCATAATTAATCTTAAAATAATGCCTATATAATATAATAATAATATGTGTCATAATAATTGCTAAATTAATGGCCATCTCATGCTGCATGCACAGAATTATATACGCGCGCCATTCAATTCATGCATTAATTAAGGCTTTTTCAGTTTTACTAATCATCACTGATCGACTGCTAGCTAACACATTGCAATATATATGCCACAAATATCACACATGATATTGTTGCAAAAGTAACTTCATTGGATGCTGATACATACACATATATATATATAGATATATATATATATAATTAACCTAACCTACAAAAGCTGGTAAAGATAGAGGGTTAATGTTTGGCCCACAGGCAGGGGACCCTCCTTCCAGATTATTAATTTGATCTTATTCTGGAAAGCATTCTGTGTGGGACAAATCTTTAAAAAAACCTTATCAGATTGAACTTTCTCATCGTTTATAAGGAAACAATTAAGCTAGTTCGGCAGTTTCATCTTGGTCTGGAAATTTAAATTTGGTATTCATGAAATGATCTAGTGAGGAATCTAAAATCCGGGATATGCATGTGCATCATTAAACACATGTGGGAGAACGTGATCGAGGAGATCAACTTGATCAGAAGCAGCTCGATCTTGGAATCTCAGAATATCTCACTTTCTTAATTTCTCCACGACCTCTTACGTTCATGGAGATTGTCTAAAGAGATATTAAAAACCATACAAAAGTAAAGCTGTTGTGTGTGTGCGCGCGCGCGCTTCTGAGCCACATAGAGGGAGGACTCTCGCATGCACATCGATCCATGCATGTGGGTTGAAGGCATCAACATGCATGAAGAGATGATATTGCTGAACAGTAAAAAATAGAGAGAAGGAATGCCGGCAAGAGATCCAGGAACATTTTAACAGATTTGGCTTGGATTTTCGAGCCTTCAAATCCTTCTAGTACCAACTACTCTATAATTTCGTTCGTACAGTTAAGTTCCGTCTTTACATGGCCGGCCAGCGCCTACTATCTTTGCAGATCATATGTACAGTTAGAGATATAATATTATTCGTACGTAATTAAATACCCGCATTTCAATATCGACAATTTCGGATCACTATGATCATTACGTACCCCTCCCCTTGATTACTGAACAAATGCATGAAGGAACCGACAGCCCAACCGTGAGATAGACTAAGATAGTCAGATATGACTGTGACTCTGTGTGTGTGTGTGTGTGTGTGTGTGTGTGTGTGAGAGAGAGAGAGAGAGTGAGAGTTTGTTTTGATTTTTTTTGACGGTTTTGAATGTGCTTTATTCGTTCCTGGCAAGCAGCCTTGGTTCTTGCAAAAAGCAAATCCAAACACTCCCCAAGATTCCTTTCTTTCAAGATGACCAACCCCCAAGTTGGAATATATATATATATATATATATGTATGTATGTATGAATACAGTACTCCATCTTTGTATTAATATTATTAATATTGCCGCTATATCTCGGAAGTTTCTTAAAGACTGAGATGACGTAGGTGTTCTTTGTCATTAATTATTTTATTGCTTTTAAGATTAATTAGCTCACTTTTTTTTTTTTTTTGTAATAAGCATGCATGGTGTATAATTAATCATGCAGCGATCCACTAAATTCATCAAACAAAGAATATTTATATATATATATATATATAATATTATACACTCAATAAAACAGTTTAAAAAGTTATAAGTTCCATGAATTCCAACTTCAATCTGGTCGAATATCTTGATCTTTTCTGATCACCTTATTCTATTTTATTTCAATGTTAGTAGTGGATGATTAGTCTCACAAACTTTTTCTTGCTATATATATATATTGGTTCCAATAAAATGAGTGTTATATTCACAAAAAGATATCAACAAAATAAATTTATAAACTAATGTGAGTTGGTGTGGTACATTGAATTGTAGCCACGTCAGTTTATAAATTTACTTTTATAAAATCTATTTATAAATGAGGTATTTTTTTTACATCTATAAAGAAATATTATAAAAATAAATTTATAAATTGATGTGACTTGATATGGTATGTTGGATAATAAATTTTTTTTTCTTCTAAATACATTTAATATATATATCATTACAAATTACGTCAATTTATAAATTTATTTTTATAAAATTTATTCGTGTACAAGTCATTTCTCTTAGATATTCGATAGTTCCAGACAATTCTATCCAACTTTTTGCCTACATATTTCAAAATTTATCGCCACAATTATAATCATCTAAAAGACAGGCATTCTGAAATACGATCTTGTACTTAATTATAACATGAAACCCAGCATTCAAATTCCAATAAAAACTCATGAGCAGTAAACCTCAAACAAACCAACGTACCAACCAACCGGCCTGAAAGTGTTCGCAAGTGAAGTCCTTGATGTTTGGACCACTCTGATCAGTTAGTGTCAGAAACATGAGCGAATACATGGGAGCGGAGTATATAACAATGAGGCAGATTCAAACTTCCACGCTGCCATGGAGCGCGTGCACAACAGGAAAAAGACACCACTGTCAGCTTCCTCACACTGACAGAACAGTACCTTGTTTTCATGTGAGTCGTGACGAGACACTAGTCCCTCACGCGATTGGAAAACGCAAAAGGGTCAGACATTCTTTGACTCACCAGTTTGCATAGGAGGCAGGTGATGTTCTTCCCTCCATATCTCAACATTTATATTCTTCAGCAACAAAGTTCGAGAATTCTGTCTTTAACAGTTTTCAAAGACGACCCAAATGTCCTATTTATAATTATTATGGCTTTCCTTTTCCTCCTTTGTTTATGAGTTTTTCTTTTTTTTGGGTCATGGTTTTGAGTGGCATTTTGGCGTCTTTTGAGACACACCCTTTGTCTTACTCCCAAAGACTAGTTGGCAACCTAGAAGCCTATACAGGTGGAAGCTGAAGAAACGAAAACAAGGGCCAGTACATGGAAAGTAATTTAGTTGTAAAGAGATTATATAAAAATAAATTTATAAATTTATGTATTTTAAAATAATATGTTAGATTATAAAATAATTTTTATTATAAAATACATCTAACGAATTTTATAAAATCATATCAATCGATAAATTCATTCTATATAATTTTGTTAGTATATATATATAGCTATCAAAATCATGAAATTAACGCTTCATGACTTCTTGCGTTTTTGGTCTCACCCAACAATAAGTACATCTACAAATTATTACAAAATCATTCCATTTACTATATATATCATCCATTCTTACCTACCCCATGATGCAGTCTCATGATCATTACTATTTATTGATTTGAACTCTTTTGGTTTCAGGGAACATATATAATAATTAATGCTCTTTCTCATGCAAAAATAATAATTAATCAAACATGCATATATATATATATATATATTGAAGAATTTTGCTTGTTAGGAAAGTCAGTTGGAAGTCACTAAAGTTGTCGAGGTGGAAAACTGCAGGGATTTTGGATCTCAAACACTATATCCGAATCCCGTTAAATGATTAACTTATTGGACTTTGTGTATGGCTGCACAAGACAAGAAGGTAGAAGAAACAGTTTATATTTTTTTTTCCCTCTCCTCCAGAATTTGAAGTTATTCCGAAATATTCCAAACTGATCTGATCCACTATTACAATAGTTTGTGATGTCGGATATATTAGTAAAGCCATGAGATCGACTTGGGATAATGTTCAGTACCGATGATCTGCAGATCATGATTATCACGTAAAAAAATAAAAAATAAAAAGAGACCATTTTCTGATCTAGATCTGACTGTCAATTTAGGACCAGACTCACTGCAAAAATAGAGTAAGACCGTCTCTAACTCCGATAACGATGACTTGGTCAGATCGTATCAGCAAAAGGTGGTCGCCCCCGCGGTCGTAAGGGTTTTCTGATCACTGTCAAGTGTTCTTGCATGCTGTCGAGCGCATTCCCCATGACTGAATGTCAGCTACAACACCGCGCAATTGACTACATATAATAATAATATGATAATCCAGTGTCGTGCTTACAGTTTCTTAATAAGGGATCATGTCCATATATATATATATATATATCGACACATGATCTCTGGTCAGGTTTGTTGAAATTCATTCTGATAATCCATGCATTCTCTACTTTCGACCCGACAAATGTCAGATATCAAAAGAACAACCGATGAGTAAGAACCTAAGAGCCGACATGTACGTAGTAGAAGCGGAGCCATTATTTCGAGTAATATTAATACATCTGTCGACGGGTGATCTGCTCTCAGACTCTCCAGTAATATTTGATGAGAAAGAGATGAGAAAGCGAAGCAGATGGAGACAGCTCAATAGCAATATTTGATAACTATCAATTTTGCAATACCTGATCGAGATGAAAGCTGATTGATGCAAGATGAATTACCTCACGTAAGTTACTAAGTTGATTAATGGTTGACGTAATCGTCAAAACAAGAATCAGTACCAAACATATTTAAAAAAAAATAAAAAAACATCATCTTAATTGGTAGTTGAAATAGAACCCACAGCTAGGGGCCATAAACGTGATGAGATATCCATTCCTGACCATTACTATAGCCAGCAAAAGCCATGCATATATGCTTCATTCACGTTTCTCATTAACATTAATTGATCTATCATGTTAACCCATCCGTTTCATGCCGTTTGATCTGCGTTCTGTCTGTTTTCCGAATTAGAATGGAAGTAATTATATCCTTAATTCCGACCATCACACACATGATATATCTAGAAACAGTTGAGTGGAGTGAAACGAATTAACGTCGTAGAATATTAATTAATTACTGTCTATTCGTGATAATGTTTCATTACCCAAATTGAAGTATATTCATGATCAAGTACTGTTAATTAGTTGGTTGTATGTTAAAATCCTCTGATCATGCATGCCTAACTAATTTTAAGCTGTGCATTAATTAACGTATTAAAATCACACTAACGTATCAAAATTAGTCAAGTTGGCCTTTACTATTCTCAACATTATGATATTAGAAACTTGGTAGAAACTGAACCAAGATTTCTCAGAACAGCATTCTTTTATTAGTTACATATATAGTAACCGACAAGAAACTTTGACAATGTTGTAGATATATAGGAAAAGTGATCAAAACACTAATTAATTATATTAGAAAAGGTTCGTGAGAGTCATCTTTACNCCCCCCCCCCCCCCCCAAAAAAAAAAAAAAGGATCTCAGGGATGATCGTCAAATTAGAAATTACATGAACTGTTTGACCAAGTCGACTTATAAATGAAGGTCAGCTGCTAATGAAGTATTTGTAATTTGTAATGAACATATGTAATGCAAGGTCAATCGTATAACCACAGAATTAGTAGATGCTATATATATAAATAAATATATATATATATTATGGGCCATTTTGTCAGCATAGAAGTACTTAAATTAAAATCCTTGATCAAGACAATGCTTATGATGACAGCATCATGTCCGGTTGGTTCAAAAACCTCATGATCTCACAACACTCACTATCGTAAACATGTTCATACACTCCAATCTAAAGCTAAACGAGAAATGAAAAGAAAACAAAAAATGTAAAAGATCTAAGTGGAAGAAACCAAAATTAAATAATAATAATAATTAACCTACCATATTTCTAGGGTTTTCAGTTCATCTGGAAACAAGGACGTCCTCGGGATCCGTCTCAAGTTTCTTCATCTTGGACAAGGAACTTAAAAGGTACGTACGTAGATGCTATGGAGTTGGATGAAACTACGTCTTTGAAGTTAATTTTTGGATCTTTGATTGCAGCCACACTAACAAAAAGAAACCAAAGCTTCATCATGGAGATGAGCTTCTTGATCAAACCACTTGGAAGCTAGCAACACTCTATAGGGGGTTTCTGGTAGTGGAGGAAGAGCTAAAACCAGAAAGATCTGTCCATGCAGTAGTACTTGTATTACCACTCCAATACTGTTCACTGCCAGGGATTCCCAAGAACTGCCTCGACAAATTCAGTTCCTGATTTTCTTCCATTTTCACTGAAGCCGCCTGCTGATTAACTCCCGAGCTAGACGCCTTGACTCGGCCCTGACTCGCTCCACCCATGTAACTTGATGCATCAACACCACTCCCAAACAACCCCGGTACTGAAGGATCCAAGCCACCAAAGAAGGGAAACTGCTGTGTTTGCTGCAGCCGCCACTGCTCTAAACCCCCACTCGATAACAAGGATCCTCCTCCATCGGTACCAGCACCTCCTCCCAAAGCGCCTCCTATGTGGAAATTCAAGTCACCAGCCACTCCCATTGGTGCCGAGATCGGGCCGTAATTCAAGCCGTAGTTCAAGCCGATCTCGCTTGCAGCAAAGTCGTGAGTGAGTTGATGCAAGTTAGGAGTCATGAAGCGGAGCTGTGGCATAGTCGGGCCGAGGCCAATTATATCCCCGGCGGTTCCACTATTAGAGGGAATTGAGCTGGTGGAACCAGCACTACCGGATTGGCGATCGGCGCTGCTTGCTGGGGACTTTGAACTGCTCCCTTTGCTCCTTTTGTTCCTCCTGCAGCCTCCTCCCACGGGAACATTTCTGAGAGCGCCACCTCTAGTCCAGTACCTTCTGCAGGTCTTGCAGAAGTGGCGAGGTTGGGTGAGGCTGTAATTGTTGAAGTAGCAAAATTTAGTGTTTGTAGATTCGCATCTTGGGCATTTTAATGCGGTCTCAGGCATCGGTAGGTTGGCCATGCGAGCTCGATCAGCCATTGAGCCAGGCCGGATCGAGCCGGAGCTTCCGCCTCCATGAGGTTGTGGAGGTGGCGGCGGTGGCGGCTGAGGTGGAAGAAGCTGTGAGCTCGCAGCTGCAGTAGTTCCAGTGGGATGATTTGGTTGCTGTAAAACACAAAGAAAGAAAGTAGAGGAAAACAAAATTCAAATATCTGGTATATTCAAGAAGATATTACAAAAGTAACAGGAATATTTATCTTTTGAATTTTCGCTTTTTTGGCAAAGAAACCATAGGAACAAATTCAAGAAACCCTTACCTGTTGCCAGTTGGCTGGATCAAGATAAGCTGGGATGGAAGAAAAAACCATGGTTCTTCTAGCTCTTTCTCTTTTGTAAAGGTTGGATGGGTTTTTTGGGAGAACTGTGTTGGAGAATCAAATCAACGAGAGAGAGAGAGAGAGAGAGAGAGAGAGAGAGAGAGAGAGAGAGAGAGAGTTTGCAGAGAAAGAGAAAGGAAGAAAGAAAGAGAGGAGATAGAGAAAGGAAGGTGGGGGGAGGATCGATGGAAATGAGGAGCAAAAATAAAGGAGGTAGCTAGGACCCTTTTATGTATTTATATATGTATATAAATTTTAGTTTATTATTGTTCCTTAAGACTGGACTGTTTTTGTTCTACTTCTGCTTTTTGGGGGTTTAGAGAAGGCTATCCTGTTTCTTAACACATAAGCTTCTTTAGGATTCTCTCTGGGAACAGTGCTTGGAGAGAGAGAGAGAAGAGGTTAGTGGTTCTCCTCTTGCATGAAGAAAAGGTGATGCATGAATCTCTCTTAGAGAGTGCAGAGCAGCAACATTCATATAATTAACTTAGTACTACTGTAGATAGATATATGCATGCCCATATATATATATATATATATCATCCATCCATCATCCATGGGGCAATACCAAGTTTAAATATGATTATATCATCATCATCCGGATCTATACGTATTTTGTCTATTTAAACTTTGTACCTAATAATTTTTAACAAATTCTTATGAAAAAGTAGATCTTCCCTAAAAAAAAAATATAGAAAACTATTTTTTATTAATAAAATCTACTATTTTACAAAAAAAATATATATATATAAAATTTATCTAATTAAGACTCTAATCTAACATTACTTGCATAAAAATTGTCTCGACCCAGCAACCCTTTTTCGGTTTTTCCCTCGTCTGCTCTGGTACTTCCCCCATCCCTCCCATCTTTTTAGTTTAAAAACATTTATTGCATGGGAAATATTATTATAACTCACTGCCTTCTCCACGCGCCCTTCAAGGCCGTGCTTCCACTAATCCATCTTCTTTGTTATATATATACACACTAGTAAGGATTCTATGCGCAAGGGCCAGGCACACCTAGTTTGGAACGCGTTACCAAAATAGAACGGTAGATATGATAAATAAATAAAAACTAATAATAAATTAATGCATAAATTAAAACCTACAAAGAAAGAATTGCATTTTGTAAAATAGGAACAACATTAATCCAACAAATATTATTTATTTTTTATGAATTGTTGTAGAAAATAAAATTAAGATAATTGCTATTTTTTTCAAATAAATGTAGGAGTAATAATAATATTATTTTAAAACTAAAAAATATATATATAAAAAAATATGTTATGAATTATTATAAATAGAGTGCTCAAACCGGGGCAAGCAAAGAATGCTCACAACCTAGGATGAGTACACGTAACCTAGGGCAAAAACTTTGAATAGTAATAGTGCTTGCCCTAAGACGGCACTGCAGAAGTGTGAAACTCACCTCCAGGAGAGAAATCACGCTCAAGGAAAACATAAGTATTTGCACATGAAGCCAGCAAAGAGTACTCGCACCAAGTGAGCAACAACATCTCGCATCGGGCAAGCAAGAGTGCTTGCAATCCAAGAGAGAAGAAATCCAAGACCAAGACAGGACTGTCTTGGTCTTGGATTTCTTCTCTCCTGTGTTGTGAGCACTCGTTGCTCACCCAATGCGAGATGTTGTTGCTCGCCCGGTGCAAGAGCCCTTTGCTCGCTTCATATGCAAATATTTATGCTAGCCTCAAGCATGATTTTTTTTCTCCTAGGGTAGAGCTTCACAATTTTGGAAGGAAAAGTAAAACAAACAGTGTAAATGCACCAAAAAGAAGATATCGAGATCCTTGAATATAGGGCAAGCAAAACGACCAAAAGTGGCCTCAAAGGCACATCTTCCATTGCACAACTAGGGGTATTTTAGGCAAAAGCCACACATTTTTTCACATCCAATAGGAATAATCACGCAATTTGAAGTCCGCAATCATAGGGATACTGTTGGGGGATTTTCCCTGGGGCCTCAAGCCCGAGAGTGCAAGCCTAGTCCAAGTGGCAAGAGAGCCTTAAATTGCTAAAGGCCTGGGAAGTTGGGCCCAGCACCCCGAGGCCTGAACCCAATAAGTACTCTAGCGGCCCAACCAAGGGTTCTTGACCCGAATGAATTGGATAAAGATACCTGGTTAGGGACAAATTGCGATTATGGGAATACAGGAGGCTATTCAGACAAGGTTAGAAGGAGACACGACAACTCGATAGGACTGAACTCTAAGGCAAGGGTATCATGCCGCATTAATTACTTCATCAGAAGGCCACACCCAATTGAATGAGGCTAGTAGGGGAGACCCCATAAAGACACCCCTTCACCTAGTCGCAGGTCATGGGCCTCTGACCCCAAACTCAGGTATAAAAACAACTCCAGGACACCGAAAAGGATGGAGACTCTCTAAACTTTACTTGTTACACCTAGCCTTAGATTTTCCCCTTTTGACCTCTACTGACTTAGGCATCGGAGGTTCCACTCAGTTGCCACCCCAGCTGCCGAACTTAGGAGTTGCTTTGTGTTTGCAGGCTCAAAATTGAAGGCCCGAGTTGCAGAGAGCCTGGCTCAAAAACGTACGAAACACGACATCAACAAATACCTTCAGGCAAAGCAAAACAATTACATCATAGATACAATATATGATACTTTCATTATATCATAAGAACTATACTTTTTCAGTTCTTGGGAATTTGCTAAAAGAAACATAAAGGTTGATCAAATTTTTCAAAGAATGCAAAATTTAACTTGTTCAGAAATTGAGAAATGAGGCAGTTCATAAGCTTGCCCGTCATGCTTGCAATATTGAGAATATTGAAATGTGGCAGGATGATGCCCTAATGTTTGTACCCCGAGCTATATTGCTTGACAAGAACAATTTATAATGTTTTCTGTTAATGATATGCGTTTTCCTATTAAAAAAAAATAGTAATTAAAACTTATAAAAACAATTTTTAAAAATATGACATTTGTTTTAATAAAATGAGACCATTGCGTCATCCATTCCATAATTAAGGAGTACTCATTAATTTTCTGGATCCCATGTTACGTCGTCGTACAAGTCATTTGAAGGAAGTATTGCGCAAAAATTAGAAATTCTTGAAGCTTTTTACTTTTACTAAAAGTGTGGAACTCAAGAGACTAATCTTACAATTATCACCAACGTTTTAACGCCGACTGATGCTGAAATCTCCAAAATATTTTAAACAATTAGGAATATATACACATTGGTAGATTCCCTTTTTTTCTTTTGGACAGCAAATGTACTTATATTTCAGGTATAATAAATTCATTTGAGATGTGTTTCAGAGTTCCAATGAAATGGTTTGGTGCCTCGAGGTGTGACTGAGCTTGAAGACGAGGGAGCAGAAAAACTTTGAGAAGCATCTGTACTTTCTGGCTGTTGGTTGTATCTCATTAACTCCAGAATATAAGCATCATCATGCAATGAGAAAGGTGTACTGTCAAACAAAAACAATGTAACAAGTCTGAGATTCATGGCTATCAAGTTCTCTTCCCTGTAAGGAAAATCAATGGTGTACCTATTGAAGTCAAAGTGAACCAATTGCATGTCTTCAGAAATCTCTATCTCAACAGTAGCATGAGGGCTTGTCTGGAGAGAGAGAGAGAGAGAGAGGGGGGTTAAAGTCAGGCAATGCACCACCCACATCAACAGAAATCGTAGAGATCAATTCCTATCACCTAAAATGTATATCTGTACAGTTCCAAAATCATTAACTTGACTTTTACATGCATTTGATTAATGACATGAAATATTTTTTTTCAGAGAGAAAAGATAGTAAAATTGATTTGTAGTTTAAGGGGAATGAAACTTTCTAGAATCTTCAACAATTTTGCAAGGAAGAAAAGAACAGGGACTCATCTTTATTTATTTAATTCAAAATCAATAAGCCTAACTAATTTTCAGTACATCCTAATCCATAAACAAAATAAGCATGTACTTCAGAAATAGAATCAGATGGGAATGTAGACAGTCAGGCTATACATTTCTCCTTTAGACTAATATGTAACAAATACAAGGAAAATGATGGTAGAAAATATATACCTGAACCAGAATAAATGGCAAAGAAAATCCTTCTGGAGGTGCACTTCCACACTTGAGTAACCGACAATTGCGCGTCAGCAAATCTTGGAGACCTACAATCTTTTTTTTTAAAAAAAAAAAAAAGTCAAAACATTCAAATACAGAGAAATAATACATTTATGCCACTTAAATAATTAAGAAAGATAAAATACAATCTTTCCTTACAAGAATAGAGAACGTGAAATCAGATCAATCCATTGAGTTCAATACTTGACCTACCCTCTCATCCAATTGCCATGAATGTACACGTTTAACACAACAATATTGTTATATATAACCCCAATATCATATGGATATAGGTATAGCTTATAAATTGTGCGTAGTATTGTTAATCTCCTGTTGATTATAGCTTCTATCTAAAGTCAAAAGAGCATCTCTTCGCTAAAATATAAAGCCCTACTTACTGGCCATTTTGTTTAGCTTTTGGAATAAAATAATAAATTCAGAACGTACTCCACTCACACAATGTATGTCTAAAGATTGAAACAAACTAAGAAAATCAATTAAATGCTCCTAAATTTACACTGGAGACCCCTTCAAAAATATAATTACATTGCAGACGTAATTATTTATTTCTCTTGTAAAGCAAGGGATCTCGAGATCATACTAAGTAATACATATGAAGACAAGGATGAAAGTTAATAGACTTTATGAAAGAAATTAAATGTCCAACATAGATAGTAGATACCATTATTTGTTGAAAGAATAAGTAAAACTATTTTTTTTGGGCCTCGGGTGTCCGACTAATCCTAGGGGTGCACAAGCCCTGCAAGGAGTTTCCCGCAAGTGCACTTTAGATAATTCAAGGGGAAATTCTCCAGTCAGATAACCCTAAGAGTGTGAATGCAGAGTTTTGAACCCAGGACATCCAGTTTATGCGGCTTGCCCTAGGACCACTACGCCACCCCTTGGGATTGAAAGAATAAGTAGAACACTGACGTAGGAAACTTCTTGTAGATAACGGTAATTTAACAGTAATTTCCATGGCACTACTACCTTTTCTTCTAGACCTTTCAAATAGGCCACTTTCTTTCCAATCTTCTTCACCAGCCTAAGCCGCAATGCCTGTGAAGATCAGCAGCAAAATTAACATGATTGGATTATAGAAATATTATGGGGTTCTTTAGTACATTTATGTTTATGTGACAGAGAGGGAGGAAGAGAGATCTATAATTGTTGTATCACTCAAATGGTCGAGGAGGCTGCACACCAACCTTAATCTCTTCCAAATCCTTTATATGTGTATTTGGTAGTCCCTTCCAATGGATTTCCTTTTTGTCTCCGGCAATAATATCCAGTGCCAGAAGAACATTTAATGCATCATACACCCGTCGTCTTATGTTCTTCTCATCAGACTGATTAACCAAAAAGATCATTTTGCAACACAATCATAAAGCTTCAAGTGAAGCAAATGTTCAAGAATAAATATTTAGAATTATTGAGTTGAATTGAACCTCTGAAGATGCTGCCGCATCATCACGTGCTCCAGAAAACTCTGCAACGATTTCATCTGCAACCTGAACCTCACCAATCAATTCACTAAATTCAAAAATTTAAGGCACAGGAGGTAATCAATCAAACAAGCAAGACTCTTCTACTAATCCTAGTGAAAACAAAAGGCCAACCATTGTTGGCCAGTAATTTGGCGTAAGTTTATTTAGAGAAGTGGAAAACATATTTCCACATAAGGTCTCTCTTCTCTTTTCTTTCTGCTAGGTTGCCAGAAGGCCCATTGCTTGATTTATAAAGGAAGAAAAACCAAAAACCATTTATATTCTCCATGATACATTACCCTGCTGTTTGAGGACAACACACAACAGTCTACAATCCTAAGTGAACTCTCACAATCACTGTACAGTTACTAATAAGATTCAACTTAAACATTACAATTCAGGCTTTCAACCAGAACTATATTTTTTTTATTTGGATAGTCATAGCGAACTCCCACAATCACTCTTATATCTTCATTGCCAGAAAATAAGAGCTTATCTACTTCGATTAAGGAGACAATTAGTGCATAGAGCAGCTCTTAATTCTCTTCCATAAAGCTTCTTAAAATAACTTTAATTCAAAATTAAAATATAAAATTATACCTCATTATATGTTGTTCTAACCTTGCTCTCCAACTTCTGACAAACTGGAAAAAAGGAAAACAATGAATTATGTGCCCAGCAAAGATTTACTTGTAGCACCATTGACCATCATTACTAAAACATACAACCATTGGAGTTTGACATTCCTATTTTGGATAGATTTTAAAGCTGAACTGAGAGAATACGCTAAATCACGAGATTTAAGAAACACATACGGAAGAAAATCATTTTGGGCTATACAAACCAATATTACTGAACTGGCGCAGTCCTCCACCCTTAAGTCTTGATTCTCTTTTCTTCTTTGCTGCTATGCTTCTGTTTTTAAATAAAAAGAAGAGAACACAATCAAAGCTGATAAGAACACAAACAAACAATTAACTTGTTCCAGTGTAGGCATGCCAATTATTGTTTGTCACGCAAATTCTTGAATCAAAATACTCAAACAGAGTCACTTCTTTTAACTGAAAAGCAAGATACTAACCCCTCATTGAAGTTGCTGGCATTCTCATGATGGGAAGCCATATTGTTTGTTCCATGGTTACTCTGGCAATCAGTTGACACATTACCACAACTCATTGAAGATGCACCTGGACCTTCTCCACTGGATGTTTTCTGATTCAAGTGGCCAAATTGTATCTGGAGTACCTATATTCCATCAAATTGCAGAAGTTACTTTACTAACCCTCACTCCTCACTCCCCAAGCAGTATGTTGTAAGGAAGAGCTGTATATTCTATGTTTTCAATCTCTTGTTTCAAATTACAATTTAAGAGGAAAATAAAAGGCGAGAAAGGAATTTGATGATAACAAATGTTGTAATTATGTTCTTTTCTGAAAGGTAGACTTCTGGCTTTGTATTGGAATTTGACGGATTGAAAGGTAATTTCATAAATAAAGCAGTTCAAAATGCTTTCCGGTCTCTTGTATCCCATCCACATTTGGGTTGAAACAAAAATTGGGGCTTGAGAGGAATGGAACTGATTCCGAAAAACACTTGTATACGAGGGAATGGTGGGTTCCATTCCTCCATCTCTCCCTTCCCAAACAACATGCAAATTGGGTGGTGAAAACGTGACTTCTTTAGAATTTTACTAAAAAACTTAAAAGGAGTTTCTATTGATAATAATAACTCAAAAAAAGTTGACAGGAGGCCTAGATAGCTGGCACAAAAAGATAAGGATCTAAACTTAATATACTCCAATACCTACAGAGGTCATGCTTTTCAAGTCTGGGATGATAGAAGTGGTCAAGAATATCTCTTTGTTTGAGATAACGACGTTGTTTTCAGTCCCCTGTCAATCTCCTCCCATCCGAAACAATTTGCACCTGAAAACTGGTGGTGGGGCCGACAATGATCTTCTTTTTTTCAATGGATTTGATTTGGCTATATTCCCATTAATATCTTGCACATTTCCACATGGCTCATTGTAGAATTTGGCCTATTGGCAACTCCTACAGATGTCCCAATGTGATCATTTTACTCTCGGAATAAAAAAAATCGACTAACTCATTATCAAATGAATAAGTGTTCCCTTCACCATCCTATTAGCCTACCCAAAATTTGTACTATTGTGGCTGATCATGATCTATCACCATTAGAAACATTGCCTAACATGCCTCAGTCTCAAGCTTTCCCAGATACAAACCAGTAGAGGGGAAAGAGAACCCGACTACCCAGATTCCCGGCCAAAAAGGAACTCCATCGGATACAAGATAGCGTGTAGAGAGAAAAACAGAGCAGAGCAAACTCTGTACTTGGAAATTCCAAATTTTAAATGAAGTGAAAACCTTCCGAGAAAAAGAAAAAGAAAAAGGGAAACCCTAAACCACATGGCATCCATGCAAATATACGTTGCGGTTAAATTTTGAAAAATATTCTTATGACGAGGGAAAAGAGCGACGTACCTGACGATCAATGTATTCGTTCTCCCGAAAGATGGAACCCTAGAAACGTTAACAACATGTTCTTATGTCTTCCCGCTACCCGCAAACTACGAATATATCCCACCGGCAGCGTTCGAATTCAAAATGGCACGGTGCTCAACTACATGGCCAAATTGTTACTCTGGATCCGTTTGTATTGAAGTTTTGGCTAAAGTTCAGTCAACTTTTTATATTTATTTTTTGGAGTTTTTGTTTTTTTTTTTCAGTAATGTTAGATATAAGAAAGATTTTATTTATAAGTGAATACACACTATATATTGTTATTGATGCGGTAAAATTTGATTTGTAAAAAAAATTTATAAACTTTCAAAATTTGATCTGGTCCAATATTAATTCTTAAATTTTCAAAATCGGTCCATATCAATTCGATTTTAAAAAATGTACAAAATTAGACTGAACTGGACTAATTACACCCATATTAGTAACCCTAACATTAAAAAAATTTTCAATTGCCAAATACAGTACTAATGATTTTTTTCCATCACCGATCATGATAATGGTAGCCACAAGCGTAGGTAGCAACCGCCATCCCAAACAACAACCAAACTAATTGTATTTTGATATGGTTGTCGCCACCACCCCAAATAACAATCATAATGGTGGCCGGAAATTGTCTTAAAAATAATTGGCATTGGGGTTTTTAAGAGTTGTTAGAGTTTAAAATTTTTCTTTTTTAATTAATTTTGATCCAATGTGGTTTTGCTCATAATAAAAATGATAGAACAATGAAGTAGTTGCTTAGGATTTGAATGTATAAAACTTAGATTTTACACCAAATCTTGACAACAACTGAATGGGGAGCTGAGAACTTAGAAGATAGAACAAATCAACTTTTTGACGTTTTCCTTAAACCACTTTTGCATGTGTTTTGAGTAATTATCTACGTAATCATAATTTTTTACAACATGGCATTTATTTACATGATGGGTATATCACATTTTCAAATTTTAAAATTATTTAATAATTATTATCAACTAATTTTAGGTGCCAATGGCAGCTCTACAGTTGGAGAAATTGTGTTTTTTTTTTTTTTTTTTTTTTTTAATTGAAGGAACGCAAAAGCAGCACTTATGACTAGAGGTGGCAATATGTGACACGACCCGTTAACCCAACACGAACACGATACGATAATAGCGGGTTAGGTTTAGCCTTAACGGATTCGGGTCAAAACGGGTTGACCCGTTAAGACACGATTGCTTAACGGGTTGATAACGAGTCAACCCGTTTTGACCCGTTATAACACGTTAAAAAAGTTAAAGTTACAATTATACCCTTATACCTAAAAATAAAATTGTTAAAATTTTAATTTCGATATTTTTATTATTTGGATTGTAGTTTTGGACTTATAATTAGTTTATAATTTTTATAGATATTGTGATTTTAACATTTATATAAAATTATGCTAAATTTAATCAGGTTAAAAATGTTAATTTCGGGCCTATTCAACCCATTTACATAAATAGTTTAAAATGAGTTGTATTGTGTCGTATTAACCTATTTCGTAATATTTTCTTAATTTCTTTGTTTACTTATAAAAAAAACATATTTTGTAATATTCATTAACGGGTCAAAACGGGTTGACACGACACGACCCGTTATGTTAATGGGTCATGTTAGGATTTGAGGTTTTGACACGATAAGCTTAATGGGTCGGGTTAGGATTGACCTATATGACCCGTTAACACGATTTGACACGACACGAACACGACCCGTTAATACGATTTGACACCCCTACTTATGACCATCTTCCGAGTGAACCGAGACCTGATAAGATATATATATATATATATGTAATCATTCAGGCCCATCCAAAACAATAGCCAGCCTCTGGAAAGAAACAAAATTTATAGAATCTTCTCAACACCTTTTACACCAAATTGTTGTATAATTCCACAATGGATCTCTTTTGCAAAGCATTTTAGACCCAATTAATCCCATTATCTCGATTAGTAGATGGGCTTCTTGTTTGCTCAAGATATATATGGAAGCATAAAGAGGCCTCAATCCCCCTATCATGGATGAGGATTTATATTTAAAATGAGAAAAGATGGAAATAGGCACTAGAAAATCACATTATACTCCTCATCAGCTGTTTCACTGTATTCAATTAGAAAGAACCTGTACACATTCATTTCACTGAAAACAAAATAGTTCTCTAGGTAATAGCCCAGCATTGCAGGTTGAATAAAAATGGTGGGAAAATTTGAAGCATTGCAAGATTATTTACACTGTTTAGACCTGAAATTTTCTAAATCAAGAAGTTTCACTATTAGTTTTTCTAGTCTCTTTGACTTTACAGTTGGTTTAACTGCATTAGGATTTCCGTAAAAAACACAAGGATCTTTACCTAATACAGAACTCCCCACACACCAGCCACCTGGTGTAAACCGTCCATCTGATCTCCTTAATATCTCTTCATCGATTTTTTTGAGAACAGGATCATCTTTGGCAAACCTACGTGCAAAAGGAGCACCACTCTGGAGCATGTCATTGAAGTGTTCTAGTGTCAAATTCATCGGGTTTTCCTTTGGCGGGTTGTCCCATTTTGTATATCGCAAATCATGGTTTACAGTTGTGTTCTGATAGTCTTTGTGGTTGCAAGCAACAGTGTGAAAGTAGCCCTCAGGCGATGAAAGGAAATTTGTGTAGTACATGAGCAAAGTGCGAGGAAGATTATCCCATCCCCAAATACAGAACTCTAGAAACGATTTGGTCAGCACCACCCATGCAGAACCTGTCAAATAAAGTTTTGGGTTCAGTAAAATAGCATCCAAGCATCACAGATTCACATCTTAAAAAGAACAAAAAAGAAAAGCTCAGTATCATTCTTGTAGACATTCATGGAGGGAATCCTTTCCTTCATTCGTTGATTTACAACAATCTATATATACTACATACAATTGATGAATATACCCTCACGTTGGGTTGGATACCCAAATTCAAACTATCTTATCTCATCTCATCTCATATAATTATTATAACTTTCACAAATTCTCATACAAAATATAATAAACAATTCAACTTTTTCAAATCTCAAAACAAAACTAATATTAAAAAACTATATTATAACAATATTTATTCAACTTTTAACAAAACATCTCATCTCATCTTATCTGAACTTTTAACAATATTTTACACTTACTACAACCATGTCCTCTAATGCTCCCCTTCAAGTTAGGGCATATATAGATGATATAAACCCAGCTTGAAACAAATAAGTTTTAACCAACTACAACAATGACTTATTAAACATATATGCAATTTGATCTGCAGATTTCAATAAAGGTGTATAAATATCACCACTTAGTATCTTATCTCGAATGAAGTGACAATCAATCTCTATGTGTTTAGTCCTCTCATGGAACACAAGATGAAAAGCAATATGCATTGTAGCTTAATTATCCACAAAATAACTAAAAAGGGACAAAAGCTGGAAACTCAATCTCTTGAAAGAAGTGTTGCAACCATGTCAGCTCACTAGTAGTGTGATCTATTCCTGTATTCAGCTTCTGCACTAGAATGAACTCCTACTACTTGTTTCTTACTTTTCAATGCTACCAAGTTACCTCCCACAAAAATACAATATCCAGTAACAAATCTTCTATCTAAAAGGGGATCATACTCGGGCCTCGTTTGTTTACCAAAAACATCTAATCTCATCATTATAACTTTTTCAAATTTTAAAACAAAACTAACGTTAAAAAATTATATTATAACAATATTTTATTCAACTTTTTAAAAAAATCTATCTCATTTCATCTCATCTCATTTGTATAACCAATCAGCATCTGAAAAGGCTTTAACCCTAAGATGACCATTTGGTCCATAAAACAATCCAAGGCCAGAAGATTGCTTAAGAGAATGAAGAATATGAATTACAAAATCCCAATGTGAGACCCTGGGCGTTTGTAAAAATTGACTCGGTACACTAACTGCATATAAGATGTCTGGCTTGGTGATAGTAAGATAATTCAATTTTCCAACAAGTTTTTAATACTATAACACCCTGCTCCCTAGGTTTAAAAATAAAGTCACTTTTACAAATTCTTGGGAGCCAGAATGCTACTACTGAATATTGACTTAAAAATATTTTCTTTCATTCTAAAGGAAGCGCTTGGTACAGAGATTCTATAAATAAAATATTTTTTTATTAAAATACTAAGAACATAAAAGAGAGTGCGCAAAAGCACTTATTAAAATTTCTCAAAGCCCGTACCATAAAAATCAAAACTTAAAATCTCTATACATGATTTAGACCATTGTCACGCCTCCTTGGACTAAGCTTCGTCTTGCAACTTCACCTTCATAAATAATCTAACCTAGGATGGTTTAAAAAACTAAAATGAGTCAATGACTCAGTAAGAAACTCATCATAACGTAAACATACTTTATATAAGGTTTTTTATAAACATTTAATGTTGAGAACTTAAAATCATGTTTGATCATGATAATGCTTATGCTATGCATATAACTGATTTATTTGAATTAACTAACTGAATTGACTTATCTAACTGTCCAACACACTTAACCCTGTGTGCAAGGTTGTATACTAACTTCCGCTACTACAGCAAAAGAAGTCGATTATGCAGTATTCTGGCGTACCATGCATTTGAATGACCATCTGATTAACTATTCTAAATTTATCTTATATTTGATCTTATGAAAGTTTATGTGTCTTATGCAACGTGAAATGCATAATACATACATAAATATAATATGCAAAATGAAACATGATGAATGACGTACTTGCAAATATTATGACATGTGTTGTACGTAAACACTGGTTTGAAAGAACCGACTTTAATAATAATATACATAACTAGCTATTGCTCATTCTAATTTATGATCAAGCTACTTACCTTATAGTGTTACTTCCTAAAATTTCCGACACAAAATCGATCACGATATTGGACTGGGAGGTTTATGATTTTTTTTTTCCAAATAACATGCGAAAGGGATATATTTATAGAGAAATTTTGGAAAAAGTGAACCAGTTTGAGTTGAACTCAGTTAAAGAGTTTTAACGTGAAGATGACTAATAAAGTTGTACTCCTATTGGAATAAGATGTCGACGAGTTCAAGTTCGAGTTCGAGTTGGAGTCAGCAAGATCATTCAAGAAGTGAGTTTGAATTTAAAGACATGATCTAATAATTCATTCAATGTAGAATTGGCAGTGACTGAGAGTGTGTAGAGACTTCAATCAATGGGGATTTTAAATTGAAATAAATTTCTAATGTCCAATCTTTAAATTCTAAAATGAGTCTAAATCGTTCAATAAATAATAAATGGAATTTAACCTAATTATTGAGCTTAATTAAAACTCCTAATCAATTTTAATAATTTATCACTTATGGGCGTATCTAATATGACTCATTAAATATAATTTAGGTCAAATAAAAATTATTAATATCTCGACATTAGAATTATTGGGCCGAGTCGTTACAGAGATCTACCTGGATCTCCAAACAACTCACATTCCTCTTTCAAGAATTTACGATTTAGGTCCATAGGAATGTCAATAGGTCATGCACCTAACATGCTAGTTTCTTCCAAAAAGTCAAGTACATATTTCCTCTGAGATAGGTTGATACCCTTTTTAGATCTACTGACTTTAATTCAAAGAAAATATCTAAATTTACCCAAGTCTTTTGTTTGAAACTAATCATGTAAAAACTGTTTTAGCATAGCAATTTCAGCAGTCACTCTCAATAATTACAATGTGCTCCACATATACAACCAACAAAATGTGACCTGCATCACCATGTAAGTGAAATATTGAATGGTCTATTTGGTATCTATGAAGACCAAATGCCAATACATCATAAAAAAACCTCCTAAACCATGCTGGAAGAGTGTTTCAAACCATATAATCTCTTTATTAACTTGCATACAGTACCCTAATACTCCACCTAAACAACAAACTTAGGTGGTTGTTCCATATAAACATATTCATGCAAGTCACCATGTAAAAATGTATTTTTAACATCCAGCTTAAATAAAGGCTAGTCTAAATTAGCAACAAAAGATGTCAACACTCGAATAAAGAAGATTTTGAAAATTGGGGAGAAAGTCTCATCGTAATCAATGCCATATGTTTGAGTCTAACATTTAGCAATCATTTACAGCCAATAAGTTGTTTACCAGGTGGTAGTAGAACAAGTTTCCATGTCCCATTATGGTAAAGAGCATACATTTCATTTTTCATAGTTGTCCTTCATCCTAGACCAGATAAAGCATCCTTTTTTAATCTTAGGAACATAAAATTTTAAAAGCTGAGAACTAGGAGTGTAAGTTTAAACCGGGAAATCAGAGAACTGGCGCGGACCAAACCGGTTAGCTTGATTTTGAATCAGTCTGGTACAAAATCGATTCTTGGCTTTTCAGCATTGGACTAGACCGAACTTGACCGATTTATAAAATATATAATATATAAAAATTAATTTTTAATATTATATAAAATATTATATATATAATATATAAAATTATATATGAAATAATTTTATATTATAATTTATAATATAAAATTTTAATCTTAAATATATATATAATTTTTATATATAATATATATAATAACATTAACACTTGATTAAAATTAAAAAAATCAGACCGAACCGGACCAAAATTGGTAAAACAAAAGTACCAGTTTAGGAGGATAACGAGTCCGAGATCGATTCTTGAAAATGAAAAACTAATATAAATCAGTTTGGTCCCAAAATTTTTACAAAATCAGACTGGTTACAACCCTATAGAGAACTAAAACATGAGAATGAAAGAGATAAGACATGATATGAGACAAATTGGCTAATCAGATATTAAGTAACACAAGAACATGTACTTTTGCGGAGTAGTCTGAAGTATCAGTAACTCAGAATCTAAAGATAGAGACAAGGTTGGAGGAGGCATGAGAGTTGACAGCTGCAAGTGACGTGAGTAAACCTGTAAAAGAACTAGGGACTGCACTAAGGAGAGTTGCGTAAGATTGGGTGAGTGGGAAGGAGAAAGTGTAAGAGTAAGTAATGATAGAGAATTACACTCAACACTCAAAAATGTGTCCAAAAAATAGGATATGGACTCAAGGAAGGTAACATTAGCACTCGTAAAGTAACGTCTAAGAACAAGATTATAGCAACAATATCCTTTTTGAGTTTGGGAATAGCAACCAAAAAAACACTTCGTAGAATGTGGACCAAAGATGTTTATTGGGTCAAATGTTCATTAGCTCCTGAATCAATGATCCATAGATCTTGGGTGGATGAGACAAGACATGTGGCAGTTGTATCTGAGCGGGCAAGAGTAGCTATGGAAGATAAAGCTCGTGTGTGACCCAAAAGCTAATCATACTCATCCTTTGATATGCTAATCATATCTGTAGTTTAGTTGTAACTCGGTAATTGTGATATAACATCTTGGCAAATGGCTTGATTCACAGACCCAGATGATCTACCATGTAAATTCCAATAATAGTCCACTGAGTGGTTAGTGCAACCACAATGGGTGCACTTACGAGATTCTCAACCTCGAGCTCGATTACCTTTCACATCACGTCCCCCACGTGAACCTCTACCCCTACCTTGAGTGACATCAAGTGATTGTGGCTCAAATTTAGTTGTCATAGACGCAGGAAAAAGTCACAATTCAACTTGGAGACAGAAAATTCACATAGAATATTAAGTATGGATAACAAAACCAGATAATAAAATCTAGAAAATAAGAAATCCAGCTCAAGTACCCGAAAAATCAACTTGAAAAACTAAATTTTGACTCTGTATTGGGCGAAATCAATATGTATCAGCCAAAATAGTCACGTATAGGCTCGGATCCAACCAGCATCGATTTCGTATCGGTCTTTATCTAACAATATCAGGTCTAAATCGGCGAGTATCAATTTTGAATCAACCTGTATCGGACGGTATCAGGTCTGAATTAGCCAGTATTGAGCCTGAACTGTATCAGCCAGTTGCTATCCTTAAACACGGTTCAGGTTATCCTAAACGAGAATAAGTAGTCAAGGTATTACCTTATCCAAATTACCAAATAGGTATTATTCCAAATAGGGACACATTCTTACTCCAGATTGGAGTCATACGCACTTGAGGATTGGATAGTTTATACCTAAAAGCAAACACTCTGAAGCTTCGACATTGCCATCAACGAAGAGCCCTTCTAGCGATCGATGTCGGCAGGAAACTCGCCGAGATGCACAAAAGACGATGGCAAGTTCAACCCTATTGCCCAGTATTGGAGATGATGCCGAAAACTCATGGGAGACCACTTGAAACTCCTTCCGGCTACCGACAACTAAAAGAAATGTCACTGGGATGCACGAAGAATGATGATAAATTCAAATCCGACAACAGAAAACACTTGTGAGCTCAGATCTGACGACAAAAATCAGATAGGACACTGAAAAACACTCCTACAAGCTCAGACAACAGTGAGCTCGATTCTGGTCGCTCCTAGTCCTAGCTAAACCACTACACACCACTTACCACCAACCGACTACTCATTGCTCTGATACCATATAGACATTCATGGAGGGAATCCTTTCTTTCATTCATTGATTTACAACAATATATATACTAAATACAATTGATGATTATACCCTCACAAGTTACATTATTACAACCATGTCCTCTAACAATTCTCAACTCCCAATCACTACAACCTAGTTCATTCCTATCATTTCCAAGTAACATTCCAGTTCAAAATTAAATTTGAGGTATTCAGAGTGAAGAACTGCAAAGCATATTGTAAATAATGGCTCCATGTTCTAATGGATGACCAAAATTAGATGACAACCAACACCATGATACAAATATTAATCAAACACAAGCAAGACGCCAATGTAGAAGTTGGTTGTGGGTTGCCAAAGCAATCTTTATACAAGACAATATCACAACACCATAAAGGATAGCACTCTTTGCAAACAATCACAAATGACAATGAGATTTTATTTCTTGAAATGAAAACTCATATTATCAAGTAAGCTTTTGCGGAAGAATCTCTGAAATATTATAAATGTATCAGGCTTTAAGGATCTTGACATAATCTTTATATCTATGCTGCACAGGAAGTTAGCATCTAGAATGGTAAGAACTTGAATCTGAGAATAGCAGGAGGTTCTGTCCATTTTAAATTACATAGTTTCCTATCAACTACAATACTAAACTACAGCAGTAGAACTGAGAAACAGCCTAAAAGATTTCCACAACCTTAGTAGGCTGCCATCAGAATATCTAATGAGTAATACCTCTCATGTCCATTTATATCTGATAGGAACTACTTGTTACCAGTCTATGTTAATTCAGCCGTATAGCATATGCAAAGAAAACTATCATTGCATCCTTCATACTAGCATATCAAAATAGAACATCACTTGAATAACCAGATAAGTAATTCAACAATAAGACAGTCGAGCATTACCTGTGAATAACTTGAAAGAAGCAGGAATGGACCTTTTCTCCTTAGCCCAGAAAACACCAGATTTCTTGGCATGATACAAACCAGGATCTATTATGATAGGTCTTGCTCTCTGATTTCTGTGAGGATAAAGTAAGTAGCACATATGTATAAGGACAAAAAGATATTATAACCCCAAGACCGACAGAGACAAGATCAAAAGAAAGAATGATAGGCTCACTCTTTCCATCCGATATCACTTGCATGCTCGAGGAAGTTCAGATCCTTAGGCAAGTATGAGAAAATATGCAAGAGATCTATTATCAAGATGAATTGAAATGTTAGAAAAACAGATTAGGCAGGTTTGGAGCTTCATTTGAGACACAAAATTCTCAATTGATCTCATTTAATCTCATCTCATCTTATTTCCAAAACTTATTCAAATACAAAATCTTCAAACTAACCATTACAACTTTTTCAAACTTTCAAATAAAAAATAAAAAACAATTCTAACTTTTTCAAATCGTCAAATAAAAATAATATTATAAAACTATATTCTTACAATATTTTAACTTTATAATATTTTTTATTCAACTTTTTCTCTCTTTTTTCCCAAAACCCAAAAAATACTCAACTCAAACTATCTCACTACTATTCACAAAATTCTCATTTCATCTCATTCCCCAAACTGGTCCTAAGTTTTACATAGTGGGACAAACACAAATCTGAATAAATTTATCAAAAGCAAGAATATGCCAGTGTGGGACAAGCACAATTCACGTCATCTCTCAAAATGTAACCCAAAAACTGGGACACAATGCAATTATATCCCATTCCTATTCCCAGATTTATATTGTTATAAGTCACTGTCACACCATTTACAACTCATTTTTCTTATTCAATTAATCATAAAAAACATTACACGTTCATTAAATGTTCAAACTAAGCAAAAGTAGAAGCGTAGAACAAGACATTACAGGAACCCATAGATTTAGTTTCTATTACAAGCTATACAAAAGATGGCCCAATCAACAACAAACGCAAATCGGATGAAAATCAGTCAGCACTAAAACGATACATAAAACCAGAAATTTGAAAATTTAGCATTGGCATTACCGTCTTGCGCCACGAGAGGATAATCCGAGGCGCTGAGATTAATAAACCAATCCCAATCCTTGGCTCGCTTCAACAGTAGCGCAATCGCGTGCAGAGTGCAGGCAATCATCGTCGGGCCCTTATACGTGACCAAATTGGCCTTGCCAACCACCATCACATTCCTGAACTCCCTAATCACATTCTCCGATTTCACAAACTTGGCAAGCTCAAGCCTTTCGGCATCAGAAGCCTCCAGATCAAGATGCAGCAGATAATAATTCCTCGGGTGATAAACCGCCTGAAGAAGCCGCCTCAGGTTCGGACCATCCCCGCTTGTGCCCGATAACAAGTACGCCAATCTCGGCAACTTCGGAAGCCCTAGCCGGTCATTCCCCGACCCGAAACTCCGGTCCAGAGCCAAGAAACTCGGCCGTTCATAAGAAAAATCGGCCGCCGAAGAAATCTTACTCTGCCCTAGGGTTAGCATAGCAAGAAGTATGACAGAGAGTACGGCAACAGTAATCAAGGGCATAAACCATTTTCGATCCAGGTAAGAAGGAATGTGATTTTTCTTCATTGCTATAATGGGGAATCGGAAGCTCAGAAAAAGTAGATTTCAGTACAGAAAAGCGTAACCAAAGCTCAGAAAGTGTAAAGATTTGTGGTGGGTATCGTCGTTGGGATGAATTGAGGAGAGAGGAGAGAGTTGTTGTGTCGGCAGTGGCGTAAAGAAGTTAGTCTGGTTATGAGTGGGTTTGAATGGGGTTATCAGTAGGTGGAGAGGGGGAAATCATAATGCGCTGTTTCCTCGAATTAAATTTGAAATTTTTGCTCAAAAGAGAAATGTCAAATAGTACGTTGTCGATTCGGTCGTACTATGGTCTGGTCTTGTTGAACGCAGTTGAATAGTTCGTACAAAGATGTCGCATTGTAGAAATCGTTGTCGTGTACTCTGCAAATTAAAAAAATTATTTAAAATTATAGAGTAAATTAGACTTCGCATAATTTTTTTAAAATAATTAAATAAATATATAATTTATAAAAAAATTAATTTTTCTAATATCTGATATTACTCTTTTTAAAAATATTTATATAATATTTACATACTTTATAACTATATACCATTATTTTCTAAATAATTCTTTTGTTTGGAATAAGGAGATTCTATCTTTCTTTTTAAAAAATTAAAAGTATGAATTTTATATAATTACCAAAACTTTTGATGACATATATGCATGTTTGCTTACAATAGATGAAAATTTCATAAATGATAACGAGATAATTTGTTAATAATAATAAAATAATGTAATTTAAAATTTGTATGAAATTCTAAAAAATGATAGAAAAAAATTGAATAACAAATTATAAAATTAAAATAGGCCTAAAATATAATTTTTTAATATTATTATTAATTTGAGATATAAAAAAGTTGAATTATTTTTTATTTTATTTGAAAGTTTTAAAAAGTTGTAATGATTAGATAATAATTAAATGAAAAAGTCAAAAATTAAAAAATTTAAAATTTAAAATAATTTATATTTGAAGAGTTTTTAGATATTAATATGAGATGAGATAATTTTAAATATTTACGAAACTAAATCAGCCCTTAATCAAATTATTTTTAGATCGGCAATGACATGCCAGTCATTCTTATAATTAGATTATAAGAGAAAAATGTATTTATCATTTTTTTTCGATTATAAATAATTTCACTGTCTTTTTTTATCAAGTATCAAATTATTATCAAATAATTAAAAGTTAATAAATAACTTGTCACTCAATTTGCCTCTCAATCTAATCATGTAATATGAAGACTTTTTCCTCTTTTCTTTTTCTATATATTGACTGCAAGCCTAGAAAATGGAGGAAATATATTTGTGTTTAATTTTATTTATAACTAGATTGCGGAAAATTTATTATACATGATGTTTTTGTATTGAGTACTGCTACGGCCACCGCTGGGGTTCCTATTGGGAGCTCCCGCTGGGCTAAAATATTTTTTTCTTTTTTTGTTTTTTTTTTCACATCATTTTTTTAATAGTTTTAAATATTTAAAAAAATATAAAAAAATCACAATAATATTAAAAAAAATTTCTTAATCTTTAAGAAAAATAAAGAAAAAGAAAATGGGAGCGGCGGCTCCCAGCGGGGGATATAGCATTTTCCTTTTGTATTATTGAACCTAACAGAATACATAAATGAAAAAAAATGTTATCGACAAAAGAAGATGAAACCATAATAATGAATAAAACAGTAACAGACAATAAGTGTAAGAGCATTTCCATCCAGTTTCCTATAGTATTCTCTAAATTTTGAATGGAAATTACACATCTTATAATTTTTTCTTAAATTATACTCATTTTTAAAAACCTCATACATTACATTCCTTATCATTTCTCTATTCTAATAAAATAATCTTTCTATATTCCTTTTTTATTATTTTTTCCTCTCATTCCTCTTTATATTCTTTCTTCATATTCTATTAAAATATAATTTTGGAATAAAAAAAAAATCAAAAGAATGATTTAGGAATTTGGGGAGCAAATGTATACATCCTAAAATCAAAACTTAATTTAGGAACCGAATGTAAATGAATTTTCTTCACTTTTTATGTTTTTTTCCTATAATTTAACTAATGATTAGTTTTAAGGATGCGGATAGGAACGCTCTAAGAGGAGAATAACAAAATGCTAATAAAGGGTATAATAAACAAAACTATAACAAATAGAAAAAGTAAAAGACAAGTAATAAAGTGATAATAACAAGCCGAAGTATACTTCAAAACAGAAACTGCAATTTCCTATAAATGAGTTTTGTGGCGAAAAGCAGACTTGTTGTAGAAAAAAGTCTATTCTCATAAAATTTCAATGTGGAAAGCTCATGGGATAAAATTTGCTGGAAAAAGTATTATAGCCCACGAATTACAAGTGAGGGGATGAGAACCATGTAGCCTTGATTTCTATGACCATGATATATTGTACAATAAATCATTCAAAAAGTGAAGCTTAGACTTTCACAAAAGATAGCTTCATTTTTTAAATAAACATGCTCAAATTTACCAACTTGAAAACTCATAAATGCACAGCCATGTTCCAATGTCTGCCTTTGTGGTATGCAGTCTTCTAGAGATCTAGTCTATCTTAAAACATGATACTTCTTTCTGTATTAAAAAATACGAAGCAATATCCTTATACGGGTAATTGTGATAAGCACATATATGCATAGATGGTTGTAAGCTTTGCCATCCTCATGGATCTAATACAAAATAAGCTAGGTGACAAACAGAAATGCTTATGATGCAAGTGTGGCTAATCTCATTGTAACAAAAAATTCAGGTATACATGACATTGTTAACTCTTTTTCTTTGCACATAAAATAATTACCCACTAGAACATTTAGGCATTTCATATGAAAAGCAAAAATACAAGTCAAATAATCGAAAGAAACTATTATAAGGAAATAGGTTCATCTAGATATTGCTTGAGGCTCTCAATCCCGAATAATGTGGCGTGCTATTTTTAGATAAAGGCATAGTAACTAGTTAGGGTCATTTCAATAAAAATAAATATAAATCAAACTTTGTGTTTTCACCCTTCATCCTTTGACAACAAAATCACAACATAATAGATTAATCGAAAACACCCACAAGGGGTCAACCAAAAATACAACAAAAATACAAATCAAAATAGAGATAGAACTCGTTATGAGGAAAACAGAAAACTCATGATGTCACCCTTCATGACAAAGGAACAAGACAAAGTAACATAGAAGAAATTTCTGAAATCCCAAAATCAACAACCATCATACATACCCTAATCCTAGAACCTCATAAAATCAACCCACCAAATTGGATAAAACCAAGACAGATGCAAAAATAGTATACATGGAGGCATTGTTGCATTGTTCATTACCTTCGATCAGTGTTTACTGAACCTAGTAGAGAAATATTCCACGATCCAACCCATGGAGAGAGTGAGTATGAGACACCGAGCCTTACAAAGAACAAGAATAGTTAAGATCACGAGAAGAGAGAGAGAGAGAGACACACACACACATACATACACACACACACACATGCACACACACACACACAGAAGATAGAGACGGAAGAAGAAGACTTTCACCGGCTAAGTGAGGCATCGACGGTTTGTCAATTGGTAGATGACGTGGTAAGGGGCGGGAGAAAACTCAAGTCTTAGAGGAGAGAAATAGGGCATTGGCTTGGGGGGGGGGGGGAGAGAAGAAATAAGGGGTAATGGAAAATATACCATTTTGAAAATTTTGAACTTTTGCGGCAACATGAAAATGTCAAAAAAAGTGATTTTTCTGATAAATTTTTGTTCGTCGAACTTGATGTTGTGACAAAAGGTTTTTTTTTTTCTTTTTCCCACTGACAGTGTTTGTAACATCACCAGCTTATGTCTTGAAAAAATAACTTGTGGGAAATGGGCAAATTTGTTGTAGTGGTAATACGCAAATAATGAATTGGTAATGAAGATTACTTAATGTTTGCAAGAGTTATATTATGATCATTCAAATTTTAGTATTTTACTCTTATAATTTAAGCTGCTTCTCCAAAATAATTTAAAAATCTAGTGAAATAAGTACTATAGTGGACTTTAAATCAATAATACCCAAATAAACATGATAGTGCCTAAAATCTGACGCATAAAAAGGATTCAATCTTTAGCAAGCAAATACTTAAAAGAATTTTTTTTAAAAAATAGAGAGAACCCTAAAAAATAAAAAATAAAAAACAGAAGAGTAATACTAGGTACAAGTTTTAAATAGATAAGCTACATGTAAGTTTTTTTATAAAAAATTAAATTCTCCTAATAAATAATATTTTTTTTACACTTTTTTAATATAAAATGTGTGGTGTATAGGTCGTTGACATGACTCTTTGATTAATAATAGTTTAAGACCCCCAAAACCCAACTCCGAAAACTCCCTTTAAAAACCCACTAATAAAGTGCTCTTTGATTCATATAAAATGAAAATTAAGCAATTTTGAAAAGGAAGTGCTAGATTCATAAAAGGGTATTATAAAAAAATTATAAATTAATAAGGTTTAATGTGATACATTGTATTTATTTTATAAAAAAAATACATTATAATATAAAGTAACATATCAAAACAATAACATATAAATTTATTTTTATAAGATCATTTTATTTTATTAAAGAAATATGTATTTTTCTTTTTAAGATAATAGAAGAAAAGATCATAGAATTATAACATATCGTGTTGGGCCCCAAGTTACCAACCATGTGGATCCTACGTGTACACTACAAGTTAAGACCACATGATGATCACATGTTAAGACAAGTGACATTAGGAAATTTCCTCCTCTAGGCTCTTAGCTATTCACATGTAAAGGCTATATTGAATATTCCGAATAATATTGCATTAAAAAAAATAAGTAATATACAAACTTCACATTCTTTAAGAGAAGAGAGACTACTCTCACCGAATTATATTTTATTTTATTTTATAATTTTTTTATTTCATGGTTAAGAAAATATTTTTTTATTAATTTATAAATTTTATAGCACCACTCGTACTTTAATTCAGATTTACGTACAGCTAAAGTAACCCAAACAACTTTATCTTTATGCAATACCGTGTTGTTATGACAATCAACGAGGATATACATCAAATTAATGACATGTTTTTAAAAGGGAGCCTAAAGAATGATGTCTTTCCGTTATAGAGGACGAATTAATAAGGGAAAATGTCAACAACAATTCACATCAAGAGAAAAGGAGGGGAAAAGTGGGATATAGTGTCGAGTGAAAGCTTTTGATAGTTGAAATGATAATTATAGTCGTGAAAGTATAAATATTATATAATTATTCTATAAAAAGTAAACAGATACGAAACTTACATAAAAAGAATTAATTTTTTAATAGTCGACTCAATTATTTTTCAAAGTGAATGTACAGTACTTACGTACTCCACAACTATATGTAACATTACTCTTTAATATTTTTAATAGGATTTGAGAATTTATCTAACACATTAAACAACTTAATATTTAAATCCATATATATTTCTTTTGGCTTAATGGCTTAGATTAGGTTTGATTTGTGATGATCTTGAAACAATTTTTGTCGTGTCAATTGATAATGCAATGAGTGTATTTTGGGTAGGGATGCAATTTGGATCCATGAGTCATTTGTGTTGTGTCAAGATATGGATATCATGTGACTACATGGCTTAACATTAATATCATCTTTTTTAATTAAATCCGTCTAGTTCTTTAACACTTACATTACTCGTTAATAACTGATTGTGTTGTGCTACCTATAACTCAAATAATAGATCGGTTATGTTCGATTCATTTGAACACTACATGTATCATTTCATATCAATTTCTCTAATAAAATTAACAACATATTTTCATAAATGACAAGAATAATGATGTGAATTATAGGAATTCTCAACTAGATTAATGACAAAATCAATTTTAAAAATCACTATCAATAACCATCACCAATAGACATATCCATTTCAAAGCACTAACCTAAATATCCAAAAATCATGTTACATTCCAATAAATACACGATAAAAGCTAGCTTCCTCACTAAGCATCAATATAATGAATTATTCAAATTTAACAGCAATCATTATCAGGTCATGTTAAAACTTATCCATCTATACTTTGGATATTTAGGATGAGTTACATATGAACGATGATACCTTTATATGAATTTGTTGTCCAGTTATATTAATGGATGGGCAGCGCTAGAGCCACCGATAGTGGCTCCCAACACTGCCTACCGAGAAGGTTAAATGCCTTTTTTTTCATGCATCTTTTTGTATCTTTAAATATTTTAAAAAAAAATTTACAATATAATTAAAAAATAATTATTTAATCACTAAGTGAAAAAAAAAAGAATAGAAAAAGGTACCGATAGAAATGCTCGGGGCCAAAATGGGGCTCAAGCATTTCTCTTAATGGATCCATGAGTAGTAACTGGTGATAGTACTTTGTTTGGTGAGTGAGAAATTTAGGAGGCAATGATTAATGATGAGTTTAGTGATGTATTTTCTTGGGGTTTAAGGCTATATCTTGAGTGGTTGTGGTTCATTTTCAGGAACAGGGTGGAGTAAGGGATGGTAAGAGGCCGGGGGTACAAAACAACGCAACTGAATTGCATGGAAGGGAGAAGGGGATCGAAAGGGACGGGAGGAAAATGAAAGACAATACTTTTACAAATTTTTTGTTATAATTTTATTTTAAATAAAATATATTTTTATAAAATAATCATACTTGCGCTCTCAATTTGAATTAGAATGGTAAACATGCTATATATAAAAATAGCATATATAGTTATCATCTGACCGTCCAATTAATACACGGTATAAATTATAAGAAAATGCTAAAGAAACCAATGGGTTGCACGATATCTACTATCGTGTATTTCATTGGTGCAACCCCTGGTCATCGTATAAACCTATAAAATTACATTGATCATGATCTCTAGGGACGAAGTCATCACTCGAATCATTGAAAAACAGATGCAATTTTCCTGATCAAATCAAACACTTTCCTGAAACTTCAATTTAAAAGAATTGGGTGAGCTGTCTGCTAATCAACTCAATTAGCTTTTTTTTCTCAGGTTTATAGGGGTTTTTTATAATGGTACAGGTGTACCTAAACGAGACTTTGGAAGCAAGAAAACTCTAATGAATGAGACGTCCCACTTGCTCATCTCTCCTAGTAATCATGCTGCCTTGCCTTTGTGATAAGATTCCCATACTCTCTCTTCACTGTATGTAGGGGCCACCGACTGCAAAGGCTTGATTTTAGGGTTCTCTCCGGAAAAGTCTGATTCTACTTGCCCATTGCCATTTTTACTATTTTCTCTTTTGTTTAAACTCTGAACGATTAGGAAGAAAGCAGATAAATATAATTTCAACATTAAATACAGTAAAATTTGGAAATAAACACAGTGATGGGGCACTGTACAAAGATCGTTGCATCTCAAGAAGCTACGCAGAAGTATGAACATATATGTCACTTTGCAGATGTTCTCCTTTTACTCAAGTGGGGTGGAAAAGTAGGACAAAAAGAAGAGGCAAAAGAGTCCAGAAACTGATTTGGCTCTTTCCCAGTAACGTATCACTGCATTTTACGAGCATCCATATTTAAAGGTGAACATGAAACTTGAGATCCATATGGAGATATTTCTGACACTTGGATGAGATTTTAGAGCCTTTCTCCGAGTTCCATAACTATGGGATTTGCACACGCTTCCTTCTCTTCCATTTCTCAGCTTCCTCAGCATTAATGGCAGTTTTTGTTCTTTATCGATCTGAAGTACCCTGTTTTCCACATTAATACAGCTTTAGTGCCCTGTCTTCTTCTACTTTTTTTTTTTTGGATTTCCCACTGATCAAATATATTTGATTCGGTGTCTAGCTATCTTGATGTAAAGTGCTTCAAACTTGCTATTTCTCAGTGTTAGAACAGAAATGATTCAGGATCGATCAAAACAGAATGTCAGACATCTGTAACCCTAATTAATAGCCTGCCTTGAATTCCCTTATCTTCTTGGTGCTCGAAGCCTCTCATAATTCCAACACTATAAACTACATTTTTTTTTGGTTGGTGAAGTGGTGAAAAAGCAAAAAAGTTAATTGCCTTCTCGCCAAACAAAAAAAGCACTCACTTTTCCGAAAGAAGAAAACAAATAAAGAAGATGAAGATAAAGAGGAAGATCAAGAATAATCTGGGTAAACACTGTCAAACCAAGGCAGAGGCATCCGGCAAACCTTGCTGATTATCTTCATCTCTGGCCGAGGCTGTGACTTTAGGACGCTTAACGGCGATAGAAGCACGACAAACCGGACAATTAGAATGAGAATTGAGCCACAAATCGATGCAAGGAGCATGGAAAGAGTGTTTGCAGACGCTCAGCTGCTTCACTTCTTCGCCATCGGCAAAGACCGACAAACACACTGGACACTCACCTTCAATGTCTTTGACATGGGTTTCCTTCTCAAACTTCACATCCGAAACCACCTCTCTGCTGCTGATATTCCCATCGTTGTCGCTGGAGAGTCTCCCGGAGAAGCTCCTGTGGCGTCGTCGAAAAGGGTTGGGAGGGCACTTCACGGCGAAGAAGAAGGTGTAGACCAAGGCGGGGATGGTGACCACGGCGACGAGAGCGAGAACGAATTCAAGCGGGGACAAATCGACGCTGCGGGGCGGTGCAGGGAAGGGAGGTGGTGGTCGGCTGAAAATGGTGGGGGCGCTCTCCATGGCGGAGGAGAGTGGTATTGCAGCAGCTTATGCTTTGAGTTTTTTTTTTTTTTACCCCTCAGGTGTTTTTTAGGAGCTTAGAGTTAGAGACGAAGACGTTAGCATCTGCGGAAGATGGGGTTCTCTGGAATTTTTAGGTGCAATAATTGACGGGAAAGGTGGGGGATATAGAAGACAAAGCTCACGTACCATCATGATCATTGATCGCAACACCCCAAAACTCCCTTACCTAAAATTTATATTTCTGTGCCACAAAAAAAAAAAAAAAAAAAAAAAAAAAAAAAAAAAAATATATATATATATATATATATATATATATATATATATATATATATAATTAATACAACCTTTTTTTCTCACATCAATATTGTAATTTGTATCGGCTATTTTCCTTAAATGTTATCATTGGTGTCCTCTCTATGGGTTCAAGACACAAGTGATTGGGCTAAGCTGCCCTTATTTTCTTGAAGCAGTTGTGGGTTTGTACGACCCAGAACAGAATGCCATAATCAGGTTGTTAAAGGCTACCTGGGCTGAGTCTTAGACCTCTAATATTGATTCAGACAAAGGCCCTTTTAAAGAATCTTCTTTGCCTGATAAAGCATCATTGGGTCGGACATGCAGGACGATACTTTGAATAGATCCAAAGTTCGCCTAATATCTGGATTCATCACTTCTGAGACTATCAAGATTTACAAGAATAGTTTTTCTAGGAATGAAGATTAACGGATTGCGGAAATAATTAATACCGAAACGTATATATGACAATGATTTTAACATGTTTGCAATTGACCAAACGCTTACCTCTATCTTTCAAATGCACAATCTACCTATTGCCACGAGCAGTACGTACAGATGTCCAAGCCGTTTAACTACACATTCAATCGTGCTAACAGAATTGGCTGGCTTGAAATGCCAAGCCATCTATCAAATGAAAAATCAAGCTCCAGAATCCTGCAAGCCATGTACCTCCGGAGGCGGCCTTGCCGTAATATTTGGCAAAGACAAGATCGCATGGGGCGAAGGCATAGTATCAGCACGACAACGGGGGCAATTAGAGTGGCTGTTGAGCCATGTATCAATACAAGTGACATGAAACAAGTGTAGGCATTCAGGCAATACTCGAATCTCCTCGGCTTCCTTAAACTCACACAAACACACAGCACATGTTTCTTGTTCAGTTTCTTTGCAGTATCTGAAAACTGGAAGGAGTTGTACCATTGAATTGCTTGTGCTGCTAGGCCTATCTTCTTGGTTGGTTTGAGGGGCTAAATGGTGTCTGTTAAGTGGGCTTGGTGCTGCCAGCCTCCGGTTGCAGCAGGCAACAGCAATGTAATGTTATGTTGCAACCACAATTGCTCCTGCAATAACACCTAGAACTCCAATAAAAATTGGGCTAAATTGAAACTTTCGGTGGTAGTCTCCATCCATGAGGGAAGAAAGAACATTATCTTGTTGAAGAAACCTAGGTGACTAAGGGTTCATGCTTGATCTTTTTATAATGTTGTTTCTTTGTACATTTGCCTATGTTAACAAAAGAAATACTCTTTGTCACTTGTTTTCGTGGGTGACACGGACATGGTCGAATTAAGGGAAGGAAAATGACCTTTAATATTTATATTTTGGTATAAGATCTGGTTCTGTTTCATTACATTTGTTGATGAAATGCCCTAAAAATGGTTTTATCGAAAAGGTTTCGAGTCTAAAGGCGATTAAAGCTAGAGGTCAAGTCTGCGGGCCAGCAAAAGCAACTTTTCGTCTTCTTTTACCCTATAAGATACCTTGGCCATATCCCATTTTTGTCAACTGTATGTAAACCCCACCCCCTTATATCTGCCAAACCAAGGTAAGAACACAATCGCTTTTGTTTTTCTAAGGGGCAAAAAATAACATCATGTAATGCAAAGCTTCAAACAGATTTGAATGTTACATAATTTGCTCACAAAACCGAGCTTCAATAAGTTGTTTTTTCTTCATAAAGGAGTGGATCTAAACAAGCCGGACGAGCATCTTGTACATGCAAATTCTTCAACGGGTATAGAATCTTTTATGTTTCGGTCGATGGTAGTGGATTGCGGCTCATGGGCACGATCCAAAGCTAACATGAACTTGATCGCCTTTAGAGATGACAGCGAGGCCTACCAAATGAAGATTGGGTTGGGTAATAGGCTCAATACCTATCCCATTTCTTGGGAGTTACTTAGGTGTACCCTCGATTAACCATCATAAACCAAGAGAAATTTTTAGTCTACACAAATATCATATAGAATAAAGTTTATATACGGACATGATTTAACGTAATCTATCAAATTGTGAAGTTTTTTTTTTTTTTTGTTTAATAGATATGACATATTACATTATGCTACGCTAGTGTGTAAATATCCTTATATAAAAATTTTTGTGTAGACTTAATATTTCTTGTAAAACTAAGTACTACCCTTCATTTGAAATAGAGTTATAAAAATAGTTATAAAATGATGGTAGTTTATTATTTTCCTTCTCTCGTTATGGTACTTAAGTTAAATGAATCAGCTCCTAACCTTTTAACTATCATGCCTTTAATTATCTATGCGCACATGACTGCTCTTTTACACATTTTTCATGTATTTTTAGAAAGAAAAAAAGGTCAGTGGTGGAGGGAGGAGGTGATATATGCTAGGGGCAAAAGATAAAAAATTAGAAATAGTGCAGACTACATTAATCATTCATACCCATTGTAAGTGGAGGGATGCTCACATGGACAACCACCCCCCCCCCCCCCCCCCCCCCCCCCCCCCCCCCCCCCCCCCCCCCCCCCCCCCCCCCTTCTCCTCCTCCTTAATGGTCATTACATACTTCAGAAGAAAAGTGGCAATGGTCACTTTAATATGAGGATTGAAGGCTGGCCTTAAGTGATGCACATGGAGGGCTACATATAGACCTCCTCACAGGTTTCCACATCTCATCTATCCTAGATCAGTATAGAATCTCTCTATTTTTGTTTTCTCTTGAGTAAGCATTTAGTGATTTTTAATTTTTTTTTACTGAGTTAATTAAATAATACATATTAAATTGTTTACTTAATTATATTTTTACTAACTAATTAATTTTTTTATTGTTTAGAATTATTTATTTATGAGGGAAAATGTTAAACGGCGCCGTTATTAGAAATTTAGAAACTAGGTTGCGTTTCACGCAACCGATATAATTTTTTTTTCCAATTTCTGATAGTGAAACGGCGCCTTTTGGGGTTCTTGAACCCCAAAAGGCACCGTTTCACTATCAGAAATTGGTTTCCCCCCCTCCCCCCTCTTCACTTCACTCTCTCTCACCTCTCATCTCAAACATCTCTCAAAATCGGAAAACCCTAGCCCCCCCGTGCCGTGCGCATCCCCCCCAAATCGGTATCCATTGCCGCGCTGTTGCCCCTCCTTCGCATCCCCATTCCCAACCACTGACCCGTACGCACATCTGGTGAAAGAAATTTCTTGATTGCAATACCGATACGAGGTGCCTTTCTCTCTCTCTCTCTTTCTCTCTCTCTATCTGTTATATAGATTGTATTGAAGGGATTTGGAGGTCCCGTGGTGTGTGTTGAAGGTAGATTTTTTTTAAAGTTGATGTTCATTTCGAGTTTAGTTAGATAATTTAGATGTTTGAAATAGTGGATATGGGTATGTCGTATGTGATGTTGGAGCTGTGTAATGTTGTTAGACTAGTGACTACTGAGCCAGTTTGTAATGTTGTTTTATGATTATATTTGTCCCTTGTACATCTGGTGTTTAGTACATATTGTTAGTTAAGTTGATGAATTTTGTTTGAGAATCTGAGATATGGAGATATTTATTGAGATTTTGATTGGATTTTTGTTTGAATAAGTTGATGGGGGTTTGCAAAATTTTGAAGATGTGGTTTGTATGGTCCAGTCCGTTGGTCCTAATGTGAAGGTGGTTGTAAAGTGGTTAAATAAAACACTTGGTGCATTATGGATTTGTTGAAGATGTTGATGATGAGATTTGTTGATGGGGTTGTCCAAGTTTTTATTAAATATGTCATTTGTATGTTCAAATTAATGATAAACTAAGTGTGAAAGTTATGGATTTCTTGTTTTATTTTCTAGTGCTTTTGTAAATAATTGGTGTGCTTTTAATAGAAGTTGGAACTCAGTCTTTGGAACTGAACCTAAACCTATTATAATAGAAGCTGAACCTATTCAATTTATAATATTCTTTCTCTTATATACCTATAAAAAAAAAAAAAATTCTTTCTCCTATCTATATACCAATATATCAATTTATTTACTATCAATATATCAATTTATCACCTATCACCTATCAATTTTCTTTCTCTTAGAAAATTTTTAACATACCAATATAGAGACTTATCACCTATCAATATATCAAAAGAAGATATTTATATAAATTTATCAATATACCAAAATATATTGACTATCATTTTATCACCAATCAATATATCAAAAGAAGATATTTATATCAATTTATCAATAAGACCAATATATCAATTTATCCATTTATCACCTATCAATATACCAATATATCAATTTATCACCTATCACCTATCAATATTCTTTCTCTTATCAATTTATCACATATCAATATATCAATTTAGAACCCCAACCTATTCAATTGTTTGAGTAACCAATATATCAAGGGAGAAGACATGAATTAAAGTAGTATTACTAATTTTATCACAATCGGGGTTCAGGGAAGAAAACCATTTAATCTCTTTTTTTTTTTTTTTTTCCTCTTGAAGAAAACAATTAGTGTAGTCTACTCAAGTTATTGGGCTATGGTATTTATCTATTTTTTTTTTTTACTAAAGTCACTAACTCAGAAGGTAATGTAGCACTTTATTGTTCAATTTGTTTTCTTATATATTTTTTAAAGTATTGTTTTATAGTCTTAAAGTGAAATTGAATGAGTTTTAAATTTTAATTTTAATATTTGTTGTGCTATAGAAATTTATTGGCACTAATTGTTGGTTGTTTATTTTTCTAGATGGATTCTTCAACTTCAACCAATGATGTGCAAGAGTCAATACGGAGTCCAAATATGCCTCCGCCTCCACCCCCATCCCATGTAAGTGATAAATCTAACATCGGTGGGTCACAAAGTGGTAGAGTTAGGTCAATGGTTTGGGATCACTTTACAAGAATAGCAAAAGGTGATCCCACTAAACCTAGGGCTGCATGTAATTATTGTGGTGCTTCATATGCATGTGACACAAAGATCAATGGTACAAAGTCTATGAAGCATCACATTGAGAGGCAATGTAAGAAAGGTCCGTTTAAGAATACGGATAAGTCCCAGACGACTCTAGGTTGGAAGGTGGAGGGAGGTAGTGGTGGTGGGGGACTTATGCCCATTGCATTTAGTGTTGAGGCTTGCTGACAAGCCTTAGCCGAGATGATTATTGTTGATGAGTTGCCATTTAGGTTTGTTGAAGGGGAGGGTTTTAGAAAGTTTATGCTTGTGGTTTGCCCTAAGTGGGTAGGGATTCCATCCCGTTGGACGATTGCTAAGGATTGTTTTAATTTATTTATCAGTGAAAAAAATAAATTAAAAATTGCTCTTCGAAGGCAACGAATTTCCCTCACCACGGATACATGGACATCCATACAAAATCTTAATTATATGTGTCTCACAGCACATTTTATTGATGATGACTGGAAGCTACATAAGAGGATTCTTTCCTTTTCTTTGGTTGAAAATCACAAGGGGGATACACTTGGTAAAGGCATAGAGTTGTGTTTGCATGATTGGGGGCGACCGAAAATACTTGCAATCACTCTTGATAATACAAGTTCTAATAATGGGGCCATTTCTTATTTGAAAAAAAAAAAAACCAAGTATAGGAGGGATACGGTCTTGGAACATGAATTCTTGCATGTTCGATGTTGTGCCCACATTCTTAATTTAATTGTACGTGAGGGATTGAAAGAATATGAGGAGTCTATTGCGAAGGTGAGGGGTGTTGTGAAGTATGTTAAATCCTCCCCTCAAAGGTGGAGTACATTTAAGAAATGTGTGGAGTTGGAAGAGATTAAATGCAAGAGTCATGTTTCTCTAGATGTACCGACTAGGTGGAACTCCACCTATCTTATGTTGGAGAGGGCTGGGAAATTTAGAAAGGCTTTTGATCTGTTGGAGGAAGAAGATATGTGTTTTTTGAGTAGTATTGGAGATGATGATGATGACGACGATGAAGGTGATGTGGTAACAAGGAGAAAGGCAAAGAAGTTAGGGCCTCCCAATGCATTTGATTGGGATAAGGTACAGTTATTTGAGAAATTTCTTGCATTATTTCATGATGCAACTTTACGCTTTTCGGGGGGTGAGTATGTAACTTGCAATACATTTTTTATGGAGTTGGTTAATATTAAAAATGCCATTAACATTGAGTGTGAAGAAGGAAGTCCCGTGGTGGGATTAATGGCCACAAATATGAAGAGGAAATTTGGGAAGTATTGGGAGAATATGGATAATCAGAATATGCTGTTGTATGTTGGGATTGTTCTTGATCCTCGTTACAAGATGCGATATCTTGACTTTTGGTTGAGAAAGATGTATGCAGATGATCAATCAAAAATCATTGATTTGAGTTGGAAGGTAAAAAATACATTTATCCGCATGTATGAGGCATACATCCAAAATGAAGAAGGGAGTTATCCTCAACGTACAAGTTCCCCATGTGAAGATGCAAGTCCTCCCACAACTCAGTCTACGAATAGACATGCTGCATTGATGGCCCAATTTAAGCAAGAGTTACAGTCAGAGGACTCTTTGGAAAGCAAGTCAGAGGTTGATAGATATTTAGCTGAAAAATGTGAGGATGAAGGTGATAGTTTTGACCTACTAAATTGGTAGAAGGTGAATTCAGTTAGATATCGCGTACTTTCAAAGGTTGCACGCGATGTACTTGGAATACCGGTATCTATTGTGGCCTCTGAATCGACATTCAGCACTGCGGGTCGTGTACTTGACCCTTTCCGAAGTAGTTTAAATCCGATGATGGTTGAGGCTCTCATATGTGCACAAAATTGGCTTCGTTTTTCCTCTACTCCAATAAGCCTTAGGACTTTAATGGATGAAGTGGAAGAATTTGAGAAGCAAATAGATATGGGTATGTAATCAATTTAGTTTTGATTTATTTTGTAGTATATTTTGTTTTATCTTCTATATTATTTTAACATTATTTTGCATTGTTTTGTTGGAACATTTTTTTGGATTGAAGGAGAATTTGTTGGGGACTTTGCTGAATCTGCAGAAGGATCAAATTCAATGGCTACCGGCTCTTAACCCAATGTTGATGTAAGACCAAAATTCTGTTTAATAGCTGTAATTTTTTTTCCCAGTTTTATTTCTTTCTCTTTTACATTTTCTGTTAAAAAAATCTGCTTGTTTTAATTTGATCGCTAATCTACCTTTTTCATGAACCACACTCATCCAACTCTAATGATTTGTAGCATCAAACTATAGTCACCAATTGTGTAGAATGCATATGTGAGCTTTTATTATTTTTCATTCAGCACTCTTCTTTAAACATTCAGCACTCTTCAGCACTCTTCTTTAAGAGTTACTATAGTCTAACTTTTGCATTCAGCACTCTTCTTTAAGAGTTACTAGCTTTTATTTTTTTGAAGTCCCGATTCTGTTTACACTTACAATCATGGAGCATATTCTAAAACCCTCCCCTTCAAGAGAGAAAAAAAGAGAGATTAAATGGTTTTCTTCCATGAACCCCGGTTGTGATAAAATTAGTAATACTACTTTAATACATGTCTTCTCCCTTGATATATTGGTTACTCAAACAATTGAATAGGTTGGGGTTCTAAATTGATATATTGATATGTGATAAATTGATAAGAGAAAGAATATTGATAGGTGATAGGTGATACATTGATATATTGGTATATTGATAGGTGATAAATTGATATATTCGTATATTGATAAATTGATATAAATATCTTCTTTTGATATATTGCTTGGTGATAAAATGATATATTGGTATGTGATAAATTGATAAGAGCAAGAATATTGATAGGTGATAGCACTGATAGGTGATAAATTGATATAATGATAGGTGATAAATTGATATATTGGTATATTGATAGGTGATAAATTGATAAATTGATATATTGGTATATTGATAAATTTATATAAATATCTGTTTTTGATATATTGATAGGTGATATATCTCTATATTGGTATGTGATAAATCTGATTGGAAATATTGTTCTAATAAGTTTAGGTTACATGGTTTACCATCCTCTCACTGATTGGAAATATTGCTTTAAGTTTAGGTTACATGGTTTACCATCTTCTCACTGATTTGTCAATATATAGCTAGTTGTTGTATTATATTTAAAGGACCAATATTTGGCTTTGAAAAGTATGGTGAATTAGAATTTAGAATGCCTTGAAGCAAGTTCTAAGAAATCTACCTTTCTTATATCCTTGAATATACTTTGATGACTGTTTCAATTTATTTAGGTTGAGTAGTTCAAATTATATGCTATTCTTTGTTTCTTATGGGGTTGTTTGTTTATTATTGTTGGATTTTTCCTATTCATGATTCAGTTTCATGGCTAAAGTTCAAGGTATGTAAGACCTATGCAGCTTTTTAGTTTGTGATTATGTTTGGTCGTGTGCAATTGTTTTCTCAAAATATTCAATAATGCTCTTGAAAATATTCAAGAATGCATATGGGTAGTTTTTCAACAAGGGTTCTTAGGTTCTCATTAAATTTATTTTTAGTGTTTTTCCTGCTTATGCACTTGATGGAGATATTCCTGATCTGATTTGGAGTATAAAAATGATATTCCTGATCTGGAGTATAAAAATGACATTATATTTCTATAGCTTTCTTTTTATATTTCCAAATTAACTTGACATGTCTCCATAATTAATTACAGGTTAATGCCTTGGTTTTTTACCTTTTTATCTGCAAATCTGTGATCTCAACCTTGATAGAGAAATTGATCGTGAGGAATTTGCTGATAGTCAGGGACTGATTCTCTCTTTACCTAATTGTATAATTTTTATTTTGTATTGATGTAATTATGTTAACTCTTACATGCATCATTCTACTGTTGGTTTATTTTTATTTTTTTTACGTAATTTAGGCTACTGTTAGTATGTTAGAGTGCACTGTGCATCAGTGCTTTTGATGTAAATTATTAAATATGACTTCTAGTCTTTGATGGTTCTTTTTTTTAAGACTTTTTAATTTTTAGTTTTTAAATATGCATGTGAATGGATTTTTATTTTTCTTTCTTTTAGAATGCATATTTGAATAATTTGATGTATCATGTATGATGTATGTAAGATACATGAATGTCGATTTTAGCTGTATTTCTCTCTTTAAAAAAAAAAATATCTTTCTTTCTTTTATTAGATAATGCAAGTTGCAAATTGCAATTAAGTTGGTAGTTTGCTATATGATAAATATTAAATAGTATATACTATATATGATTGATCCCCTTGTTTAAATTGTTTGGAATCTGGATGTATATAGGAATTTTTTATTTTTTTAGTAGTAAAATATTTTATTCAAATTTATTGTATATAGATAATTTTTTTTAATTGTTATTTTTATTTTTCTTTCTAAGTATATTTTTGGTATTTTCGGCTTTAAATTAAATAAATTGTTAGTGGATTTTAATTTTTGGGCCGAAAATGAAGTAAGAAAAAGATTGGGCCATTGGCCCATTTGGAGTCCGGTCGGACCGATTGGACCGACCGGACCGAACCGTCCCGAATGGGACCGGACCGCTCGGGATTTATGATTTTCGGTCCGGTCCAGGGTGGGAAAACCCTGGACCGAATAAGTCCGGTCCGGTCCAAGAAACTCTCCGGAACCGGACCGGACCGGACCGAACTCCCTCCTAGTCGTGTTATTTATTTTTCTCGCTTCGTTAAGCTTTCCATTAATAGTGATTACTATTGTTACGGATTAATTTTGAGAATTTGTGATTTGAATACAAGTATGAACCCTAGAATTTTGATTTTGGGACTTTTCAATTTCAGTGTATATTTTGTCAATTACTTTCTAGTCTAGTTTAATTTTTATCTTAGTTTTATTAATTTCTTAGTTTAATCTCATAGTCTTTTACATTTCAATTCGACATTCAAAAATATAAAAACATGAATCTAGTCCAAGACTAATATCCTTTTTCATTCTTGTTGCACTCTTCCATCCATTGCACATACCATCATCTTTATTTTCTCCTTGTGAAGATTTTCACATTTTTCAACGAGTTTGAGTTTAAGTGGCTTTCCCTAAGGAGACGATCTAGGAATTTATTCCTAATTATTACGCGACATCGTCCTGCACTTGGGATAGTCTTTGTGCTACTCATTTTTGAGTGAGTCAAGTTTTTGGCGTCGTTGCCGGGGAAAGTAGTTTAACTTAAATTTAAACTCGTTATTTTTTTTTTATGCTTTTTAAACTGATGTTTCATGTCATGGGTGAGAGATAGTTCAAATAGGTCGCTTAGAGTCACATCGATTTTCACCTTTTTCAACGAGTTTGAGTTTAAGTAACTTTCCCTGAGGAGACGATTTAGGAATTTATTCCTAATTATTACGCGACATCGTCCTGCACTTGGGATAATCTTTGTGCTACTCATTTTTGAGTAAGTCAAGTTTTTGGCGCCGTTGCCGGGGAAAGTAGTTTAACTTAAATTTAAACTCGTTATTTTTTTTTTATGCTTTTTAAACTAATGTTTCATGTCATGGGTGAGAGATAGTTCAAATAGGTCGCTTAGAGTCATATCGATTTTCACTTTTTTCAACGAGTTTGAGTTTAAGTAACTTTCCCTGAGGAGACGATTTAGGAATTTATTCCTAATTATTACGCGACATCGTTCTGCACTTGGGATAGTCTTTGTGCTACTCATTTTTGAGTGAGTCAAGTTTTTGGCACCGTTGCCGGGGAAAGTAGTTTAACTTAAATTTAAATTTGTTATTTTTTTATGCTTTTTAAACTGATGTTTCATGTCATGGGTGAGAGACAGTTCAAATAGGTTGCTTAGAGTCACATCGAGTGTTGAGAGTAGTATACACAACTTGGAGTAGATAGCTCTTCTGTTTTTTCTATGAGTGAGTCAGGTGAGGATATTGAAATTGAACCAGAAAACATGGCTGCACCTGCACCACGCATTCTTAAGGATTATTTGCAAATCATTCGCACCACTACACCTTCATGCATTGTTTTATCCAAAAATACAGCTAATTTTTCTATTAAGCATGGTATGATGTCAATGATACCTCAGTTCCACGGGATGGATTCTGAGAGTCCTTACCAACACTTGACAGATTTTGAGTTGGCTTGCACTACTTTTATCACTAGGGCCGTTACTGATGAATTTATTAGACTTCGTTTATTTCCTTTCTCTTTAAAAGATAAAGCGAAGATTTGGTTTAATTCTTTGAGGCCTAATTCTATTTCTAGTTGGTTTGATATGCAGCGTGAATTCTTACAAAATTTTTTTCCTTTTCAAAGAATTCAGTTTTTGCAAGAGCAAATTAGCCAGTTCAATCAGAAACCTGATGAGACTTTTTAGGCCAGTTGGGAAAAATTTAAAGATTTGGTAAACATCTGTCCACATCATGGTTTTGAATCTTGGAGGTTGGTGAGCTATTTCTACTCTGGTCTCACTCCAAAATGCAAGCAGTTTGTTCAGACAATGTGCAATGGGGAATTCTTTAGCAAGGAACCTGATGCAGCTCTATCATTTTTTGACTATCTTGCTGAGAGTGCACAACAGTGGAACACTCGTACTGATCGAGTGCCGTTAGCAGCACAGCCACTGAGGGCTATTTCTGGAGGGGGTAGATATGAGCTTAAGGAAGGCACTGATATTCAAGCCCGAATAGCTACATTGACTAGAAGATTGGAAGTTATGGAAATGGAAAAAGTGAAGGCTGTGAAAGTAGTAAAGGCATGTTCTATATGTGCTGATTCGAACCATAAGACCCAAGACTGCCCGATTATGCCAGTATTTTAAGAAAGTGGGTCTGAGCAGATGCAATCAGCTAACTGGGTTAATAGAGCACAGAATCAGCCTTTTTCCAACACATATAATTCGGGGTGGAGGAATCACCCAAATTTCTAATGGAGAAATGATCAGCCTGGTCAATCTCCACCACCTGCGCAGTAGCCATTTCATCAAGGTGTTCCTCAACACTAGTATCCGCCATATCAGAGTTCTCAGAGCTATCCTTTTGTAGCTCCTCCTGGATTTCAGCCTCATGTGACTACCAGAGTTTTCAGCCTTCATCATCTGCAAAGAAGTCTCTAGATGACAGTATGGCACAGATGACCAATATACTTCAGCAATTCATGCAGATTCAGGCCACCACAAATAATCAGAATATTCAGGCCATAAATGAGTTGCGAGGCACTATTAATAAGATGAGTACGACCTTGAGCACCCTAGAGAAAGGGAAATTTCCAACATAGCCTCAGCCTAATCCTCAAGTATACAGGCAATAACAACAACAAGTGCATAATGTTTTAGGGGATGTTATTGAAACAGCGAAGACTGTTTTTATTTTGAGAAGTGGGAAGGAAGTTCCCCAACTAGAGATGCCTATGGACACACAGGTAGTTGCTTATACACCTGAAGATGTAACAGAGACTGATAAAGTTGAGAAGGAACCAGAGGTAGTGAGACCAGAGCTGAAGAAGCCTGTGAGTGCAGATGCTGAAACTAGTAAGGGGTACCAACCTGTGGTTCCCTATCCTTAGAAATTAACAGCTGGCCAAAAGAACAAATATCACACGGAGATTCAAGAGATTTTCAAGCAAGTAAAGATTAATATCTCACTCTTGGATGCCATACAACAAGTGCCTTTATATGCAAAATTTTTGAAGGACTTGTGCACAGTGAAGAGGAAGCTGAATGTAAAGACAAAAACTTTTCTGACGGAGCAAGTTAGTGCATTGATATTGAGCGAGACTCCTCAGAAGTTTGGAGATCTAGGCTATTCCAACATTTCCATTATGATCGGTGAATCACGCATTGTGAGAGCTTTACTTGATTTGAGGAGTGGTGTGAACTTGCTACCATTCTCAGTATATGAGCAGTTGGGATTGGGTGAGCTGAAAAAGACCTCCATCATGCTACAGTTGGCTGACAGATCAGTTAAGGTGCTGAGGGGTATTATAGAGGACGTGTTGGTCCAGGTGGACAAATTCTACTACCCAGTGGATTTTGTAGTTCTTGATATGCAGTAGCCAGTCTCCACTATTTACCAAGCTCCTGTCATCTTTGGAAGATCATTCCTAGCTACATCAAATGCTTTGATTAATTGTAGAAGTGGAGTTCTGAAACTTACTTTTGGGAACATGGCACTTGAGTTGAACGTTTTCAATGCTTGCAAGATGCCAGCATATTTTGATGACACAAGTGATTTGAATGCTATGGAGAGTTTGACACCAACAGAGTTTATTTGCTCAACTTCTCCCTTCTCTGATAATGATTCTATTTTTCTTTTACTTGATAAAAAATTGACCATATTAATGAAGATGACTTTGAATTTTTGGATTGTTTTGCAGATTCTTCTTTACCACTTGAAGTACAATTTGCAGGAGCAAGATGGAAAACCCAGTTTGAAGCTCTACCACCACTAGACATGCTTAAATCTTCAGAGGAAAAAGTTTCCCAGTTGGAATTGAAACCACTTCCTCAAGATTTAAAGTTTGTGTCTCTTGGTTCCGAAGAATGCACTTTTCCTGTGGTGATTTCCTCAAAGTTAAATCAGAAGGATGAAGCACAGTTGATTGAAGTTTTAAAAAAGCATCGAGGCACAATTGGTTGGACAATAGCTGACATCAAATGTATTGATGCTGCTGTTTGTACCCACAGAATCCATCTTAAAGATGATGCTAGACCAGTTTGTGATGCTCAATGTAGGCTCAATCCTACCATGAAGAAAGTTGTTAAAGATGAAATGCTTAAACTGCTCGCAGTGGGTATCATTTACTCTATCTCAGACAATAAGAGGGTAAGTCAAACTCAAGTGGTACCAAAAAAATCTGGTTTAACTATTATAAAAAATAACAAAAATGAGTTGATTCCAACTAGAATGGTTACTGGCTGGAGAATGTGCATTGATTATAGAAAACTTAATTCAGCCAGTAGGAAGAATCATTTTCCTTTACCATTCTTGGATCAAATTTTAGAAAGAGTAGCTGGTAATGCATATTATTATTTCTTGGATGGATATTCTGGTTGTTATCAAATTGCTGTAGTGCCTGAAGACCAGGAGAAAACCACTTTCACCTATCATTTTGGCACTTTTGCTTTTACTAAAATGCCTTTTGGTTTGTGTAATACTTCAGCCACTTTTCAGAGATGTATGATGAGTATTTTTTCTCACATGATTGATGATATTTGTGAAATATTCATGGATGACTTCTCTGTTTTTGGAAAATCTTTTGATAGTTATTTGCATAATTTGGCATGTATTCTTTAGAGATGTGAGGAAAAAAATCTTTTACTTAATTGGGAGAAATGTCAATTTATGGTTACTCAGGGCATTGTATTGGGATATATTGTTTCTTCTGAATGTATAAAGGTCAACAAGGCAAAAATTGAATTAATATCTAAACTTCCTATCCCTAGGACGGTTAGGGATATTCGTTCTTTTCTTGGTCATGCTGGCTTTTATAGGCGGTTTATTCAAGGGTTCAGTTCTATTACAAAACCTTTGTGCACTCTTTGTACAACCTCCGCAGTGGGACATTCCCTTTGAAATCATGACAGATGCTAGTGATTATGCCTTATGAGCTGTTTTGGGGTAGCGTGTGGATAATAGACCTTTTGTGATCTATTATGCTAGTAGAACCTTGAATGATGCCCAGAAAAATTATACCACTATTGAAAAAGAATTGCTTGCAGTGGTTTTTGCACTTGATAAATTTTGGACTTATATTCTTGGTTCTCCTGTTACTATTTTCACTAACCACTCTGCTCATAAGTATTTGTTGGCTAAAAAAGATGCAAAACCACGCTTGATTCACTGGATTCTATTATTTCAAGAGTTCAACATCAACATTAAAGACAAGAAATGAGTTGAAAACGTGGTAGCTGACCACCTCTCTAGATTGCCATCATCCTCCTCTTCAAATGTCAGCTTTCCTCTTGATAATAGTTTCCCGGATGAGCAGCTGTTTGTGGTTAATAGAGCTCCCTGGTATATTGACATAGTCAATTATCTGGTGACTAAGCGAATGCCTTCTGAATGGTCCACCCAAGATAAGCGTCGATTTCTCTCTGAGGTACGACACTTTTACTTTGATAATCCATATCTTTTCAAATATTGTTTGAACCAATTGATTCGAAGATGCATTCCTGATGATGAGTTTTCTTCGGTGTTGAGATTTTGTCATATGGGTTCAAGTGGTGGTCATTTTTCAGCAAAGATAACAGTTGCAAAAATTTTGCAAAGTGGTTTTTACTGGCCTTCCATGTTTAAAGATACTTATAATTTTTGTAAGACTTGTGAGCCTTGTCAAAAATTGGGATCCATTAGCAAAAGAGACATGATGCCTCTTTCCCCTATTCTTACCTTAGAAATTTTTGATTGTTGGGGAATAGACTTCATGAGACCTTTTCCAGTTTCCTTTGGAAACACATATGTTTTATAAGCTGTGGATTATATTTCAAAATGGGTGGAGGCCGTAGCTTGCAAAACAAATGACCATCGTGTTGTCCTAAAATTTTTGCAATCTCTGTTTACTCGTTTTGACATGCCAAAATTTATCATAAGTGATGGAGGTTTTCATTTTTGCAACAAACAATTTTCTACACTTGTGAAGAAATATGATATCACACACCGAGTTTCTACCTCTTATCACCCTCAAACAAATGGGCAAGCAGAATTGGCAAACAGAGAGATACAAATTATTTTAGATAAAACTATCAAGCCTAATAGGAAAGAATGGTCAATTAAGCTTCTTGATGCTTTGTGGACTTATAGGACAGCTTTTAAAACAAATCTAGGAATGTCTCCTTATCGATTAGTTTATGGTAAAACTTGTCATTTACCTGTTGATATTCAGCATTGAGCTCTTTGGGCCATAAAACATGTTAACATGTCACTTGATGAAATTTCAGGGTTGAGAAAATTGCAGATCAATGAATTGGATGAAGCTCATCGGAATGCTTATGATAATGCTCAGCTGGCGAAGGAACGCATGAAAATTCTACATGATCAGAAAATTCATCCAAAGCATTTTATACTTGGCCAGGAAGTTCTCCTTTACAACTCTCGCTTGCATATTTTTCCTGGTAAATTGAAATCCCGATAGAGTGGGCCGTACATTGTAAAGAACGTTCATCCTCATGGCGCGGTAGACATTGTTAATCCGAAGAATGGTAATAGCTTCACTGTTAATGGACAACGTCTAAAGTCATTTCTAAAGGTCTTTGATCCACATGAAGAGATCTTGCTTGTGCAAGACCACAGGGAAGTGTTTTGATTTGTTTTTCGCTCTTTACAATTCTTTATTTGCATTATTTATTTATTTATTATTATTATTTTTTATTTTGCTTTGATTTTATATTTCATGTTATTTTGTTTGTTTTGCTTGCTTATTTTTGTACACTTTGTTTTCTTTCGTTCAATTCATTGAGAACCAAGTCTCTCACTAGTTAGGGGTAGTATGTGTACACAGTTTTATAAAAAAAAATATAAATAAAAAATAGAAAAATAACATGATGTGCATTGATACATTTATGATCGAGCATCTTGGTGGAGTAGTTGAGCGGGATCATTTTGTGAAGATTTATTTTCAAGCTTAAGCATAAAAGCATATTTTTGATGCATCATATTTTGTTGATGTGTGGCTGGAAACACCGGGATGCTATACTTATTAAGATGAAACTTGATAAGATTTTTGTAGAACGAAAAACAAAGTTTTAAGGACATTTTGCACTTGCTTACGCTTCTAGTGTTCCTTATTTACCATTCATTGATTTAATACGGGAGAAGTAAACTGCAGGACTACCGAGCCATGCCTAAAAAAAAGAAAAAGAAAAAGAATTTGAAAAGATTAGAAAGAAAAGAGAAAAAAAGGAATAAAGGCGACTTAGTGAACTTTCCTAAGTAAAAGGTCTAGAAACAGTTACCCAAGACTTTGGGGGTTGAGTGTTCAACCTTTAAAAACAGAGCTGGCGTGAAAACTGCTAGTCCCTTGGGTTTTAAGGTAGTTAGAATCAGCAATGATTAATCTTAAGATTGAAAAATCTTATGACAAATCATGGCTAGTAATGAGGAACACACAACCAGTTTAGCTCTACACACATATTTGAGCTCTGAGATATTTGCCTTAATTCTATGTGAAAGATTGTTGAGATAGTCTTGGTGGGTATAACCCCTAGGGGTTGAGTAGTAACTTGTTCCTTTTGTGAGAATTCAGAATTGTGTTTGATTGTTTCTGTTTGAATTTCGATCTTTATGCAATATTCATCTCAATTAATTTTCACTATTTTGCTCAAGGATTAGCAAAATGCTAGTTAATGGGTGTGATTGAGCTGAGTTATTCCATATTTTAATACATTTGGAGCCAATATATTTTAATTCTTTCATTACTTTATCATTAGTTTTATATGGAAAAATGATTAAGATGAATAAATCTAAGTTGTGATTTTAATTGATTAAAAACATGAATTTCTGCTTAAATTTACCAATTGTTGATTACTATGAAGTCTGGTCCACATCGCTTGAGCGGAGGCATTGGCCACTTGAGTGAAATTCAGGCAGATTCAAACGCTCGACTGCCACTCGACAGTGAGCTCGAGCGGGTTGTGGGAAAGGAGTTAGCTTGAGCGGAGGCAATGGTCGCTCGAGCGAAAGTCAGGCAGAGTTGAACGCTCGATGTTCGCTCGATACTCTGCTCGAGCGAATTCAGGCAGAGTTGAACGCTCGACACTTCGCTCAAGCGAACCTCGTATTTTACAGATCTAGGGTTTATTCCGCCGTTAGAGTATATATATGGGATTTTATATCATATGACCGACTTTTGGCCTGAAAAACACTGTTTGATTACAAGCAACACTTACAATTCATTTTCCTTCCAATTTTTCACTCAGATCTGGAGAGGGGGATTCTCACAAGCAATCATTCACGCAACAACACAAATTCTTCTGGAGCATTCACTCACACGGCAGCATATTGAAGAGCTCCCTGAGGGGTCCAATTGCTACTGCATCCCAGTCTCCTCCACCGCTTTAAATCTTCATGTCAATTCAATTGCCTTGATCTTTTCATTCCTTACTTGTTTTTTAATTTCAGTTTTAAGTTTATAGAATATTTTTGAGACTTTTGGCTTAGAAGTTTGAACAATTTATTTGTTATTTATTTATGTTGTGTTATTTATTTGTCTCGCTTCGTTAAGCTTTCCATTAGTAGTGATTACAATTGTTACGGATTAATTTTTAAAATTTGTGATTTGAATACAAGTATGAACCTTAGAATTTTGATTTTGGGGCTTTTTAATTTCAGTGCATATTTTGTCAATTACTTTCTAGTCTAGTTTAATTTTTATCTTAGTTTTATTAATTTCTTAGTTTAATCTCATAGTCTTTTACATTTCAATTCGACATTCAAAAATCTAAAAACATGAATCTAGTCCAAGACTAGTACCCTTTTTCATTCTTGTTGCACTCTTCCATCCATTGCACATACCATCATCTTTATTTTCTCTTTGTGAAGATTTTCACATTTTTCAACGAGTTTGAGTTTAAGTTGTTTTCCCTGAGGAGACGATTTAGAAATTTATTCCTAATTATTACGCGACATCGTCCTGCACTTGGGATAGTTTTTGTGCTGCTCATTTTTGAGTGAGTCATGTAGTGAAATGATATCTAAGAATATAGTTGCTGATTTGAACAATGAGGAAAAATTGGATGAGGAGAACTATGATATTTGGGATCGTAAAATTCAATATGTCTTAGATAAACAGGAGATCTTGGAGGCCTTAACTCACTCCATAATTGAGCCCAATAAGGGGGACTCAGACCAACACAAGAGAGATCATGAAGCCTATAATGAATGGGATAAGAAGAACTGTTGTGTACACATTATCATATTAAGCAGCATGCACAATGATTTCATGTGTGAGTTCAAAACCTATGACACTGCCCAAAATATGTGGCAAGTATTGAAGATAAAGTTTGGGGGAACTTTAGCCATGAGGTTGCGTAGATTGATTATGAGGTTTAATTCCTACAAGATGCGCTCTAGCCACACGATGAAGTAGCATCTTAAGGCAATGTCAAGTATGATCCGTGAACTTAAGACGGTAAGAAACAACTTAACTGATGAGCAACAAGTCCAGGTAGTGATACGCTGGCTACCAAATTCTTGGGAGACAATGAGCCAAAATCTGACGCACAATGAGAACATTAAGGACTTTGATGATGTCTCGCGTCACTTGGAACTTGAGACTAAGCACATAGAGGTTGTGAAGCCCAGACATTTGACCTATATGGCCGAGTCTGGTCGCCAAGGCATCTGGCCTAAGCATAAGAAGTCTAAGATAGGGGTAGCTGCTAGACAAGTGAAGAAAGAGTCAGGATCTTCTCAGCGCAACAAGAGAGGCAAGCGCATGAAGAAAAAATCCAAGTTAGAGTGCTTAAATTGCAGAAAAAAAAGGTTATTTCACTTGTGATTGTATTGAGCTGAAGAATGAGAGACTGAGCACATAGCACGAGATTGAGTTGGATTTGTAGAGTATCCTCAGACTCTAGGTGGGAGTTGTGATATCAAGGTGGTGAATGGATCTAGCGTAGAGGTGTTGAGACTTGGTACCTATAAGCTGGACTTGCAAGGTGACTACACTTTATTTCTCCACAGTATGCTATACGCTTCTGAGATCCGACAAAACTTACTTTTTTTAGTTACTTTATTAGAACTTGATTTTTGGATTTTTTTTTTAAAACAATGGTGTTTCCTTATATTTGGGCAATATTTTTTTATGGTTGTACTTTTCTCAAACGGTTTTGTGATAATGGATTTGGATTATTCAAGTATGAATGAGACCATTGTTTTTCCTTTTATATCCGATAATTTGGATTCATATAAATAGCATGCTAGGCTTGGCCATATAGGCCAAGAGAGAATGACTAGGTTAGTTAGAGAATGCCTTATAAGCGATCTCGCTAAGGTCATATTCCCCGCATGTGAACATTGTCTAATGGAAAAAGTTAAGAGAAGATCGTTTAGAAAGGTCACAAGGGCATCTTTTTCATTGCAATTAATCCAATCAGAAATATGTGGCCTAAAGAGTATGAAGGTAATACACGGGGGTGTCTACTTCATCATATTTATAGATAATTTTTCATGTTATAGTTATGTCTACGTAATCTCCCATAAGTCTGAAGTAATGGACTGCTTTAGACGATATCTTAAAATGATTGAGAATCAGTTAGACAAGTTTAAAAGCTCTGAGGACTGACCGCGAACGTGAATATCTGTCTGAGTAATTTAAAAGGCTCTATGATGAAAAATGAATCAAGAGATAGTTGACGATGCCAAGTATGCCACTTCAAAATGGTGTGGAATGGTGTGGCAGAAAGGAGAAATCGAGTACTGCTTGAGATGGTTAGGTCAATGATAGCGCAAACAAACCTACCAATTTCATATTAGGGGGATGCATTTTTTATTGCTACCTACATTCTTAATCAAGTGCACTTCAAATTAGTACATTCCACTCCATATGAACTATGGACTGGTGAGAAATCCAATTTGAGTAACTTGCAACCATAGGGTTTAGTGGGTTTTGTACACAATATTTCTTATAAATATGGGAAGTTAGGTCTTAGAGGAAAAAATTGTTTCTTTATAAGATATCCAAAACACTCTTGTAATGCCCGTCCTTGTAGAGGGATTTTAATAAATAATTTTAGAAAACGCGTCTGGAATTATTAAACCTTTTAAAACTTTTTCTTTTACTTCCTAGGATATAAAAGATTATATATTTAAAATTAAAACATGCTTTGCAATTGAAAGAGAGTTTACAAAGGAAAATTTTAAATTAAATTAAAAAGTCATTTTACAAAAATTTAATCTTTCATACATTGCATAAACATTGCTTAGACTTTTGTCACCCTTCTATTGGGTCATGTCTGTCCTGACGCTACATCCTCATTTTGTTTCTAGAAGGGGGAGGATACATAAAAATAAAATGAGTCGAATACTCAGTAAGTATTATTTTATAATGTAAAAATATATTAACATAGGTTTTTATTCATGCATTCATAATTCCTTTACATACATTATATAAAACATTCATTTCATTTGAAAACATTACAATATAGGGTTTTTCTTTAAAAAGGCTTTCATTTCTCATAAAATATTTTCCACACCTTGTACATTCTTTCATAAAGAGCTAAATGATTACACAACATTCAATTTAACTCATCACTTTTCCTCATGCCAGTACACACTATTACACAAAGGTTCATTTAAATATCATTTCTTAGCATCAAACATAAACCTCAACAATTCATTTCATGGGATATAAATACAATAAATACTACATATAACATCCATTCACATACATACAACTATTCTTTGAGGTGCGTCAATAGTGATTGCCTAAGAAGGCCATTACATACATATATTTTAAAACATTAGTACTTAGCATTCTTTCAAAAACATCATTTCATTTCCTTCATTGCATAAAAGAATATTTTTCCTAAAAGTTTTTCATTTTTCATTTTATATCATTTAGAAAACTTTACAATAGTACAAACATAATACTTACCTGGACTTTATGCTATTTTCATTTCATGCAGTCCATTCATGTGCGTGTCAGATGATAACCTATATGCATACATAACTTTACATTATTCCTTTTCTTAAGTGCATTAGCAACTAAAACTTAGAAGATAAATAAACTACTCTCGATTTAGACTTTCTTCACTTAGATCCATTCAATTATCAAATCCATCCTCCATGCATTCCTTTATCACCATTCTCTAAATTCTCAAACTCGTAGCTTGGGACCATCTTGAGGTCACTTTCCCAATACATAACATTCTACTTCAGATTCTTATCCTTTAAAGTGAGCTTCCTTGATTCACTTTAAAGGTTAAAACACACTATCACCTTCATCACACTCTTCTTACCAAACCGTCCATTCCGATGCATAACTTGAATCAACCAAGTCATACATCTCAATCCTAGTCAATACATGCTCATTCCTTTGTTCATATACAATAACCAACATTTTATCCTAATCTAAGCTAAGCATAATACACAACTTTAAGCCAATTCTGAGGATTAAATATCGTGTACTCATGCTTAAGATAAACTATCCATTGCATATGGTAAATTTGTCTGTCACATGCGTCCAGCCATTTTACACATGTACATTACCTTTTTATCACCTAAGATCAACATATAATCTACCCAAAACACTCACTTGCTTTTACAAGCTTCCTACCAGCTAATACAATCTCAACCAGCACATCATTGTACACAGCACATCCAACTACATAGTTAATCCTGACACTTCACACGACATACAACCACATCATGATTGCACCACATCTCATCACTTCACACAGTTCACAACCACTTTCCAAGCTGCATAGTAGTCCCATCACTTCACATGGAATCCGGCGGCACAATGATCTATAATTAAGCCCATTACTTCACAAATCATAACCACATCACAAACTTCACACTAATCCTATCATTTCACATTCAGAGTTCACAACACAGAGCACATTCACAATATAAGGAACATTTTATAACATTTCATCACTTCATAGCATACCACCATATTACAACTACACAATCTCAGCTTCACAAACATACTAATTATCAAGATAGAAATAATACCATGATTAGGGGTTGTACAGGGCAACAGTGTAACCACCTGGAGGTGACAGTGATAAGCTTAGGCATCTTGCTCCTGCTAGTCTATAGCGGTTCAATTTTGGTTGCATGTGGTGCTTTACTCTGTTTGTAGAAACAGAAGGTGCATTTGGGCTAAGGGGAGCCCTATGGGTGGTGCAAGGTAGTGATGGTGGGGCTGATGGTGGTGCTGGGTTGAGGAGCAGAGGAACTGATCTGTTTAAAAGGGAAGGACCCTAGGTGATGAAGGCCATAGGAAAGCTAGTCGGTGGGGGAAATGGTGTAGTAGAGTTGCTCGAAGGTGTGCCAGCCTAGGAGGAGGCTTACAGGGGTGGCTGAAGCTAGGGTTTGGCGGCTATGGGTGGAGGCCTAGAAATGTGAAGAAGCAAGGAGGGAGACAGAGGCATCGAGTCGAGCTGGGGTGAACAATGGTGGCTGGAGAGTGTGATGAGGCTTGGCTTTCAGGGGTGGCTGGACGATAGCGGCTTGAGATGCGGTGGTGCACGACAGTGACAGAGAGAATAAAGGAAAAGAGAGTGCATGTGAGGGAGAAGAGAGATACGAGAGAGGGAGGCGGAGGGGCTGCTTATGATGCACGGTGTTGTGTCGTGGAGGATGGCAGCGGCAGAGCCCAAATCCAGAGAGAGAGAGAGAGAGAGAGAGAGAGAGAGAGAGAGAGAGAGAGAGATGTGGGGGCTGGGGTGCACGACGATAGGCTACTGGGCCATTGTGGGTTGCTACACTAGTGGCCATAGGTGGCGTTGCCGGCTGAAGAGATGTGGCGGATCTGTGTTGTTGAAAGAGAGAATAAGAGAAATAGGGAGATGTAGTTGAGAATAGAGGGGTTGGGAGGGGAAGAAACCGAGAAGGAGGGGTTGTTGCTGACAAGATGCGACGGTACTGTTGACGGTGGCGACATGTAGGGAGATGAGAGAGAGGTAGAGATCGGGGGAAAGTGTGGACAACGCAGGTTTGGGGGGGGGGGGGGGGGAAAGAGAAGGGGAAATTATAATTCTTGGGCAATTAATCTAGGCTCTACATTTTGGGGTTCATAACCTAAATCTAACGGTGGATATTAAACATGGAAAAATAAATTTACTAAATAATAGGAAAATGGAATAGAAATGCAATGAGACTAAATTTAAAATCCAACTTTTATTCTTGATCTAAAAATAATAATCTTCATCATAAAATAAAATGATGAATTTAATAAATATTTCTCAGGATAAATAAAATCATCTAAATAACTAGAGTTTTTAACATAAAATAAAATGCTAAGTATTAAATAATATTCCTAAAGAAATAAAATAATTTAAATAAAATGCTTTTATAAAACTATATTATTTTTGGAGCTCCCAAAATATAAAGAGGCTTACTAGAAAATTAGACTTGATTCAATAATACTAAAATACCCCATCTAAAATCATTTTTGACTTTTAAAATATTTCGAGGATTTTAAAATACTCGACTCGCTTTAAAATCATTTGCTAAATTTAAAACACAAATTGAAAGTTTAAAATGTAAAGGTGAGACTTGTGACCAATCGAGAGCAAAAGGAGTGGTTGGTTACAACTTTAAAGGGTATGTGCTAATAGGTGAACAATTTGATGAAAGTGTGACTGAAATTTGAGTCACAAGATGTAGATTTCATAAAGGATGAGTTTTCAAGTAGGGGTGACATTGATAGTAGTTTGAAACTTCATGAGATTGTGGATCAAGGGAATGCGATCCAAAGGGTTTTGTTCAAAATGAGAAAGAAATTTCTCAAGCTCCTACAAATTGTGAGAATGACTTGCATCTAAGTGGGAGCACACCACTTATTAATAAACCATAACAACCTCAGCCACATAGAAGCAAGCATGAAAGTTTTCCCCGTCGTTGTTTTGAGATAGAAGAGGAAGTTTCCATGGTAGCTCTACAAGATGATGAAGAACCTAGGACAATAAATGAGGTTATCTCATCTTCTACTAAAGATGAGTGGATGAAAGAACTAAATGATGAGGTAGGGTCTACGAGGACTAACCAGGTTTGGGATCTGGTAGATCTACTGTTAGGGCACAAGGCTATTAGGAACAAATGGGTTCTAAAGGTCAAGCGCAAGTCAAATGAATCAATAGAAAGGTATAAAGCTATAAAGCTCGCTTAATGGCAAAAAGATATACCCAACAAGAGAGTATAGACTATGATGAAACTTTCTTACCAGTGATGAGGTTTGCCTCAATTTGCCTGATTCTAGCCATAGTAGCATATATGGATTTGAAAATCAATTAGATGGACATTAAGACAACATTTCTTAATGGAGACTTAGATGAGGAGATCTATATGGATCAACCCATGGGCTTTGTGGTCAAGGGTCAAGAAGGTGAAGTATGCAAGCTCAAATGATCTATATACGACCTAAAGCAATCATCTAAACAATGGTATCTTAGATTCCATCGAGCTATTCTCTTGAATGAGTTTACGATGATTACAAAGGACCATTGTGTCTATGTTAAACGGTTCAATAAGAGCTTTATTATGTTGTCATTGTATGTTGACGACATATTACTGGCTGGAAATAACAAAAGGTTGATAGTCACCACAAAAGAGTGGTTATCCTTCAATTTTGAGATGAAGGATATGGGTGAGACAGAATACATTTTTAGAGTTAAGATCTATAGAGATCGAAAAAAAATACTTATGTGTTTGTCTCAACAGACTTACATAAAGAAAGTTCTAGAGCGCTTCCAAATGAGTGAATGTAAACTCATTGACACACCTATTGCTAGAGGCGAGAACTTGTCCAAAGAGATGTGTCCCAAGACTCAAAGTGAAATAGAAAAAATGGCTTGTGTCCCTTATATTAATGTTTTGGGTAGCCTGATGTACGCAATAATATGTACTCGGTCAGACATATGTTATGTAGTTGGTTTGGTTAGTGATTCCAATCTAACCCTGGACTAACTCACTGAAAAGCATTCAAGAGGATTTTGAGATATCTCAAGGGAACTGTGGACTATGTGTTGTACTATTAGGGTTCAGATTTACAGCAAAGAGGTTACAACGATGCTAATTGGACCAATGACCTAGATGAACGCAAATCAACCATTGGTATGTCTTTTTGCTCAACAATGGTGCCATTACATGGAGTAGCAAGAAACAACTCTGTATAGTCATATCCACCATGGAGGCAGAGTATATAGCTTGTTTAGTAGCAGTTCAAAAAGTTATTTGGTTACAAAAGTTCCTCAAGCATCTAGACATTGGCACGAATACCTCAGATCCGGTGACAATATTCTGCAATAACATTGCAGCTCTCGTATATGCTAAAGACTCAAAGTATCATGGAAGAATCAAATACATAGATATCATATATCACTATATCAGAGACATGGTGGAGTAAAAGGAAGTGGTCTTGAAACACCTTTCTAAGAGTCGCATGGTTATTAATCCCCTGACAAAGCCTATAACAAGATATGCTTTTGTGGCTCATGTTAAGAATTTAGAGCTGTGTAGATTTTGAATGTAATTTATGTTTCAATTGACATTGAGATGTAAAATTTTCTTTGAGATATTAATGCACTATGATTTTATTTGATTCTCGTCTTTATCGTATTGTTTTTTAGATGCACACACACAAGATATGTTAACAGGTTTAGATCGGCTCACTCACACGAGCAATTGCCTCTAGCGCTTGAGTAGTGAGTGGAGATGAGACATTGTGTCCCTAGGTACTTGTCCAAGGGGATGTTGACATAAAAATATGTCACCTTAATGTGAGCTAAGATGAGGTCTATTAAATTGAGAAGACCATGCATGGGTACCCCATAAGCCATGTAGCCTATGGTTAGCTAAATGCGAGATCCTCTTTGGCGCCTTAGAGACAAGTAAATAGAGAGACTCGGGTTAGATGTTTAAAGAGCTGCTAGACTAAGATCTGTATGGTATTGATATAGACATATGCTCTTTAAAATTTATCACCGTAGCATGTATTTCAAACTACATGTGCTTATTCAATCAAATGAGGAACTGAATAAATGGTTCCCTTCTTTCTCACTGCGTGAGTCTCATATTTTATTAGGTTTTCTTAATTTACCTTTGACTATGTCATAAGATGGAAGTTGTGATGTTTGTTATTTTGAAATTTACCTTTGACTATGTCATAAGATGGAAGTTGTGATGTCTGTTATTTTGACATGCTATCTATAGCCATAATTGATACAGTCTAAAGAGGCATTGCTGGAAAAGCAATTCAACAAAAGTTGAATTGCATGAGGGCGAAGGGAAGACTATTCAATATCGTATCTTCAATGGTACTTGCTGACATCAAACTATAGCGTTACACATTGGTAGCGATTAAAGTTGGGAACACATCGAAATGATTTGGAGGTAGTTAAACATTGTTCTGAGTTTTTTGAAATTCAACAGAGTTCGTAAATGCTTGATTTGATGCGATAGAATTAGTCTAGGATATGACAAGACATTTTAAGGATGTAGCTATGATGGTCTTCTATATGATAGATTTGCTATAGTGCTCCCACTTTTCTTTTGTAGGTGTGCTTGGTGGTCACACAACCTATTTGCTTCTATGGACAAGATTAAGAACATTTGAAAGATGTAGGCTTGAGGCTATGCCCACCGAGTGGGAGATTAAGAAGAAGGGGCAGGCAGACCCCCTCCTATGTCGTAACAGGATGTAACACATGGCTTAATGGCCATGCGTTACATGCTTCAGATGAAAAGTGGCAACGGCCACTTTAATACAAGGATTGAAGGTTGGCCTTGCCATGAGTGGTGCACAGGGAGGGCTATATATAGCCCTCCTCAGCAGGTTCCACATCCATCCTAGATTAGTATAGAATCTTTCTATTTTTGTGCTCTCTTGAGTAAGCATTTAGACTATGGAGTTTGTTGAGTATTACTCTAGTTTATTCTATATAGTACACTTCACCATAAAGAGGAGACGCTTGAGGCTTGCTGGATTATTTAGTCAAATTGAATAAACTTGTGGAGTACTTTGAAAAGTTATGCTTGAGTTATTTCGTTGTGCACTCTAACACCTATCCCTTATAAAGGGCTTGCAACAAATAGATATGTACCAAAAATAGAAATTAACTTTTCAAAGGGAGCTACAAGATAAATAAGATGGATTTGTTGCTTGATTGCGTAGTTGTCATTTTTGTACATACTTGTAGCCGTTGGGTCCTTGACTAGCTGAGTGGTTTTGCTTATGTGAAATTGTAGTTATTAGGTCTATTTCTTGGTTGACTTGTTTGCTTGATTGTGTATTTTCAATAGTCCCCCCCAAATTGAGTCAAGATAGAAGGTTAATTTTAGTCGTATGATAGGAGTGTAGGACACCAAGAGGTTTTGTAAGAAAGTCAACAAGATGAAAAGAGATAGGAATGTGCCATGTATGGAGTAGGCTGAGAGTGACATGTTGACGTACGTGGTGGCTGGTAATCAATCTCAATGTGCTTACTACATGCATGAAAGACAGGATTGACAGTCATATGTATGGCATTGAGATTGTAACAAAAGAGAATTGCCGTCGAGGGAAGGACATCAAGATCATGTAGAAGAAAGGAAATATATTTATGTAGTGGTATGTGCCATGGCACAATATTTTTTTTCGAAGTTAGATCAAGAAACAATGTTTTGTTCCTTTGCAAACCAGAAAATATAGTTGGTTCCCAAGAAAATATGGTAGCCTGTGGCAGAGCGTCAGTATGAGGACAACCTACCCAGTCTTCATCAGAAAAGATATAAAAATCAAGTGTAAAGGGGTAACTAAAATAAATATTAGTATCAATTGTACCATGTAAATTACAAAGGATATGTGTCACTATTTTGTAATGAGCCATGGTAGGGGAATGCATAAATTGAGAGACAAAATTCACACTGTATGTGACGCCCCCAAATTCCGCTTGGGATTGAACGGACATTTGAAGCATCGAGACATGCAACACAAGGTTACCTGCCCCCGTTCATGACATATAAGATGCAATGTTCCTAACATGCATCTAGCATTATGCAATATTCGCAGCGGATAATCTTTTTTTTTAGCAATACTATGCACCAAACTAAATATATTCCAAATACTTGAAACATAATTCATACATAAAGGCATACTAAAAAGCCGTGATCATCACACTAGTCCAAAATGGTTGTGATCAAAAGAATACTTGAGATACAACTCCAAAAGTACAAGTATTAACCTAAGTTAAATACTATACCATCATCAACATCGCACCGTGGCCTAGATGACCGTATTCAGATGGTCAGATTCCAATTCTTCTTTGGGTCCTGTAACAAGATCTACCATTCGGGGGGAATGGTAGTTGGGACTACCACAGTGAGATTTGATTACAAATCTCAGTAAGTTAACATAAAACTCACACACAGGTTAAAGATGCATGCATGGCAGTAAAAGCATAAATGCATAAGTAAAGTCGTACATAAGCATAGCATAACTTGACATATAACATGACATAACCAGAACTTAAACGTGAACTGAACTTGACTTAACATGACATGAACTTGAGTTTAAAACATAACATGGACTTGAAATGTAGCATGAACGTAAACATGCATAACATAAATATGAACTTGAAAATAACATAAACTTGAACATATCATGACATAAACGTGAACTTGAGACATACTGTAAACGTGAACTTAACATGATGTGAACATGAACTTGGAACATAACTTGATCATGAACATAACATGTACGTGTACATAACAAAACATGAACTTGATCTGAAACTTGACTTATCATGCACTTGATCTGAAACTTGACTTAATACGTACTCCACAGTTGTTGTGGCCCCACGTATTCTACGTGTCACAATTGCTGTGTCTCACGTAGTGTATGCTCCACAGTTGTTGTGGCCCCATACTTCATGCTCCACAGTTGTTGTGGCCCCATGTATACACGTAACATAAAATATAATACGTACTCCACAGTTGTTGTGGCCCCACGTATACACGTAACATAAAATATAATACGTACTCCACAGTTGTTGTGGCCCCACGTATACACGTAACATAAAATATAATACGTACTCCACAGTTGTTGTGGCCCCACGTATACACGTAACATAAAATATAATACGTACTCCACAGTTGTTGTGGCCCCACGTATACACGTAACATAAAATATAATACGTACTCCACAGTTGTTGTGGCCCCACGTATACACGTAACATAAAATATAATACGTACTCCACAGTTGTTGTGGCCCCACGTATACACGTAACATAAAATATAATACGTACTCCACAGTTGTTGTGGCCCCACGTATACACGTAACATAAAAAATAATACGTACTCCACAGTTGTTGTGGCCCCACGTATACACGTAACATAAAAATATAATACGTACTCCACAGTTGTTGTGGCCCCACGTATATACGTAACATTAAATATAATACGTACTCCACAGTTGTTGTGGCCCCACGTATTCACGTAACATAAAATATAATACGTACTCCACAGTTGTTGTGGCCCCACGTATTATACGTAACATAACATGTCTTATCTTTCTTAATGCATGAGATATTAATTAATATCATATACTTTTCTAACATGGCGTATACTTGTAAATGACACAATATGATTTAATCATAACATTTCATGGCATACTTAACATGGCATACTTATAACATACATCATTGTATGATAGAAAAGATTATGTAACAGATAATTATTCATGAGAGATTAAATCATACGTAGCAGATAAACATGTAATGACATAGCATGACATGGCATATACGATAACATACATACATAAATTGTAGTTCTCTTACCCATCACACATACACAATAAACTGATAGTAAGTTAGAGGCTAACTTACCTCGATTGTCACGTTCTACGAGAATAAAGTGCGATATACGAGAAACTGTAAAAGGTCATTCTAAAAGTTAGAAATTTAATTACTAACAATTAGAAACATGGAAACAAGTTATCTTAGAGTAAAATTATCATTTTACCCTCTACATGTGGGAAAACGACCATTTTACCCATAACTTAAGGATTTCATATCCTAACTCCAAAAATTTCCAAAATTTACATTCCTCATGTAAATTTTGTTCTAAACTCAAATATCAACTCAGAAAAAAATTTAAAACAAAACAACACTATGGAAAACACACTATGGCCGAAACATCCATAGGCCATTTCTCTTGATTTTTGTTACAATTCCTTCCAACTTCAAAACTCATGCTTAAACCAAAATTTTACAACAAACATCTTCCAATCCTAAGTTTAAAACCATACTTGAAACATCCATTTAGAAAAAGCTAATAATCAACACCAAACTTTTTTGTAAAAAGATCAAAACACTTGAATCACAAGCTTTGTCCTTAAATCAAAACATCTCCAAGAATTCCAAAAAATCTAATCTTACTTCTAACATATTCATAACATCATCCTCAGATAAACCATGCTTTAAATCATCAAACTAAAGTCACCAAAATCACAAAAATAACACTTGGAGTTTTTGATTTTACACTTAGTCCAAAAACAGAAACTTTTTCTTAACTAGCTTTGATAAATCTCTTGATCAATGGCTTAAGAAGGTGAGATCTTTGAAATAAAGTATCACATGGTTTAAAAACGTGTCCTAAAGAATATCCAACCATCAAAATTAAAATCACATGGCTAAAACCCAATAAAACATGGATCTAACCTAAAAACATCAAATCTTAGGCCTAACCGAAATTCTCTTGCATAGAAAAATCATATCTTTGAAACTAATACTAAATATCTCCAAAATAACATCCTAACATGAAAATAAGAGACTTAGGATCATCATATAAAAATATCAAAGCCTTTAGAGTAAGATCAAACCTCAAAATATTCAAACTTTATCCAAATAAAAACTGTTTTGTCACTTCCAGTTTTCATGTTTCTAGATCTAATAAAATCTATCATCAAAATCTTTATTCATGCAACAAAACCTCAATGAAAACTCTTAAACACATTCTAAGAACACTCCATAAAATTTTCGGACCAAGATATATCCATTAGCTTGGTCAAAAACTCCAAAACATAACACACTCTCCAGATTCACGCCCAGAATGACCTTTCCATGGTTAAAAATACTTTTGACCGACCAAATGACCATGGAATGATACGAAAAATACATCTACGGAAACTAGACTCAAAGAGGAACAACTTTTATGAAGGAGTCATCGTGTGAAAATACTTACAAAGGGTCGAAAAACTCCACGCAAAAAGACCCAGAAATCTGCCCGAGAGAGCTCTTTTGGGTTTCTCTCTAAGAACGGGGTGAAGAAATGATTAAAGTGAAGTAAGTGTGTCTTGCACGACTCAAGACTTCTGTAGGGAGAATATTTGGACCTTAATGATCATTGAGTGGAGGTGTAGACATGTGACATAATGTAGAGGATAGTGGGGGGCAAAAGACAACTTACAAAGGCTATGAGACATGGGACTTGATGGGGTGGGTTCCTCCATATTAATGAGTGCAACTTGATGCAATGAATGGTCTGCCAAGTGGGGGAGGAAATTTCTCCAAGAAGCTATGCCAAGGTGGCCAAAATTCGTGGGCTTTAGTGGGCCTTAGTGGGCCTCAACCAAGTGGGCTTCAATTTGGGGTTTAAAGGGGGTTTGGTTAGGGTTTGAGATGCTATCAAGCCCAAATCCAATTTTTCTTGGCCCAATCAAATTTCTAAGGTTTAAAATGTTGGATAAAGATGTCATAATAGGAATTTGAGAAATTAATAGCATGTGAAAGTGATTTAATCAAGTGATTAAACACAATACTAGAAATTGGATCAAAAAGGGTTTGAATGCCAACTTTAGGGTTTGGGGAAACCGTTTAGGGTTTCGGTTTCAACCAAGTTTTTGGGGTTTCAAAAGGATTCCAACCATTTAGGGTTTTACTAGGGTTGAAACCCTCTTCATCTAACTCAATTTGGTTGATCAGATGAAAAAAAACTGTTTTGCTTAGGTGGCATGATCTCACACATTGATTTCCTTCACAAATCCATCTAATGGTTTCTCTTTGTGCCAAGTATCTAATACTATTCATTATGTGTGGTTAAGATCTTGCCAAGTGTCCAAATAAAACTTCTCTAACCTAATTTGGACATTTCACACTGTGATTTTGAAACCACTGCACTTAGTACGCTTATCGAGGTTACTATTCACTCCGAAAAAGTGCATAATAAACTTAGTACTGAAAAATCCTAAATATTCAACTGAGTCTAGTGGCGTAAACTATAACGTAATCTGACACTTCTAACTACCTCAAACAAATAAAATCACATTTCTGGCACCATAGTGAGTGATAAAACTAATTATGTTGACATACTAGAACTTATGCGATTAGCCGATTCGTAAAAACTTATGGGGTTTTCACGAGATTTCTAATGTCTATAGAAATTCCACCATTGAATTTCTAGCGGGCTGTTACATCCTCCCCTCCTAAAAAAAAGATTTCGTCCTCGAAATCGACGCAAGTACAAACATAAAACACGCTTAAAACACTGTAGATAGTTTGAAAAAAAAAGAACCGTCCGTGACCCGACAAGTGCTGCAAAGTCTCGGGGCCTACTCTATGAATTTAATACGGCTAGTGATTTGAACAAACGCCTGATGTTGATGACAACCGTGATTGAAGGCTTTGAGTTTCTATAAAGAAACAGGATCATCTTCATCCATCGGAAAGAAAAAACATCGCTTCTTGACCTGTGTTTTGTTTTTCCATAACAAAATAATGGCTGGGCAAAACTCTTCCACTAATGTTCCAGACTTGAATCAGGAACCCTTGACGCATCAACCATCAATCTTCTCTCCTGAGGTCGTCAATACTACGATAGGAGCAGCGAACTGTTCTTCTAGTAGGACTGATTCTGAGATTATTACAGAATCATGGAAGCTCAGTAGTCAATATGCTGCCTCTGTTACGATCATGTCTCGGAGGTTACTGGCGAGGGTAAGTGAGATTGATCATCTTAACATCCAAATATCTGAGTTACAACAGAAGCTTGCTAATAAGGATAGAGAAAATAAAAGGCTACAGCAAGAAAACCAAGAGTTGAAGAAATTTGCAGATTGGTATGCTCATGATCTGCAACCACGAATAGAAGAGCTGGAACGAGAAAGGATTCAGATACAGGGTCAACATCGGCAGATAACAGCAGAGGTTCATCGTTTTCTAGAGAAATAGGGACAAACTACTGTTAATCTAGCTGGCTTAGTAAGAAACTTTTGACAAAGCGTGTCCAGCATATCTTGTATTTCTTTTGACTAAATAAGATTTGAAGAGAAACTAGTTTGTCTTCTTCTTTATGTTATCTCTATAAAGTCAGTCTTCAACTCAATCCAATATGCATCAAAACTTATTCTCATCTCTATAACTCCTCTGCATTCCTTCAACATTCTCGCCTTAAGTTTTCAGTTCTTTTCTCAATGGCTCAATCTTCTAACATTTCCCTAGATCCATCCATGAGGTATTCAGCACCTCAACCTCCTGTCCTTTCTGCAGCTGCCATAGGTGCCATGCTGCAGCAAGAAAATACTAGTATGGCTAATAAGTCAGACTCCGATGCTGTCTACGACTTGGTGAGTCTTGGGACTCGCTACTCATCTTCTATAATTGCTTTTTCCCAGCGGGTACAAGCCAAAAACCAAGAGGTTGAAAGGCTTAAAGAACAAATTGTTGTACTTCAACGAATTGTTCAAGAGTCTCACACCAGGGAAGGAATCCTTCGGCAGCAGAATAAACAGCTGAAAACTCTACTGGATTCTTCATTCCGCTTGCCAGCTCCCATGAATAGGGATGATATGATATTGTATGAAGAGAGTGAGCGTCTCCAACATGAGGCTAAGAACCTCAAGTTTATGTAGAAGCATTTTATTAAAAAAAATATCTCTTTATATTTATGAACTCTGGTTTTATCCTTTAAGAGATATTCGTAACATGCTTCATACCTATTTCTCTTCTAATCATATATAATCTATCTTCTGGTAAAGGTTTTGCGAAAATATCTGCTAACTGATCATGTGTGTTTGTGAACTCTATTACTATATCGCTTTTCTGCACATGATCTCGAAGAAATTCAAGCCTAATGAAGACTAAAATCTCAAGCCTAGTATTTGGTGCATTTCCTAAGGACATGTGGATTTACAACCCAGAGACGTATTGCTCTGATACCACCTGTGACGCCCCCAAATTCCGCTTGGGATTGAACGGACATTTGAAGCGTCGAGACATGCAACACAAGGTTACCTGCCCCCGTTCATGACATATAAGATGCAATGTTCCTAACATGCATCTAACATTATGCAATATTCGCAGCGGATAATCTTTTTCTTTAGCAATACTATGCACCAACTAAATATATCCCAAATACTTGAAACATAATTCATACATAAAGGCATACTAAAAAGCCGTGATCACCACACTAGTCTAAAATGGTTGTGATCAAAAGAATACTTGAGATACAACTCCAAAAGTACAAGTATTAACCTAAGTTAAATACTATACCATCATCAACATCGCACCGTGGCCTAGTCGACCGTATTCAGTTGGTCAGATTCCAATTCTCCTTTGGGTCCTGTAACAAGATCTACCATTCGGGGGGAATGGTAGTTGGGACTACCACAGTGAGATTTGATTACAAATCTCAGTAAGTTAACATAAAACTTATACACAGGTTAAAAATGCATGCATGGCAGTAAAAGCATAAATGCATAATTATAGTCATACATAAACATAGTATAACTTGACATATAGCATGACTTAACCAGAACTTAAGCGTGAACTGAACTTGACTTAACATGGCATGAACTTAAGCTTAAAACATAACATGAACAATCAACATAACATGAACGTGAAACATAACATGGACATGAACATAACATAACATGAACGTGAGCTTGAACGTATCATAAACGTGAACATAACATGATGTGAACATGAACTTGGAACATAACATGAACATGAACATAACATGTACGTGAGCATAACATAACATGAACTTGATCTGAAACTTGACTTAACATAAACTTGGAATCTTATTTAATTGTCTTGATTAATAACGTGCATTAATACGTACTCCACAGTTGTTGTGGCCCCACGTATTCAAGTAACATAAAACATAATACGTACTCCACAGTTGTTGTGGCCCCACGTATTCTACATGTCACAATTGCTGTGTCTCATGTAGTGTATGCTCCACAGTTGTTGTGGCCCCATACTTCATGCTCCACAGTTGTTGTGGCCCCATGAATTCACATAACATAAAATATAATACGTACTCCACAGTTGTTGTGGCCCCACGTATTCTACATGTCACAATTGCTGTGTCTCATGTAGTGTATGCTCCACAGTTGTTGTGGCCCCATACTTCATGTAACATAAAATATAATACGTACTCCACAGTTGTTGTGGCCCCACGCATTATAAGTAACATAAATATAATACGTACTCCACAGTTGTTGTGGCCCCACGCATTATAAGTAACATAACATTAAATATAATACGTACTCCACAGTTGTTGTGGCCCCACGCATTATAAATAACATAAAATATAATACGTACTCCACAGTTGTTGTGGCCCCACGCATTATAAATAACATAAAATATAATACGTACTCCACAGTTGTTGTGGCCCCACGCATTATAAATAACATAAAATATAATACGTACTCCACAGTTGTTGTGGCCCCACGCATTATAAATAACATAACATAAATATAATACGTACTCCACAGTTGTTGTGGCCCCACGCATTATAAGTAACATAAATATAATACGTACTCCACAGTTGTTGTGGCCCCACGCATTATAAGTAACATAAAATATAATACGTACTCCACAGTTGTTGTGGCCCCACGCATTATAAATAACATAAAATATAATACGTACTCCACAGTTGTTGTGGCCCCACGCATTATAAATAACATAAATATAATACGTACTCCACAGTTGTTGTGGCCCCACGCATTATTATAACATAACATGTCTTATCTTTCTTAATGCATGTGATATTATTTAATATCATATACTTTTCTAACATGGCGTATACTTGTAAATGGCATAATATGATTTAATCATAAACATTTCATGGCATACATGTATCATATGGCATACTTAACATGGCATACTTATAACATACATCATTGTATGGCAGAAAAGATTATTTAACAGATAATTATTCATGAGAGATTAAATCATACGTAACAGATAAACATGTAATGACATAGCATGACATGGCATATACGATAACATACATACATAAATTGTAGTTCTCTTACCCATCACACATACACAATAAACTGATAGTAAGTTAGAGGCTAACTTACCTCGATCGTCGCGTTCTATGAGAATAGAGCGCGAGACACGAGGAACTGCACAACAGCTGGAAGAGGAACACTCGAGTCCTTAAGATTTTCACTTCTGAACTCAATTGCCATATTGTAAGCACTTGCAACACCACGGCCAACTTGAGGTTTCACTATACTCGGAAGAGATAAATTGACTTCAGAAAGCCTTTGCACTAAAACAAGTTCATTAAAATTATCAATAACAACCAAACAAACAACTCATTTCTCAATCCATATACTCTTAGCCATAGTCAACCACAAGATGACACCAGTCATCCCGGACTATAATCCATATCATCACTGCTTCGGGACACTGTCATACAGTTTCCCAACATTACACCATACGCTCCACACTTCTCTGCTACGCCATTCAACCCTTCGTGACACGCCATCCGATGTATCACGACTTAATACAGAGTACACTCACGTGAACTCTCTTCCATCCACACTACAATACCCATCACTGCGATACACGTCTCACGGTGCATCGCTACGCGACACGGAGTACGCGCTACGCGTACTTCCTTCGCTACAACTCTCATCAACACGATGCACATCACACGATGCATCGCCATACAACACGGAGTACACTACATGCGTACTCCCTTCCTTCTACGACACACATCACTACAGTGCACGTCGCGCGGCGCGTCGCTGCATTACACAGAATACGCTACACGCGTATTCTCTTCACACAACCCGCCGTATCACATCTACGGCATCCATCTCACGCCTATACTTCACAGCACAGTCCACAAAATACACAATCAAACGCAACACTTCACAACCACACTTCGCTTCACAACTACGCAACGAATTCCACAAATACAACTACACAATCCACAAACCAACCAACTAACTATTTTAAACGTAAAATAACTAGAGATAGAAGGTTATACCATCGACGGGATAACCCGTGCGTCGCTCGTTGTTCGTCACGAACATGCGTCGGAGGAACGTACGTGGCGGCGTACGGTGGCTGTCCACCACATAAAGTGGTAGTTTGGGCTTGAAAAAAGCTAGGCGTGGTCTTGGAAGACTCATGATTTTACAGCTGTCGGTGAAGAACAAATTACGTGATTTATGGAAAAGATAATCTATACGCGTGATTCCAGATGAGGGTAAAGACGAGAGAGATGTGATTGCTGTCGGGAAATAATCCAAAACTGATAATTTTAGCGGGCTGTTACACTGTAGGTTAAGTTAGGACGAGTAAGAACGAGATATTGATCGAAATGAATCAATAATGCTTTGATAGTGGGCCAGAAAAGGAAAAAGGGACATCATTACTAAGGCCTTTGGTTTTGGGCATCATGGGAGTACCCATGGGTTTACAATCTCACATTTGAGCCCGATCCAAAAATCTCAAGAGCATACTTAGCTTGAGATAAGAGATCCTCATGATTTCGAGTGACTTGAATTCCCAAAAAATATTGAATAGGACAATGTCTTTTATAGTAAACTGCTAAGTAAGAACACTACGAAGTTATTGAGATGTGTGGAGTTTGAACTAGTTAGGAGAATATCATTCACATAAAGTAATAGAAAGAGGTTACCCTTAGAAGAGTGATATATGAATAGGGAATGATCAACGAAGTTATATGTAAAACCATAAGCAAAGAGAAAATTACTAAATTTATTGAATCAGGCACGAATTGCTTATTTTAATCCATATAAGACTTTGTTTAACTTGCAAACATGAGAGGAAAATAATAGGATAGATAAAACGTGGAGGTTGATCCATAAAAATAGCTTCTTGGATATCACCACGAAAGAATACATTCTTAACATCACTACAAGATAAGTGGGATTTTGTGATCAAAATTTAGTGACCAAAAGGATTATTTCCTACGGTTTTGGTCGGAAATAGTCCTTTTGGTCATAAAAACTCGCTTCTCTTGTAGTGTATTGAGCCGGCCAATATCCCAAAGGGGGACAAGAGCTATACTGAGGACGGTTTGAATGGTGCCGGGCTTGATGACAGGAAGGAACATCTCTGTGTAGTTGATACTGTCAATTTGATGGAGGCTGTTTTCATGCAAATTGTATTGGCATTTACAGCACCTGAATTATAAACTTTAAACAAAAAAAAAAAACTTATATCTATATTTAATAACCAGACACATAATTCAGTAGATCACGTGTTAAATATTGGAGTACCATCCATTCACAGCCTGGTCAATAAACTTCAGACGTTGCCCTCAGATTGGTGCATCGAATGCTCAATAATTCTTTCGGTGCTCAAAAACCAATCAAAGGCAGTGTGGATGATGCAAGATTTGATTCCCACCAACTAAGAGAGATGGTTGCTTTTCCATTAAAGCTTGTGCTTTTGGATGATCTGTGATACGAGTAGGATCCCAAATGCCAACAATCTCTGTCAACAGCTGCACACAGTTGTTTGATTCAATTATTGGATTATTTTTTTACATCTAAACCAAATAATTTTTCTGCCCTCTTCTTTTCTCTTCCAAAATTCAACTTGATCTTCTCAAGGGTCGTCTTTTTATAATGACCCATCATTATGACTTTGAAACTCGATCACGTGTCTAATTAAGTACTGCCAATAGCGTAGGGCTTATATTTTAATCTGCATAAGAGAACTACAGTCATCCACAATATTTAAAGGAAACAAATCTCTGCAATTATTTTTTATGCTAAAACCAAATCCACCAACTGCATTTGGCCACAACAACTGTTCTCCAAGTTTTTCTATATTTTTTAATAAATGGGTATAAAAAAATATGAACAAAAGATCAGCTTTCTCAAACCTCATGATCATCTATGTATCTCGATCTCTATGATTATCCTGCACAAGCACCACCATTGATGTTATTTGCAACAATTTATTACAACAGCCCCCAAGAAAAGGAAAACAAAACTGTTCCAACTAACAGGAAATGCTTGGTTGATACACGATTTAAGATTTTTTTTCTTTTTTCTTCTTTTGTTACTGATGATCATCTTCTAATTATATGATTCATGGGGCATAATATGGTAGGAAAATGGATCACTTTTTACTGTTTGGCCTACCCTCTTTTCTGTCCAATTTACCTGCCCTTTTGGAATAGTCCAGGTTTATATACGTTGATGCATTTTTTTTGGAAACGACGGAGTCCAATAATATGATTGGATAACCCACGACAATGGATCGAGCATTGATACGATACTTAGAAGTTCATCCATGAAATAAATAACAAATAAAATATATAAACTGTAAAGAAAGAGAGAGACATAGATTTATATAGATTGATATAAAAGCTCACGTCTATGGGTCATTTGGGAGCGAAATCCACTATAACAGATAGATTTACATACTCACATAACTTCTTATAACTCTCAATATAATGAAGAAATAGGGTTTGAAAAAGATGTGCCATCCTCGTAAAAATTTGGAGAGAGAAGAGCCAATCCATCTAATTCATTGATTTGTAAAGATTCACTCATTTTACACACGTCTCTTTTAAAAAAAATAATAATAATTGAGTCATACTTACCTTATATCACTTTTGTCAATCCACCGTCTTTGTCTTTATCAATTTATCTATTCCTATTTTTTTATCCTGCAATGGACTTTCAACAGGTTATACCTAATTAGTTCATTTCATATCCATCAATATAAAAGTCCCATGAAACCTTTTTATTTATTTATTGGGGATGTAACACCCTTATAAGGAACTTACTAAGGGAGGTTTTTCTGATCATGGTTTTCTCTGATCTCAATCATTATTCCTGCACTGCACTAGTCACTATATATATATCAATTAGATCAGTGGCATGATGCCTTATCAAATTAAATAATTTTAGGGTCATCATGTAGCTCTCCCTTATTACCATTTCCTCGTACGTATCTGGAACTAGAAACCACCAGGAAAGTTTCCAACACAGGACAGAAGTACCTGAAAACGCACAGGTTTTATCTGAGGAAAATGTGAACATTAAGAAAGTAAAAAGGTTGATATCTTGATATGCACTTTTTCCTATTAAATAAGCCAAGAACTTGCTCCTTTTTTTTTTATAGGTGGAAGGACTTAACAACTGCATGTAATTTCATCTCCCCCGGCCCTTATCAATTATTATATAAATTTCAAACATAAAAGGTTCTTGGTCTCTGTAAAGTGAATGACACATCTTGGTTTTGTTGTTACTTTTAATTATTTCTCCTAATAAATAATGCAATCAGTGCCTAAAAAGTATGAATCCTAAGTAGAGTGCATTGCACTTAGTCAATTCTTGTCTTTTTAGAACGAATTAGATAGTGTGTGTGGGTGTCTAGAATTATTTAATGCATTATTTAATGATCTGCTAAAAACAAACAAAAATTTTAGAATTATTTAACCTAAATATCATGTTTTAACTTTTAAGTTCATTGGAGGTTTGAAAGGATTATTACAGTACTGCTTTTGTTTTATTTTCTTCTTCTAGACTGTGCTTCCTTTTTTAAGATGTTTTCTATTTTTTAATATTTGAAAATATTATCTATCTTGGACTTGAAAGGATGTTCATGCCGTAAGAACACCATCATACTTACGTCTCGTTTGGTTATACAGATTAGATAAGATTGAAGTTGAATAAAATATTATTAAAATATTATTTTTATTTAAAAATTTAAAAAAATTAAATTATTTATTATATTTTGAAATAAAATGATCTGTAAAAACAAATGGTGCCTTAGAAGTTAGAACTGTTTCGATATTGGACTGTCCCCAACCATCCCTTTTTTCGTGTTCAATTTATTTATTTTTTTCCACTGTTTTGTAATTATAAATTAAAGAGAAAGAATGGCCATGACTTGTTGGTTATTTCTTGAATTGATTTCTACTTTTTCTTTTTAAGAAAAAGATTGGATGAATTGGTAGTCCATTAACTGATATTCCTTAAAAATCTTTAATAAGAGTGGAGTCTACTATTAAAAATAATTTTTTACTTGGCCTCGAGTTTTTTCTACTTTTTTCAAATAAAATACGCGACGTCGGACTCTTGTATTTAGCAAAGTTCTAGTTCCAACTACTCTCATATTAACAAGAAATTCTTATAACAAAAATATGTGGTGGAAAAAATGGGTAAATTACTTTGGTACTTTGAGTGTAGAAAGAAGTAACTCAAATTCTAAAACAAGTCTTCTAACCCATGATTCGTCTTCATCAACTCTCATAAATGAAGTAGACGAGCTTGAATTCAATTGTGTTAGATACATTATTAATTTCATATATCGATACCCTTTTATCAAGAAATGCAATACTTTGTATAAACCACTAATATTGGATACTACCTTTATTGATTAGTGGTCGTTATTGATCAATCATAGCCTTATATTGGAGAAATATTCTATAAATGTGACACCATATATAAATCTATCCTGCAGGCTTAGGTTACCATGTTTTTCCTGATGTCGATTTTCACGCTTTTCTTCAGTGCCTTGATGGGGCCAAGAAGATATTTTCTTTATGGACTTAATTACTTGCTTTATCAATAAAGAAATTTTATAAAAATAAATTTATAAATTGATTCATACGATATATTAAATCTATTTTATAATAAAAATAATTTTATAATATAACATATCATAACAAACTACGTCAATTTGTAATTTATTTTTATAAAATTTTTTTGAAGTTAAAACATTTCTCTTTCTCTTTCTATATATATTATATATATATATGAGATGATAAATGAACCCAAAATATATAATACCTTCCCCACATAGCTTAGTAGTTTTTGTTATTTTTATTTCTATATATATGTATGTAAAGAAAATCAAAGGTGAGATATTCCTTATTACATGAACTAGTAGCCCAACAAAAGCAAGTCCTCCACAAAGTCAATATGCTTCAAAACATTATAAAAAGCAATCCCACTTTTCATTGGATGGAGAAAGAGAGATGAGATGTTTGGGCACTATGTCATTTGTGTGATACCAATTATGATAGCCACACCCAAACATCAAATTTAAAAGAGAGTACTGGACTGGTGGACAAAATGACTTTCCTCTCTCAACTTTTTAGGAAGCCTGCAGTCTGCACAGCTACCTCCAATTTCTCTAATTTTGAAACTACTTAATTAATTGGGAAATGCTTCTCCTCCAGATAATGGGTCTCCATGATGGGTTTCAATTTCTTTTTTGTTTTTACTTATTGATTAAGTAAATGTTTTATATGATGTTGTGATTTTTTTATAATATTTAATAAGATTAAAAAAATACATTAAAAAAAATGTGAAATGACATTATCGGTGGGCAGAGTCGGGACCCACTCTTGGTGGCCCTAGTATTGCCCTAATTAATTCCTTGATCATTAAATCAAAAAAAATAATACTTTAAACAAATCCATTTATGCTTTAAATTATTATTAGGAAACTGCACTTAGGTTAGAATATTTTATTCATAAATTGCAAACCCTTAAATACATGTTAATGTTTTTAACATCAAAAGTAGAAGTAATTTTTGAAATGCAATGGCCTGCTTGCATGCATGTTTGAATCTCGATAGTAATATAATAGAACAAAATTTTAAAAGAAAAGATATTTGTAACTGTGAATTGTGCAACCGTCGCATAATAGTAGATCTCACTATTTTTCAAAACGATTATATGACAGTTATACAATTTACAGTTGTATATAGAATTACTCTTTAAATTTGTTTTTTTTTTCACTTTCAATACTTTTGACTTTCATCATTTTAATGTCTTGTTAGTCTATCGTTAATAACCATTAATAAACAATTGTTCCAACGGCTAGCTATAGGCGGTACCTCTAAAATTGAAAAAAAAAAGAAGTTAGAAAAATTTTTAAAAAAAATAATAATAAGAAACCCTAAATAGGCTTGGCTACTCAAAACAAAGTTTTTTGTAGAAAAAATCTATTCATCAACTATTTTTTCATCATTTTTTTATCATCTCATGATATAACATTAAATTATACATTTACAAGTAAAATATGATCAAACTTAAAAATAATATAAAACTCTGAAACAACTTAAAACTACAAACAAAAATTTAAAAATGCAAAACTAAGAAGAAAAAAAAAACATAAAAATACTATTTTTTTTATTTGTTTTAAAATATTTTTTCTGACACGTAGCAGGCAACGCAAACATCTTTATCAATATACTAATGGATCGGAATGTTAAAAATGATGAAAATGTGCATGAGAAATTTGTTGTTTGGTATTCTGCATTAGGTTTGATCGATCGTACCCTACCATGTTAGCTTAATTAGCTGTGTTATAACCCAAGGGTATACCCACCTCCCTTCTCCCTCTCTTCTTGTAGAGCTCATGGATGGAGGCATATTTTTATTTCCACATCTTTTACCTTCTCTCTCTGATCTCTCTCTCTCTCTACCTTGACTAAAAAAGTCATATGATAACCAAAATTTAGGACTAATTATCAACAATTTTGGTCACAAGAAATCTTCCTTCATCAAAAGGTCATTCATTTTACCATGTTTAGTACTGCTCGTAATTTGAAGGAATGTCTTTTTTTTTTTTGTTCAAAGCAATATGCATCTTATATGTGAAATTCTTTAATCACAAAATGATAACACAAAGTAATTACATAAACTGACGTGACTTTATATAATTCACTAAATCTTGTTAGTCTTGTCAGTAGAGGCTTCTCCTAATTTATCCCTAAATATTGGTCGTGTTTTTTTTTTTGGTAATAATCTCTGGGCATATTTGTCCTCGTCATATCTACTTTGATTGTCTTGTAATCCAAAATTGACAAGTACCTTAGGACTTTGTATTTGTACCATATATTAATTACTTTTGACCATATATTTTCTCTTTACTAGGCCTGCAACCCGTCCAATCCGGACTGTTTTTGGATCCGACCCGACTCATCCGAGTACAAATATCATGACAACTCGACCCGTTGCATGCGGGTCGGGTCAAGTCTCAAAATGACTGCTAATATACCAACAGCGAATTCGAACCAGTCGAGAATCATCCATCTTGATCTTACTTTCCCAATCCTCAATCACTAAACTTTTCATTAGGACCTCAAATGCTCAAACTCCAAATTTCCCAACTACCAAACTTTAGATTCAATCAAAACAAGATCTTTACTTTTCCATAGCAATGGATTTCAAGAACTACGAAAACTAGAAATCAACACAAAACCCCAACAAAGCTTCCCTTTATTTCTTAATCCATCAAAAACACCATGCCAAGAGCTTTTGAAACTCACCGGAATCAACGTCGATAGGCTTAGCTTCACAAGATTCCTGGTATGGAATGTCAAAAATGGTGTGCCCATGTTGAAAATTTTTTTAACCTCTGACTCTGGAGTTGCTTGCCATTGTTGAAAGAGTATGGCTATGTTGGTCAAATTAGAGCTTGTACTCGGAGAATACCAGTGGATTTCTAGGCCATGAAAGCCATAGTTTCTAGCTATTTTTATTAAAGAATCAATGAAAGATTTTCTATGAACAGGACTAATGGCCATTCACGGAAATGTTTTTTTTGTGTTTCTACTTTCCATGAGCAATAATATTCTTTCATTTGATTGTTTCCGTGAAGGCAAGAAGGGGAAAGTAGACAAAGAGGTTTCGTTTCGGCACAATCATCTTTAGAGAAAGAAAGAGAAGTGGGCTGCTAAGGTTTGATCAGATAATACTTTGAAGTGTTCTAAGAATTGTAAGAGTTGATCTTCTCGTTATATATCGGGTTCAACCCAACATTGAAGTAAAATCAGACAGATTTGATCGGCTCAGACGGGCTAACGAGTTAGGCGGATTTTTTGCACAGGCCTAACATCAGCCACTTAAATGGACATTCATTTTAAAATGTGACTCATCGTTAGATTTGAAAATCTACGATAAAGTGTAGTATTACTATTTTATGAAAAGTAAGTTTAAAGTAAGTCTCATCTTGTGCCCCAACCCTTAAAAATACATGTGCATTTCACATGCTCAATAAACACTTATCATTTTTATAGATAATTTGGAGGAAGTTGAAAACATATATTTCACACCACTAATATGATATAAGCCAATTTATAAAAAAGTTAAAAAATTTCTAACTTGAATTTTTTAAAATTAGATATGTAAGTGACCGAAAAAGTACGTCATTCAAGCCAATTTATGAATAAAAGTTTTAGGTAAAGTTATATATCATCCTAATAACTTCTAGAAAAATTCTCTTATCAAATCCCTATATAGAGCACACTTAGTAAAGTATTTAAACGACATAATTTGATTTAAAAGATAAATTTTAATAGTTAAATTTTAAAAATTACATTACCATTTAAGTGATGTTGACGGTATACTTTACACACTGTTTTGATAATATAATAATTTATGATGTCACTAATTGAAAGACTGTTTTTTATTTATTCACTAATCATCAATGCCAATAAAATTATCATGATTTTTTTTTTTCTCGGCAAGCAAACTATTTCATAGATAGACTATGCAGTTACAATGACACAAGATTCAGTGAGGTGGGAGTCCCCAACAATCTTCCCAGAACAAACAAAACCAGCGCTAGAAAGAAAAACAAGACGGGTTATCTCGCCAAAAAATTGGCTCCAACCCAATCCCACATGGGGATGCCGCATAAAAGCGGTTACAACATAGTCTGATAAACAGACTATAAACTTACGACTAAAAGCCGCAGTCCAGAGAAGGGCGCTGCATTTTGCTGATCCGGTCCAACTGCAAGAGGCTATCACGAACACATTATCTTGATCACAAGTTAGGAAAAGCAGGAACATAAGAGAAAAGTAGATTGAAGATGATCTGATACACCGGCGAAGTACCACCGCCGACGGTGGTGGCGCGTGAAGATCACGCGCGACACTAAGGAACAAAAGAACACATGGATCTGAAAGGTCCGGAGTCCCTGGTCCCGGAGGCGCCGCGCGTGACACCTGGAAACACCCATAGACGCGGCGGCGCGTGAGGCCCACGCGCACTGGAAGCCGCGCGTGAGCTACACACGTCAAACAGAAAGAAAGATTTCTTCCACAGACTTGTAGATCGGCGGCTGGGGAGTCCGATGGAGGGGCGCGTGGCTGTTGAAAATGACCGGAGAACAGCAGATCGGAACATCTAGCTACTTTCACTGGAAAACTAAAAACAACTAAGGAAAAAACCATTAAAACACCGGCTGGACAGGCTGAGGGAGGGAGGAGACGAAGCTCCAGCCCTCCCCTGGGTGGGAAAGCTCTGATCGCTAGATTACTGCAGAGAGATACAGTAGAGAGAAACCCTGGGCGAGAGAAACCGTTCCCTTCCTTTGTTTAATTATCATGATTAATAGGTAATGAATAATACTTTTTAAAAAAAAAACATATTTGATAGAGATTAACCAATGCCCCTTAAATTTCATCTATATTTGATTAGTCAAATAAAAATTATACAAGATATTTGCCATAGTGTATCTATCTTTCAAGTCATATATGAAGAGTACTGTAGCTAAGTCAAATGAATTATTTATCATTTTTTTCTCTTTCGAGTCTCATGGCTCATTCCCCCTTCTTCTTTCCGCGACTCTTCTCCTTTTTCCCACCCTCTTTATCGCACGGTTCTCTTCTCCTTCTGCCTTGCACACCTCTTTCCGGCAGCCACTACCTAGCAATTTTTGTCAACTCTTTCCCATAGCTCCATCTCCATTGGTGAGGTCTAGATAATTATCTGCCCTAGCACTCGAACTCAAAAATTCAGATATGGGTTGATCCTTTGTTTGATTTTTCCTTTTTGTTTTACAAGTTTTATTCAGGAAATTTTGTAGATCTGGGTTTTTATTTGTCTTTATTTTTTTTTTCGTTTCAAAATTTACTTCGGGAGATTTTGTATTTTCTTGGAGAATTTTGGTTTGATATTGTTTGTTGGGGTGGAGTTTTGAATTACATTGTGGGCCGTTGTTCCTAAATGAGTTTTATGCTGCTACTTACTCCCTCTCTCTCTGTAGGCTAGCTTAGAGGATTATTGAGAAAACTTGAAAATGGAAGAAGATAAAAATGAGGATTGTATATCTTCTTATTTATATGTCGTGTTGTTTTGGATTCTAAACCTTGGTCGATAAGCAATCGAATCTTTTTCTTTTCTTAGAAAAAAATAATCTTCGTGGGGATTTTGGATTGATTTGAGGTTTTGGAGTTGTATAGGAATTTTAATATTGTGAGTAGCAAGATCACAACACGAAAATGAAAGGCAGCTTGGTTGAGCTTGGATTGAGAAAGAACCTTGAGTCTTCATTTCAGAAGTATCCCTAAGATTTGTAAAGGGAAAAATATCTTTTCAAGTGGGTTACATGAGTTTTTTGGAATATAAAACCGTGAAACTTTTGGTACAAATATAAACTAGTTTTCTCATACAAGGCTAAATAGAAATTAGCTCTCAATTGATCCAAGTTGAGACTTGTATTGTTATGCACATAACATTAGGAAACAGAAACTCACCAGTAATCCTTTGTCTGGGATCAAATGTCAACATCTTTTCAACAAGGTCAATAGCTGCAGGATGGACATTTGTGGTTGTAGCTAGCTCTTTATTTAGTTGCTATGAAAACAACTATATGTGATTGCACAGGCTGTGATAATGTGACTCTTTTCCTTTTTAGATTAGTGATCGCACAGGTTGATATAAGCGGGCAACAACTATATGTATCCATGAGCTGAATGTTTGCCTCTATTTTCCAAGACTACATGTGATCTGGTTGTCACTAAATTAATGTTTGCCTCTATTTTCCAAGTAGTCCTCCAGACAAAATATTAGTTTTTTTTTTTTTTTTTGAAATGAAATATTAGTTATTTTGATTGCACAGGTTGTGAAAATGGTTGTTATCCACCAAATTTAAATGAAAAATAATATCCACATAAAATATGTGATTTTGTCCTTTTGAACTACATGTAATTTTGTGAAAATGGTTTTTCAAAATGGTTGTAAGGATGCTTCATTGCAAACCAAAATTGTGTACCATTTGTTTGCAAACCAGTATCACACTTAAATTAAAACACCATGCATCACCCTGTATCACACACTTGATACTTGGGTAATGGACTGGTGTAATATTTTCCATTTGACTTGAGTGTTCCATCCTTGTGAAAACTATTTTCAATTTTCTATGTAAAGGAACCCGGACTTTTCAGTTTTACTCATTATCTGCATATAATCTACATATGATTTTGTATAATAATACTCTCTTTAAGGATGGATGCCACATTTGATGAAGATCTCAGCTTCACCACCCTATTAGAAAGTGGTGAACAAGGTATCTCCAACACCCCAATGGATAGCAATCGTGATAATGCTGTACTTCAACCAACACGATTGGAATGGTGAAAAAAGGCCACCTAGTAAGAAATTTGTACGAGGTGTGTCTTTCTCTATAGAGGAGGACAACCTCCTCGTGTCAGCTTGACTCAACATTAGCATTGATGCTATTCAAGGAACTGACCAAAAATTCTCACAAATGTGGGATAGAATTTTGGATTAATACAATGAGTATAAAAAACCTAACAATCTAGAACATTATATTGTGTCACTGACCAATCGATGCTCAGTGATTCAAAAAAGCACAAATAAGTTTTGTGCTACTATAGCCCAAATAGAATCATTGAAACCAAATAGTGCAGCAAAGCAAAAAAAGGTATAAATTTCGAAGTTCGAACTGTTTCAAATATGCTAATTAATTGAAAAATTACATTATCACATTCTCCCTTGGCATATTTAGTTTGAAAGGGCCAAAATTATGTATAGAGAGGTTGAGAAATCCAGCTACACCATGGAACACTTTTGTTGTCTATTGAGACACCAACCAAAATGGCAACAACATATATCAATGTTGTCAATGAGAAGGAAACCGCTTGGGAAACGTTCAGCTATTGCGGACTCAACTCCAGTAGGAGACGACACAATAGGTGAGAATGTTGAGGTCACTATTGAGAGACCTCTAGGCAATAAGGCTAAGAAAAAAAGGGAGAGAAAGAGGAAGGCTAGAGAAGCTTCAGACTCTGAATTTCATTCCACCTTAACTCGAATGTGTAAGGATAGAACCATGTGCATGGTGGAGAGAAAACAAGTGGTCATCAACGCAAACTTTGGGAGGTTTGAATTAATAGCTCAAAAGAAGAGGAAGACCGATATGAAGATAATAAAATTGGATCTTGCTAACATGAATGCAATGCAACGAGAGTAATTCCAAAATATTCAAAAAGAAAATTCTGTGGAATTTAAAAGGTGGTTTTCATCTATATCTACATCTCTATCTCCATCTCCATCTCAACCTTTTGGTGGTGTGTAGCCATTTCTTGTATATATTTGGATTGTTGTTATCTATTTAATATTGTAATAGAACACTTAAAATCTGGTTTTAGTGGCTAGGTAGCCACAAGTGTTGGAAATACATGTGGCTGGTTTGGATTTGAAATTAACGGATTTGGGTCAAAACGGGTTGACTCATTAAAACGCGATTTATAAACAGGTCAACCTGTTTAATACAAAATCAACCTGTTTTGACACATTTAGAATTGGGAGTTGCTACTCAACCGCCTACTGTTACACAACTTCCGCACTCCAACCCACGTGGCTTTTTTTATTTTTCATTTTTGTAAACCATCTTTTCCATTTGAAATGTCTTTTTCCAGAAAACCCCATTAAGTCCTGCGTCTTCTCCCCCCCCCCCCCCCCCCCCCCCCCCCCCCCCCCCCCCCCCCCCCCCCCCCCCCCCCCCCCCCCCCCCCCCCCCCCCCCCCCCCCCCAAAATTACATCCTGCATCTCCCTCCCAACACAACTTTGTCCCGCGTCTTCCCCCCCAGGCAGCGTACGTTGTCTCATGTCCCCCATTTCGGCGACGTCCTTCCTCCACCATCCATTGCATTTACACAAAGGAAAAGAAGCAGATCTGCAAGCTGAAGAAGCACAACTAAATTGATTAATAACTATACTTGCGCACACGGATTTCTACAATTCCAAACTTAACTTCTGAACATCAGATCGACCATAGAACAAACAAAGCTAATGGAAAAATCTCAAAACAAATGAAGATCTGTTTGATCAATTACTGGAATAAAACTTTAAGATTGCCCAAAAAAAAAAAAAAAAACTTTAAGAGAATGGAAACAATTGCTGGAATGGTATTCCTCGGTGAAATTGTAAGTTACAAGTTCAGTGAGTCAAAATCTCTAGACTGAGCCACTAAAAAACTAAGCAAATTATATATTTTCCACACACAAAAAACATTACCTTCGATTCAAGTTTGCCGCTTACCCTAGATTCTTTTGGGTAATGGAGAAGGGTTGCAGAGAGGGTGAGTGAGGGGCTTCGCAGCGGTAGGCAGACCGAAGGTGGGGGTTGCGCAGAGAAGGGAGAGTGAGGGATCATGCTTCGTCTAGGTGATGGAGAAGGGATTGTGAGCAGATAGGGAGAGTGAGGGAGAAGGAAGCATCTGTCGTGAGGGAGAAAGAAGGAGAAAGAGGATTTGTGAGCAGAGAGGGAGTGAGGGCTGGGGTGGGCGACGAACCGTGACGTGGAAGCAAACCGGGTTTGGGTGTGCGTCGTGCGATGGGAAAACCGGGGGATGAGTAGACTTTTTCTTTAGAATTTATTTCAAAATTAAGATTTTTTTATTGCTAAGTTGTAATATTAGTATTTCTCAGTATACTTACATTTTGATTGTTTTTATTGTTGGGATTGTAATTTTAGATCTATACTCATATTTGTCATTATATGATTTGTAATATTAGTCTTATTATATGTTAAAATTTAAAAAATATTGATATATATTTTTTAAGATATTATGGTTATTAATAAATATAGATTATAACTTTTCTATAAAATTATATTAATCAAGTCAAATGAGTTATGCGTTTTAGTTCAATCCATTTACATGAAATAAACATGTTTAAATAAGTAATTTTGTGTTAATATATTTCTAATTAATTATTAAACGGATTAAAAAGTGTGACATCATATGACCTGTTATCTAAATGGGTTAAGTTTGAATTTGAAAGTTTAATATGTTTAACTTAATAGATTGGATTTGGATTGACATACATAATCACATATTTATGATTTGACACGACACGAACACAGTCTGAAAATACGATTTGCACCCATACTGTATATTGACCTCAGAGATCACACGCGCGCGCACCTACACACGGGCGGAGAAGGAAAACCGTCACCGTATATACAAACGGCAAACTTATGCGGTGATATCTAGTGCGGGCTTTTACTCGCGAATGCCGTCTTTATAGTGAGACGAAAAGTCTCGGCTTTCTTCTCTCTCTTCAGTCCACTCTCTGCCCACACGCTCCCGGTTCTTCTCTGTTTTCTTTTGACGGAAAACAAAATTTAAGAGGTAAAAAAAAAAAAAAAAACAAACAAAAACAAGCGGAGGGTGGGCAAGGAAATGGTCGTTGTAGATGATGATATGGTGGAAATGAGCATAATGGTCGCCTTAGGAGCTTCTTCTTCCGCTCGATTCCCTGTTGCTTATCCCAAAAGGTAATCTTTGAAGATCCCAATCTTCTTCTTGGGTCTCTGGATTTTTAGATCTTTTTTACTCTTTTTGTGTGTGTGTGTGTGTGTAAGTGAAAAAAAAGAAGGAAAAAACTTTGGTTTTTATGGATTTGATGGTTTTTATTCCGTGTTTCCCTCCTTTGTTTCGAGGATTTTGGGAGATTCTTGGGCTGGGGTTATATATTGTCTTTCTCTAGCGTTTTCTGAATTTCTTTCCTGGGCTAGGTAGATATTGAACTGATAAGTTTTATCCTCTTTTAAATTCTTAATACTCTAAAAGATTTACCTTTTCCTTTTGTTTGAGTTGGATTTATTGAGTAATATTGTTGATTATTGATGTGGGTTTGTGGGGAATTTGTTATCTGATTGATAAATCTAGGGTTTTGATGGAGGGGAGATATACTGGGGATTGATTCATTTGATTGAAGGTGTTTATAAGGTTGTTTTCTTGAATTGTTTGTATTGGGAATGGCAAAATATTCAACCCCACCAGCAACAGAAACCATCACCCTGGAGATGAGCTGAGAAATGGGAGATTCTCTCCTCACAGCCCTTTCTATGGAGAATCACCACCCATCCACGCTCTTGTCCATGGACTCCAGCACCTCCCCACACGACGATTTGGATTTGGAGATGAATCGGCAAATCATTCTTCCCCGTCCTCCGGATATCAATTTACCCTTGTCGGCCGAGCGTAGCCCACCTCCGCAGCCATGGAATCCGGATCCCTGTGATATTTTAGATGTTGGGCTTGGTTCACAAGTTTACGAGACCGAGAGTTTCCTTACTATCCCTAAGGCTGGAAGGAAATGCGCCAAGCGGATTGATAGTATTTGGGGTGCCTGGGTTTTCTTCAGCTTTTACTTTAAGCCCTCATTGAATGAGAAAACAAAGGCCAAGATTTTGCGGGACAGCAATGGCGTATCCGGCTTTGACAAATCTGATCTCAAACTCGATGTTTTCATGGTTCAGCATGACATGGAGAATATGTACATGTGGGTTTTCAAGGAGAGACCGGAGAATGCATTAGGTAAGATGCAACTTAGGAGTTACATGAATGGGCATTCTCGTCAAGGGGAGCGTCCATTTCCATTTAGTGTTGATAAGGGTTTTGTACGATCTCACAGGATGCAACGAAAGCATTATAGGGGTCTGTCGAACCCCCAGTGTGTGCATGGGATCGAAGTTGTTCCATCACCCAATCTTTTGGGTCTTGATGAGGAAGAGCGGAAGAGGTGGATGGAACTCACAGGCAGGGACTTGACCTTCTCAATTCCACCGGAAGCAAGTGCTTTTAGTTCATGGAGAAACCTTCCGAACACAGATTTTGAGCTTGAGAGGCTGACTCCTCCTATAAAAGGTCCCACAATTCCCCACTCAAAGAAATTGCTCAATGGTTCTGGCCTGAATTTGTCAACTCAGCCATCTCACCATAGCAATGGTGATGCAATGGACCTATCACCTGTCAGCGGCAAGAGGAGGAGAGATTTTTTTCCTCATGGAAACGATGATGATTGCTACTTGGCTGTTAATCCTCCCTTGGATCGGATACCAGATATGGAAGCTCACCCTAATGAGCCACAATGGTTGAGTGACTTTAGTGGCGTAATGAAGAATGTGTATGGACCTGTTACTGCTGCAAAAACAATATATGAGGATAAAGAAGGATATCTGATCATTATCAGCTTGCCCTTTGTGGATCTTCAGAAGGTGAAAGTCTCTTGGAGAAATACTCTCACTCATGGTATCATAAAGGTATCTTGTGTGAGCATATCTTGCATGCCATTCATCAAGAGACATGATAGGACTTTCAAGCTTAGAGATCCATATTCTGAACACTGCCCTCCTGGGGAATTTGTTAGAGAAATCCCACTTTCAACCCGAATTCCTGAAGACGCTAATATAGAAGCTTATTATGATGGCCCAGGATCAGTGCTCGAGATTATGGTGCCAAAACTTCGCGTGGGGCCAGAAGAACATGAGGTTCGTGTTTGCCTTCGCCCTCACCTAGTAGGCAATGATCTTATGTTGACTTAAGATAGGCGTTCATTGAGAACTGTAATGGTTGTTGCCATGGATGGTGATTCATTGTTTTACTTTGTACCATACAGTGTATTCTATGATATCAAATGTGCACCTCACATTTGTCTGTTGCAATTTTTGCTCACTAATTGTTATGGTATTTATGTCCATGAATCTGATCAGCTCTTGCCTGTAATGATTCTTGATTTTTGAACTTATAATCGATTATAATTATTTGGAAATTATTATATCCGCTTCAAAAGTACCTTCTTGCTTGGCTTGGAGGGTTATATATATATATATATATATTGTGTAAATCTTTCTATCACTCTGATCATGCGCTTAAGACTGCTCATGAAGCTTCAATATTGAGGTGCCGTATAATTTAAATGACACATTTAAGAAAGTATTTGGTTCTGATGTGACTATGCGGGATAGGTATGTTTTCCAACTGAAAGGACCATACAGCGAGTTCTGTCCATCAGTTATCTTCTGATCACGGGTGTTCTTGCTGAATAAAAATTAGGTGCTCTGCCAGACACTTCCTATCATAAAATGATTAAAATTGGTGCTTCCATAAAGCAATTTAACAGTAATAAGATGCGATTACTACGTCATTTGTACTTCCAGACTACAATTTTTGGATTTTGCCTACTCAGAATTAAAACTTCATGAACAGCTCGGATCTTTTCAGCCAGGAAAGTTGTGGGGCCATAGAATTAACGTATGTATACTCGTGAAATCTTGTGCTGCTTGGGTATGTCGGCCAGCCCAGAGATGCAGCGCCACGGTTTTTTTGCGTTCAGATATTTTTGTCCATTGAGTGGTGTAGAATTCGTGTAACATCATCTTCATTCCCAGCGGCAGTATGCTTCTGAATATGCCAGAATGGTCCTGATCGTTTACAGAATCTATCTTTACAGAAAAGTAATAAAAAAAAAAGAACGAAAAGAAAAAAACGTGGAATCGGGTAATCTATCACTACGGTTAAGACCGAAAGGAAAATTTAGTGGTCGATCTTGTTTATCAATACGTGCACTTATCTAATATGATTGGTAAAAAAATCTGATTTTAATAAAAATAGTGTCAATTTGAATTTTGAATATGAAGACAGCAATATTGATACATAGATCGATACATAAATTCACTTGTACCTACAAAACCTCTAAGCAAAAGTGGATCTTCTTGAGAGGGGCAACCGAATCACATCATTTTATAATTCTCTGCAGATGGAAAAGAGATACACCAGAACTTCAAAATTTGACATTACCAATGGACAGTGTAGCTCTCAACATTAATTACTATGGTTGTTATATCTCTCTCTCTCTTCAAGTTTGAGATAATTGTTTGGAGAGAGAATGGTAAAAGACTTATAATTCCTGAGTAATAATTGGCAATGTGTTCTTATAAGATTAATCCTTGTAATCACAAGTATTGACGCTGAGAGCAATGACAAATAAGTATCGAAAAGGGCAATTAAATCAGATTTTCTGAGTCTTTCTTTGACTAGAAAGATATAAACACAAGTTTGTGGACTGGGGCATAAAACTTACATACTCGCGTCGAGACCGTAGGTCATAAAACATACAAATCCATGGTGGCGACCGTGGTCTTAGGTCGTAGAGATCCACTACTAAACCGTGGTTATACCATTGTAGACTGTGGCTTGGCCGTGGGTGGAGAAGAAGAAGTGGGTTGAGAAGAGGAGAAAGAAAAAGAAAGAAGATGAAGTATAGCAAGTGAACCGTAAAAGGCGCTAGCATGAGAGGAAGGGAAATAAGAGAAGAGAAATGACAGAAAAGAAAGAAAAATGCTTCTTACAACCGAGCTGGGGCACTGCGGGGCAACCGTTGCCACCGTGGAAAATGAAACGGCGCGTTCTGAGGATTATCAAAATGGCGCGTTTAATTTTTTTGGGGTTGCCTGGTTTGGACATCGAACACTTCTCTCTTCATTCGTATGTCTTTCTCCAAGCTTCTCCCTTCATGAGTCTTCTCCCTCCAAGCCTCCCTCTTCTCGTCTGCAGCTCTCCCTCCCTCTTTTCCACGAAATCGAAACCCAAACCCATGGAGACAAAAATCCCCCCTTCGTCTTCCCTAAGCAGCGAGACCCTAAGCAGCGAGACCCTAAGCCCCACGAAATCTCCTATTTGTCTTCCCCAAGCGACGAATATCTGAGGACTCACACCAAACGACGAATCATCACTGCCTCTCCCTCGTCTTCCCCAGATCTTCCAAACCACGAAGCCCTCTTCTTCCCCACACGACGAAACCCTAACCCTAAATCCCTAAACCTAACCCTAACCCTAAATCCCGAAACCTAACCCTAACCCCAATCAATTTCTCCTATAAAATATCTTCAAGGTGCAAAGCTGGATCAAAAGTGGGCTGAGGGACTTTTCCATTTCCTGTACATCGGTGGATTGGGGTATCCCAGTTCCGAATGACAATAGGCAAACTATATATGTGTGGTTTGATGCATTATTGGGGTAAATCTCTTTTCTTTTGTAATTTCCAAATCTTAATATTTTCTAAGCTTCCAACTTCCTTATTTGCACGACTAATATGTTTTCTTCTTTTGTATATATCACTGCGAGTTGTAACTAACATTAGTTACTGATAACTAATGAAAATAGATGTTTATAAATTTTATTACTGATAACTAATAAAATAAATTTTTTACATATCACCAGATACTCTTACGTTTATGGGTGGTAATGTTCCTTTGGTGAATATTTAGTTGTTGAATTTCTAGTTACTTTTCCCCAGTTATGGATCGACACTAGCAGAAGACAAGGAGCAATCTAATTTGGAAAGTGCCGTTTCTTCAAGTTGGCCTGCATCACTGCACTTGATTGGGAATGTAGAGCATCTTCTATGCATTTTAAGATGCATTTTCTTCCAATGTTTTTGCACATAATTCTCTCTCTAGGATTTGATTGGCTTTCCTTGTAAGTGGTATATTTAAGCAGTTGACTCCAGATAATTGATGCTATGAGCATCATATATTTATGCGAACACGCTCACAAACACACCCACACACACCCACACCTTATACGGATCAAAATCAAGATAGAGTCGGTAAGTTTGATTGACAGGGGTAAGGCGTATCACTTACTTGAACATGCTTTGCCTGGATAAGTTTATATTTGGTAGAATTCTTGCAATGCACATTATTCTTGTGCTTATTCTAAACCCATGCAAATTTTTCTGGAATGTGGAAAATTCTTGGAATGTTGGTTTTTATAATTTTTCTTATTTTATATTTCTCTGATCCTCTATTATTTTGATTAGGTTGGGTGGTTTTTTTTTTTTTTGTGCCTTCTCTTTTTCTTTTATGTTGTCAGGAGCCTTGTCTATTCTAATGGCTGTTTCAATTCCCTTTCTTTACTATTACAAAGAGTTAATATTATACTTCTTTAATGTTTTTGTTATTCTTCTATAGGATATTTTGTGATTCCACGTACATTTCCCTTTATAGCTATAGATATAATTTCATTGTGTCCTGTGTTCCCAGGGAAACTATTGAGCATGATGTCTAAGCAAATATTTGGATCGTTTCTTAACTTTGTTATAATCATCTTAAATATACCATGATGCCTGCCAATCTATGCTTTTCTGGACTATATTGGAAAATTTGAAATTCTTGAAAAAATTCTCTTGGGTAAATATATTGATATGATATATCTAAACAAGAGAAGTGATATTGATGGGCTCAATAGAAACCACACTATTATGTGCATACAATGATGGACATTTCAATGGTGATCCAAAGCAGTTATAATCAAATTAGACTTAAATCTATGTAGATTGTTCAAATTAGTATGTTAATAATTGTTTTAATCTGTTTAGCATATTGATGACTTTTTTTCTAGTTGATAAAGTGTCTTTAATTTTCAAACCATGAATGCATGTGCACTTGGGCTACGCCTATTAATGAATGCATGTGTCATAAATTCTTGTTGGAAATTTTAGGAGATTTTTAATCATATTTTTTTTGCTTCCACATAATTGTCAATGAAATGTGAGATGTGCTCTGAAAATTCTGGTTGGAAATGTGAGAATTGTCATTTTATAATTCTGGTTGGAAATGTGAGATGTCTTGGAATATTTTTGTTTTTTGTTTTTTTTGGTTTATTTTGGTGTCCTGTGAAAATTGAGATGTGCACTAAGCAGTTTTACTAGTCTGCAGTCTTTGAAGACTCTTCCACAAGTGCAGATGTGCCAGCAGTTTTAATGTATTGAGCAGTTTGTCATGTATTGAGCAGTTTATAATTTGAGAAGCAGTTTTAATGTATTGAGATGTAATTTGAGAAGCTGTTTTAATGTATTGAATAGTTTGTTGTTGAGAAGCAGTTTGTAATACCAATGTTTTGAGCAGTTTGTAATTACATTGAAGCAGTTTTAATGTATTGAACAGTTTGTAATTTGAGAAGTTGTTTTAATGTATTAAGCAGTTTGTAATTTGAGAAGCAATTTGTAATTTAATGTATTGAGCAGTTTGTAATTACATTGAAGCAGTTTTAATGTATTGAACAGTTTGTAATTTGAGAAGCAGTTTTAATATATTGAGCAGTTTGTAATTTGAGAAACAGTTTGTAATTTAATGTATTGAGCAGTTGGATTTTCCGCTTTGTCTATGTATTGAGCAGTTGTGATTACATTGAAGCAGTTTTAATGTATTGAGCAGTTTGTAATTTGAGAAGCAGTTTGTAATACCAATGTATTGAGCAATTTGTAATTACATTGAAGCAGTTTTAATGTATTGAACAATTTGTAATTTGAGAAGCTGTTTTGTTGTATTGAGCAGTTTGTAATTTGAAAAGCAGTTTGTAATTTAATGTATTGAGCAATTTCTAGTATGGGCTTTACAGGGTCTTGAGTAGCAGGTTAATGTAATGGCTTGCCAATACATAAATACCAACATTAGATTAAAATACAAAAATATCAAAAACTATAATGCCCATACATAAATACAAACAACAACTTGACTCCTAATGCACAAGTCTGCCTTGCAAAATATACACAGTACATCAAGTTAGTTTCTTTCAGCCTTGCAAAATATACATGCAAAATATACATGGTACATCAAGTTAGTTTCTAGTATTACAACTAAAAATGTTTGTTGCAATATTAGCCCTGCCAATACACAAATAGCAACAAATGTCTTTCCAATACAAAAATTGCAACATTAGACCTGATAATTTACCAACAAATGGCTTCCCAATACACAAAATACCAATAAATGGCCTCCCTTCCCAATATATAAAATACCAACAAATGGCTTCCAAATATACAAAATACCAACAAATGGCTTCCCATTCCAATATACAAAATACCAACAAATGGCTTCTCAATACACAAAATACCAACAAATGGCTTCCCTTCCCAATACACAAAATACCATCAAGTTTGTATTCCCTTCCCAATATACAAAATACCAACAAATAGCTTCCCTTCCCAATACACAAAATACCAACAAATGATTTTTCTTCCCAATATACAAAATACAAACAAATGGCTTCCGAATACACAAAGATGCACTATCAAGCATGCCCTACAAAACATACAACATGCATCAAGTCAGTTTCCAATATTACAACTAGAAATATCAGTTGTAACAACATTAAATTAGTATTATTAATAACATACCCATTAAATCATATCATTGCAGCGGTTGTGATCCATCCAATCCAAATTCTCCCGGTTGTGATCCATCCAACCCAAATTGCATCTGTAAATAGTAAACCCCAAATATTATTGCGTTATAGACAATATTATTAAAATATTGACAACACATGATATCCACTTACACTTTCTTGACTCCCAATCACCGTTTCTCTAACATGGGTTCCATTAGTGTGACATACTGAGCTGTATGGATCAGCCTGCACGTCTCCAACACTGGGAGCATCCATCCCCGAAGGGCCAAATAAATTCCTGCAAGTGTCCACGACTGGTGTATCTCCTCCATCTCGCTAATAAACAAGTCACAAATATCTGTTAGCATTTTTTAATAGCTTCGCATTAACAAATTCTAAATAAAACCCGTTGATATACAAAATCGGCACCTGTTTGCATTTTCCCTTTACTGGTGCTTTCTTCGTCTTCTCTTCGCTTTAACTTTCTGATGTCTTTCTCCATCCTCGATGCTCTCCTCAAAGATGGAGGTCTACCTTTCCCTCTTACAACGTTCGGACTGAGTACTTGCTTTGAACTACCAACTGCAGTTGTGTCCTTTATTGTACAACCAACATTAGAACCCGTTAGGGTGATCGATGGGGGTTCTTGGCTGGAACGATATAAGTCAATCATTGCATAAAATTTTGTAGTTGCATCCTCAGTAAGGAGTTTTGAACTCGCTGCATGAGTAATCATCTGATAGCATATATTTAATAGACTTGAATATCTATTTGCATCTACCCGATTATCCTCTGCGTCATAGCTGCTACTGATTAACATGTACCTCCTTTTGATGCCCTTCCTATATGGCACATACTTAATCCCGTTACTTTTGAATACTGCCAAAATGTGTCTACACAATATCCCCCTCATCTGAAACAACCCACATGAACACTTTGCAGCTGTATCTTCCTCACTAAAGTCCACATAGTGTGTAACCGGCTTAGTGAACTCTTCCACATGAACTTCATCCTCTATAAGATAAGTCTTTACTGTACCATCCCTCTTAAGTAACTCTGGATCCATATCAATAATGCCGGTAATTTGCTGTTGAACTTCCCTGAATTAAGCATTCGTGTACATATCTTGAAATCTCTTTTCAATTGGAAATCTAGATATACAGGGAATTGTGGCACTAAATGAGTGAAAGTCCGCGGCAGTTTCATTCTCAATTTTCTTTTTCAACGCTTTGTCAAACTAGTCGACAAACTCGTTCAAGTTTGTCTTAGCATGAACATAACCATCAAAAAATGCATTCATGCTCTCGCTCCGCTGCGTTCTACTTATTCCAGCCCAAAATATATCTTTCAAAAATGCCGGTACCCAATGCTCACGCTCATCATATAAACTTGCAGCCAGGCATTCTCATGCAAGTTATATGTGGTGATTAGCTGCTCCCAACAATTTTCAAACTCTTTAACACTTTGGGTGTCATACACACATTTCATCAATGAAGTTTTTGTGACAGCCCGCTAAAATTATCAGTTTTGGATTATTTCCCGACAGCAATCACATCTCTCTCGTCTTTACCCTCATCTGGAATCACGCGTATAGATTATCTTTTCCGTAAATCACGTAATTTGTTCTTCACCGACAGCTGTAAAATCATGAGTCTTCCAAGACCACGCCTAGCCTTTCTCAAGCCCAAACTACCACTTTATGTGGTGGACAGCCACCGTACGCCGCCACGTACGTTCCTCCGACGCATGTTCGTGACGAACAACGAGCGACGCACGGGTTATCCCGTCGATGGTATAACCTTCTATCTCTAGTTATTTTACGTTTAAAATAGTTAGTTGGTTGGTTTGTGGATTGTGTAGTTGTATTTGTGGAATTCGTTGCGTAGTTGTGAAGCGAAGTGTGGTTGTGAAGTGTTGCGTTTGATTGTGTATTTTGTGGACTGTGCTGTGAAGTATAGGCGTGAGATGGATGCCGTAGATGTGATACGGCGGGTTGTGTGAAGAGAATACGCGTGTAGCGTATTCTGTGTAATGCAGCGACGCGCCGCGCGACGTGCACTGTAGTGATGTGTGTCGTAGAAGGAAGGGAGTACGCATGTAGTGTACTCCGTGTTGTATGGCGATGCATCGTGTGATGTGCATCGTGTTGATGAGAGTTGTAGCGAAGGAAGTACGCGTAGCGCGTACTCCGTGTCGCGTAGCGATGCACCGTGAGACGTGTATCGCAGTGATGGGTATTGTAGTGTGGATGGAAGAGAGTTCACGTGAGTGTACTCTGTATTAAGTCGTGATACATCGGATGGCGTGTCACGAAGGGTTGAATGGCGTAGCAGAGAAGTGTGGAGCGTATGGTGTAATGTTGGGAAACTGTATGACAGTGTCCCGAAGCAGTGATGATATGGATTATAGTCCGGGATGACTGGTGTCATCTTGTGGTTGACTATGGCTAAGAGTATATGGATTGAGAAATGAGTTGTTTGTTTGGTTGTTATTGATAATTTTAATGAACTTGTTTTAGTGCAAAGGCTTTCTGAAGTCAATTTATCTCTTCCGAGTATAGTGAAACCTCAAGTTGGCCGTGGTGTTGCAAGTGCTTACAATATGGCAATTGAGTTCAGAAGTGAAAATCTTAAGGACTCGAGTGTTCCTCTTCCAGCTGTTGTGCAGTTCCTCGTGTCTCGCGCTCTATTCTCATAGAACGCGACGATCGAGGTAAGTTAGCCTCTAACTTACTATCAGTTTATTGTGTATGTGTGATGGGTAAGAGAACTACAATTTATGTATGTATGTTATCGTATATGCCATGTCATGCTATGTCATTACATGTTTATCTGTTACGTATGATTTAATCTCTCATGAATAATTATCTGTTAAATAATCTTTTCTGCCATACAATGATGTATGTTATAAGTATGCCATGTTAAGTATGCCATATGATACATGTATGCCATGAAATGTTTATGATTAAATCATATTATGCCATTTACAAGTATACGCCATGTTAGAAAAGTATATGATATTAAATAATATCACATGCATTAAGAAAGATAAGACATGTTATGTTATAATAATGCGTGGGGCCACAACAACTGTGGAGTACGTATTATATTTATGTTATTTATAATGCGTGGGGCCACAACAACTGTGGAGTACGTATTATATTTTATGTTATTTATAATGCGTGGGGCCACAACAACTGTGGAGTACGTATTATATTTTATGTTACTTATAATGCGTGGGGCCACAACAACTGTGGAGTACGTATTATATTTATGTTACTTATAATGCGTGGGGCCACAACAACTGTGGAGTACGTATTATATTTATGTTATGTTATTTATAATGCGTGGGGCCACAACAACTGTGGAGTACGTATTATATTTTATGTTATTTATAATGCGTGGGGCCACAACAACTGTGGAGTACGTATTATATTTTATGTTATTTATAATGCGTGGGGCCACAACAACTGTGGAGTACGTATTATATTTTATGTTATTTATAATGCGTGGGGCCACAACAACTGTGGAGTACGTATTATATTTAATGTTATGTTACTTATAATGCGTGGGGCCACAACAACTGTGGAGTACGTATTATATTTATGTTACTTATAATGCGTGGGGCCACAACAACTGTGGAGTACGTATTATATTTTATGTTACATGAAGTATGGGGCCACAACAACTGTGGAGCATACACTACATGAGACACAGCAATTGTGACATGTAGAATACGTGGGGCCACAACAACTGTGGAGTACGTATTATATTTTATGTTATGTGAATTCATGGGGCCACAACAACTGTGGAGCATGAAGTATGGGGCCACAACAACTGTGGAGCATACACTACATGAGACACAGCAATTGTGACATGTAGAATACGTGGGGCCACAACAACTGTGGAGTACGTATTATGTTTTATGTTACTTGAATACGTGGGGCCACAACAACTGTGGAGTACGTATTAATGCACGTTATTAATCAAGACAATTAAATAAGATTCCAAGTTTATGTTAAGTCAAGTTTCAGATCAAGTTCATGTTATGTTATGCTCACGTACATGTTATGTTCATGTTCATGTTATGTTCCAAGTTCATGTTCACATCATGTTATGTTCACGTTTATGATACGTTCAAGCTCACGTTCATGTTATGTTATGTTCATGTCCATGTTATGTTTCACGTTCATGTTATGTTGATTGTTCATGTTATGTTTTAAGCTTAAGTTCATGCCATGTTAAGTCAAGTTCAGTTCACGCTTAAGTTCTGGTTAAGTCATGCTATATGTCAAGTTATACTATGTTTATGTATGACTATAATTATGCATTTATGCTTTTACTGCCATGCATGCATTTTTAACCTGTGTATAAGTTTTATGTTAACTTACTGAGATTTGTAATCAAATCTCACTGTGGTAGTCCCAACTACCATTCCCCCCGAATGGTAGATCTTGTTACAGGACCCAAAGGAGAATTGGAATCTGACCAACTGAATACGGTCGACTAGGCCACGGTGCGATGTTGATGATGGTATAGTATTTAACTTAGGTTAATACTTGTACTTTTGGAGTTGTATCTCAAGTATTCTTTTGATCACAACCATTTTAGACTAGTGTGGTGATCACGGCTTTTTAGTATGCCTTTATGTATGAATTATGTTTCAAGTATTTGGGATATATTTAGTTGGTGCATAGTATTGCTAAAGAAAAAGATTATCCGCTGCGAATATTGCATAATGTTAGATGCATGTTAGGAACATTGCATCTTATATGTCATGAACGGGGGCAGGTAACCTTGTGTTGCATGTCTCGACGCTTCAATGTCCGTTCAATCCCAAGCGGAATTTGGGGGCGTCACAGTTTTCATGCCACTTTTGTACGAAACGTGGGAGCCAAGCTTCTCGAGGACTTTCTTCAATATATGCCACAAACAAAATCGATGTCGGCTTTTTGGAAATACAATGGCAATCGTATTTTTCATTGCTCTGTCCTGATCTGTGATAATAGCTTTCGGAGCTATACCATCCATACATTGCAACAATGTCTGGAATAACCACACAAACGTCTCCGTATCCTCACTGGATATCAATCCTGTGCCCAACAAAATTGACTAGCCGTGGTGGTTTACACCAACAAATGGTGCAAATGGCATACCATATCTATTCATCAGATATGTGGTGTCGAAAGTGACCACATCACCGAAGTACTGATATGCTGCCCTACTACGAGGGTCTGCCCAAAAGACATTCTTTAATCTCCCATCATCATCTAAATCCATCAATGCAAAGAACCCGGGGTTTTTTTTACTGCAATCTTAAAAAATATTCTCGAAGTGTTCCAGCGCCACCTTTCCCAAGTCGTAGATGTCTTGCCTTGTCGATATAATTACGATAGTTCTTTTTAAAAAATGGGAGGTTCTCGAATCCACCCGCACCAACGACAAGACTGCCAGAGCTCTTATTCATTCGGATGACAGCCAAGTCATTTGTATCTAAGACTCTTTTTACAGTTTCACTAACTTCTCTATTACAACGAAAGAAGCAGGCTTTCTGTGGACTGAGACCGTGATTATGGATATTATGAACTGTTGTCAACCGTACCTTTCCCTCAACTTTTAAGGCATTAATCTTTGCCTTACATTTTGTCTTTCCTGTCGAACGTGGTTTGGCGACATTCAACGTTCTATTTCGAGCCTTCCCACCACGGACACAAGCAAGGGTGACATATCTAACAGTCTCATCGTCGGCTTTCTCACTCCTTTTTGTCATCACCCCAAATCCGCATTTCTTATCGTATTGCTTATAATAGCTCAATAATTCTTCAAAAGAATTAAATTCCATTCCTGACTTTGGCTCCTCAATCAGCTGCTCAATCATATCACCACTATCCATTTGGACACACTCAGGTGTCCCAGCACTGCCATCCTTGGTTTCCAGTGAATCTGGTATATCCTTTTTACTCTTATCATCAAGTCTAGAGGATATACATGGTGCTTCAGTTTCCCTACAATTGGGTCGATCCTCTGTACAAACTCTTGAGCTCGTTGCAAAACTTGTAGTGATGACAGGAATCGAAGGTCTCATCCCATACTGAAATTGGTAACCAGTATTCTGCATAAATCACAAAAATGAATGCAATTAAACTTTTAGAAAAAGCATAGTTATTAAAAAAGGACAGCAAGAGAGTTGCATCACCACCTGAATGTTAATTGGATATTGGTTACCATCTGGATATGGCATACAGGCCAGTGACCATGCAGGCACTGGTCCATGCCAAACATGCATGTAATTTGAAAGGTTTGGAGCAGTTGTTGGGATGTCCTAACATAAAAAATAATAATGATAATTATTTTATTACGAGGTTGATGTAATCAGCCAATAAACATCAACTCAACACATTCCAACAAATCTTTAAAATAATATAACAAACCGCGCATGGAGAATTTGAGCTAGATTGTGTTAGCCGAGATGAGTGATCTTCTCCTTTTTCCATGCTAACAATCCCAAGGAAAACTATATATACAAACAGTAAAAGAATAATTAATGTGAAACATAAGTGGAAGCCGTGTAAAAGTTTACACAGGGAAGTTTAGTAGTTATCAATAAGCACTATTATGGAAAATAACCACGTCATGTTCCTTGTGATGTCTATGTAGAGACATAAATTATTGCAATTACTAGAAAAGAAATTATTGCACTATTAATATGGAAATAATATATATTTAGCAAGCTTAGTTGCTTTTATTTGGAAGTTGTAACTTTGATCCTGATCACATCCTGATTAAATGACTTTTGAAATGAAATATTTTATTTATTTATTTATTTTAATTAAAAGAAGGTTATCAAGGGTTATCTACCACATGTCTAAATAGTTACGTGGCATGAAATCCATTGTATAAAACATCCATTGTACCACTTATATTTTTCCAAGAGAAGAGAAATGTTGTTCTTTATAATAAACTCTATTATTTTTCTGCATGTTGTGATATTTTGAACAAGACATGATGCATTACATGACCCACTTAATTTCTAATCAGAAACCATGATCAACACCCTCAGTACTTCATTAATTTACTCTTTATCTTTTCTCATTTTCATCTATTCATGTCACTCGGTGCATAGCTGCGTTTTTAATCATACATTTAGACTGTAGGACTAAAATATTATTGCCCAATAGATCCAAAAGGTCAGACCATGTATATTCCTAGCTGTCCTGGCCAGGCCAACTATTACTGGAGCATCTCCAATAACAGGACTTGCATTGTTTTGGGTGAATTGGAAAATGTGCCTTCTACGTATCCAAGCAACATTAATGGAGTTAAAAAGCTAGTTCCTTTTAACCAATAAACCAGATATAGAACCTCAATCACTTACCAAACAACAAGATACAACTAAATACCATAGGACCTTTATCTTAAAGACTCGGGCAACACAAACCCATTTTAAGAGTTCTACAAACATGCCCATACCTTGCAAGCAGTACCACTAGAGTTAAAAATAAAATAAAAAATGCATGCTTTTGCTTGTATCATGTTGTTCGCATTCTGCATATGTCTTGTTCATATTTCAGAAGCTAAAAACCAAGGAAAAGGAACTTCTAACCAAGATCTTACCAAAATTTCACCTTCAGATTTCAAAAAAGGAAAACCAAGATCTTACCTGAAGCTAGCCACGAAGACAAGAAGCCAACGAACAGAGATTTGAAGACAAGATAACGAGGACAAGGTGACGAGGTAGAGTTCTTCCTTCTTCCAAACCCGAAGACGACGGCAACAAAAAATTTCCCTCCAGACCTGAAGGCGACAACGACAAAGTTTTCCCCCCAGACCCGTTTCTTCTGCTTTTGGCTTCTGAACTCACAAATTTTCCCTCCTTTCCATTCGGTTCGATTTTCTTGCCTCTTTCTTCTTCTTCTTCTTCTTTTTTTAATGCCACGTCAGCCGATTCCTCAAAGGGTGTGCGCAGCGGTTTCCTGTAGCACTACTCAAATAAGATAGTAAGTCGAGAAAGAAATGAGAGGAGAGAGGAAAAGAAATATATTTATATATAATTTTTCTTACATAGATTATACAGATTGACGGGTAAAACCTGGAGAGGTAGATTCTACAATATGTGTTTCTTAGTTAGGAGTTGCTCGCACCCGGGACAGGTGGGTCAGGTTGCCGGAGCCCATTGCCCAGCCTTAAGCACCACAAATCTTCAGTGAGATTGCATAAAAACATGTTTTTTATTTATGTCAATTCTATCAAGGGCTCATTCTAGGAACAGGGTCTGGACGGAAGTTTTATATTTCTCCTTTTAATTAAAGCAATATTACTGGTTAGAAAATGCTAAACATCTTATAAATATAGACGCTTGAGTCAGCTTTTAAAGTCTTTTTGCGTGTGGAGAGAGGACTAGATGAGAAAAAGAATTTAGTTGAATGAAAGTCAAGGATGGCGTCTGCATGTTGATATTTTCTCGTTCTGCTGCAATCTCTTTTTGTTGTATTGACAAATAAAGAAGCTGAAAATTATGTATTGTTCTCCTTAAAGATTGACCCAAAAAGCCTAGGATTAGTCTTCAAACAGCTGGTTAAGGTTATGTTTGAATGTTAGGATCACTTCAGCCCATCTTATCAAATTATTGATAAAAATCACTATTTTTTAAATTTTTTATGAAAAGATTCGTCTCAATCTACTTCATACTTCAAACACACATATTAACATATTTACATCCAAATACATCTCAATGAAATTCCTAAAATACTGCTATTTACATATCAACTCAAATAATGTAAAATCACTTCAATATTCAAATGCAGCTTAAGAGGTTACTGGTTGAGGCCTGCTTTGTTGTGAGCTTTTCCATTTGTAAAAGCTTCGATACACATTGATTTCTTTTTGTGGATGGTGGAGAGATGGTATGTGTTTTTGGGTAGCTCGAAGCAGAACCAGAAAATAATAAACTCGGAAGGCGATGTAGTCCCCAATAATGACTTTTGAGGGGAGAGATTGAGATGGAAGGGATCTAGGGAACATATTTAAAACAAGTGCAAGGATTATAGGAAAGCAGTCAAGAGGGAGTTTTTCAAATTTTAAATGCATCATATTTATTTGTTGGTTTTTCTCATTTCTTTTCCATTTCTAACCTTTCATCTTTATAGGCATTAAACAATTTTTTATTCTTCACTTGGGCAATTAAGTCAACTTGATGTTTGAATTTAAACAGAACAGACAAAACTACAGGTGTTATGCATGAAGAGCAAATTCTGTTAAGTATATTCTTATATACCAAACATTCAATAAACCATGTGCTCCACCAGATGATGAACACCAAAATATGATGGTAAACGCAACAAAGAAAGCTCCAAACTCAAGGTTAAATAAAAATAGGGGGAAAATAATCAATTTACGTGGAAGAATTATCTAAAGAAAATAACATATTCAAAAAAGTAAAGAAATTTAGCTTGGCAAAAAGGTTGCCAGGCAACAATGCCACGATTTCATCGCGTGGGTAAAATCAAATCGAAGTAGCAGAGCACCATAGGACATAAAATTTTTGGCTTTGAACAAAAAAAACTGATTAAGTTCAAAGCCCTGAAATCTGATAGAATCAAATAAGAAAAACCATAAATTAGTCAACTTCCTCGATCTTGGGGCCAGCACCACTTCCTCCAGCGTGACCGTGACCGTGATCGTGACCATCATCATCAACTCCACCACCCATGTCAGCACCAGCTCCTTGGTACATCTTTGCAATGATTGGGTTGCAGATGCTCTCCAACTCCTTCATCTTGTCCTCAAACTCATCTGCCTCAGCCAGTTGGTTGTTGTCCAGCCATTGGATGGCCTGCTCGATGGCGTCGTCAATCTTCTTCTTATCATCTGAACCAAGCTTGGCACCAATCTTCTCATCCTTCACCGTGTTCCTCATGTTGTATGCGTAATTCTCCAGTGCATTCTTGCCCTCCACCTTCTTCTTGTGCTCTTCATCCTCAGACTTGTACTTCTCTGCCTCTTGAACCATCTTCTCTATCTCCTCCTTTGAGAGTCTACCCTTGTCATTTGTGATGGTGATCTTGTTCTTTTGACCCGTGGTTTTGTCCTCCGCAGATACATTCAAAATACCATTGGCATCAATATCGAAGCATACTGTGATCTGAGGAACGCCCCTGGGAGCAGGAGGGATTCCTGAAAGCTCAAATTTACCGAGCAAGTTGTTGTCCCTGGTCCTTGTTCTCTCACCCTCGTAGACCTGGATCAACACACCAGGCTGGTTGTCCGAATAAGTAGAGAACACCTGTTCTTTCTTTGTGGGGATGGTAGTGTTCCTGGGAATCAACACGGTCATGACACCACCGGCAGTTTCCAGACCCAAAGAGAGAGGGGTGACATCCAAGAGCAGGAGATCCTGCACCTTCTCATTACCCTCACCACTCAAAATAGCAGCCTGGACTGCAGCACCATAAGCAACGGCCTCATCAGGATTGATGCTCTTGCATAGCTCCTTCCCATTGAAGAAATCCTGCAAAAGCTGCTGGACCTTGGGAATTCTGGTCGAGCCACCAACGAGGACAACATCATGGACAGTGCTCTTGTCCATCTTGGCATCCCTCAGACACTTCTCAACAGGTTCCATGCACTTCCTGAAGAGATCCATGTTGAGCTCTTCAAATCTGGCACGAGTAATGGTAGAATAGAAATCAATGCCTTCATACAAAGAATCAATTTCAATGGTAGTCTGGGCAGTGGAAGAGAGAGTTCTCTTTGCCCTCTCACATGCTGTCCTCAACCTCCTAAGAGCTCTTGGATTGCCACTAATGTCCTTCTTGTTCTTCCTCTTGAACTCCTGAACAAAGTGGTTCACCATTCTGTTATCAAAATCCTCACCACCAAGATGGGTGTCACCAGCTGTAGACTTCACCTCAAAGATACCCTCCTCAATAGTGAGAAGAGAGACATCAAAGGTACCACCACCAAGATCAAAAATCAAGACATTTTTCTCGCCAACACTGGTTGCCTTCTTGTCAAGACCGTAAGCAATGGCAGCAGCCGTGGGTTCATTGATGATACGCATAACATTGAGACCTGCAATAACACCAGCGTCCTTTGTAGCCTGACGCTGAGAGTCATTGAAGTATGCAGGTACAGTGACCACAGCGTTCTTTATTGTGGAACCAAGGTAAGCCTCTGCAATCTCGCGCATCTTCATAAGAACCATGGAAGAGATTTCTTCAGCAGCAAATTGCTTCTCCTCACCCTTGTAGTTGACCACAATCATGGGCTTCTCTCCAGGGCCTGGAATGACCTTGAATGGCCACAATTTCATGTCACTCTGAACAGAGGCATCACTAATTCTCCGGCCAATTAACCTCTTTGCATCTGCAGAGATAGGTAATTGCATATATTAGACATTTCCGTTTCAATGAATCATAGTTTATTCTTCTACATATATAGAAAATGTGCATTGCCACTACCAACGCATACAACTTCCATCACGCAGTTAGAAAACTGCAGGAGCAAATCAAGTTTCTCCTGGAATTTTATATCTAGCGCTGTACAATTCCACATTCAACAAGCAGCTCACCATTTGCAAATCAGGTTTTCTTGTCGATTTCTCTAACTATTATTAAAGTTCGTTCAAATCATCTACAATGCAATTAAATAACAATATATAAGACAAAAAATTCAATTTAAATTGAAGTATCAAGCAATGGCTTAAATCAATTTTGATGAATAAAAATCATTCATTCTCGAACCTACTTATTCACTTATTCCCGCCACTCCGAGACAATATAATTATACATTTAAAAATTTGACAAATGCCCGATTAATAATTACGTCTTCAAAACGAGATAATAAAAAACGTACTCCTCACTATTATGCAGATAGATTGCAGTGCTAATCTATATAACAATTGCATGCGAATACAAACTCAACAATGAAGATCTGAACGATTATAAAGAAACACTAATTAGCCTAAAACAAATATCAACTTACCGACCACAAACAAAGAATTTTCTCTAATATGTAAAAAGCATAAACCCGAGGCCAAAATGCCAACAATAAATAAAGGAATCACATAGAAAGAAAGCTAGATCTACATGCATTCTGGAAACTAGACATATAGCAGCAAACATAAGCACAGGCATTAAGATCTAAGAAGCAGCGAAAGAAACAAAGGTCAGCGGAGCTCAGATCTCACCAAAGACGGTGTTGATAGGGTTCATGGCGACCTGGTTCTTGGCGGCATCACCGATCAAACGCTCCGTATCCGTAAAGCCAACGTAGGACGGCGTTGTTCTGTTACCCTGGTCATTGGCGATGATCTCGACGCGGTCGTGTTGCCAAACTCCCACACACGAGTACGTAGTCCCGAGATCGATCCCGATCGCTGGGCCTTCTCCTTTGCCGGCCATTTTGATAGTTATGTCAACGGAATGAAAAGAATAGAATCGAAAGAGAGGAAATAAAAATCTGAAAGCAAGCTAAAGAAAAAGGAATAAAAGAGCTAGCTAGGGTTTCAACGAATGGAAAAAGAGCGTAGCTGAGCGCAGTTTATATAGTGCTAGGATTAAAAGGGTTCGAGAATGTTCTATCAGTATTCTTTAAAGTTTTGGAGCCGTCCGTTTCAAATGGAAACTAACGGGTTCAGATTGTGTTGATGTTTGCCTTCACCGTCCATGCCGACTCGTCTCAGTTCCTCCCCATAAATTGTACTTTTAAAAATAAAATTTATATAATATAAAAATATATTTTAATTACAAATAAATCTATTAAAAATAAATTTAGAAATTAATCTAACTTAGGTTCGGTTTGGTAGTAAAATGAAAAATTTTGAATTTTAAGATGAAATATTAAAATATTTTATTTTATTTTTATTTTGAGATTTGAAAAAGTTAAAAAAAAAAGTTAAATTATTTATTATATTTTATATTAAAATTTAGGAAAATTGTAATGATAAAATAAGAATTTTAAATTTGAGATGAAAATTTTGAACTGCCAAACTGAACCTTAACGTTGTATATTAGATTTTAAAATTGATTTAGGATTTGTTTGAAAATATATATTATTTCAAAATTCTCATTTCATCTCATCCTATCTCATTTTTAAACATAATTCAAATATAAAATTTTCAAAACAATCATTACAACTTTCTCAAACTTTCAAACAAAAATTAAAAACTAATTCAACTTTTTCAAATTTTCAAATAAAAATAATATTAGAAAACTATAGTCTAACAATATTTTAATTTTATAATATTTTTTATTCAGCTTTTTTTTCTTACATATCCTAAAACTCAAAAAATAATCAACTCATACTACCTCATTATTATTCACAAACTATTTTACAACTATTTACAAAATTCTCATATCATCTCACTCTTCAAACAAGCCCTTAGCGTATGATGTCAGTTTATGAGTTTATTTTTATTATGTTTCTCTGTAATTATAACACTTCTTATATTAAAATTTCATATACAGTAATTTTAGACTAGTGATCTTTAAATTTTATCTTAGAAGTTGAGTTTGGACTCATTAACGTAAAAAAAAAAAAAAATCACTTCAAATAAAAGAGACACAAGAAATCTCTATAATAGCATCACTCTATATTATTTAAATGCCTAATAAATATTGTAGTGCTCATTTCACGTATATATCTCTCGTCAAATTAAAGTTCTCAAATTTAGATAATGATTAAAAAGATCTCGAGTTATTCAACTATGCGATTAAAATTAGATTGGTGAGGCATTTTTTTTTATAAATGTTACTTATCATCTTCACATCACATATTAATATGATAAATTATATATTAATGTGTAATGAAGAGGATAATAAATAGATTTTTTATTATTTATTTATTAGAAGCGAGGAAGTGTTCATGGTTCATGATAGGGTTGGGGTATGTACGTGGCATGGAATACGAGCCTACCTGGTTTGGATAGTGGATTGAATTAAGATGAAAGTTTAATTATTATTTTTTAATATATTATTATATTAAAATTTGAAAAAGTTCAGTTAAAATTTGAAAAAGTTGAATTATTTATTATATTTTGTGTTGGAAGTTGAAAAAATTGTAATGATTATATGAGTTGAGTTGAGCTAAACTTGATAACCAAACGCTGCCTAATCTTTTTATTCTCCCTCCACTCAGTCGTCAAGTAATTGTAGTTGACGATGGTGATCACATGTTATGACAAGGTAATTGAAGTAGATGGATCACATATATCTTATAAAAAGATTACCTATGACTTTGATGAATAAATAAATTATTCTTATAAATATCACAAAATAAATTATTTCTAATATAACATGTGAATTAATCTATAATTTGTATGTACATTAGGATCATATTTATGAAGATTCAATAAGATTTGCAATTAGGATCGTATATCCTATTATATTTGTGAATAGTTAAAGATATTATTATTGCAATGTAATGAATTCAAATTTATGCAAATTAATACAAGTTGAATAAATACATATGATTTTTATTTCTTTAAATAACGGATCTAAGATTTTCTTAAGCTTAATTAATTCGTTTATTAAAAAATCCTCATTTGTGTTAACATATCTTAATCAAGTTCAAATTCTTAAAATACAGGGCTATTTTTACTAAAAAAAATAATATATGCAGTTATAAAGTATACAAGCGTCATGCATGCTTTTTAAAAAAAGATTATATCTATATAAGATTTACATGAAAAATTAAATTTTTAATAATAGACTCCACTCTTTTTTAAAAGGAAAATAATATAACCACCGAAAATTTATACCAATTATATGTAACGAGATGAGATTTTTTTTAGCATTTGAGTTTTTTTTTTTTTTTAATTATTGTGTGTGTGTGTGTTTTTTTTATATATATTTAAAAGAAATTACACAAAAAATTCTGTTAAAAAACAAAAGATGAAAAAAATGCTTTAACATTGTCAGTACAAAAGCTCGGTAGCTTTTGTCGGTGGACGTAACATTATCTTTTTTAAAATGAATATACAATACTTGTACAATCTATAATTATATCTAATATTACTCTTTCGTTAATTAGAATTTTATTAAAATAAATTAGAGTTGTAAGAGGAGGAATTAGGGAATTCTAAATAGGGTCATAAATGAATAAAGCTATTCGACATACTGTTTAAGATTAGTAGTCAAAATTTAAATTGTATCGATTCATTTATTAAATTATGATCAATTACCAAACGATTCAACTCATATAACACTTCACTCAACATGTCTAAACTTGAATAATTTGCTATTTATTATTTATAATGAGAATTTTTTTACATTTAAAGAGATTATTGAAAATCATGTTTCATATAGTAAACATATTATTTGAATCCTTAAAAATATAATCATTGAGATACATATATGTAAATTTTAAAAAGATATTAACAAAAAATCAAATAACCTATTTTATTAATGAGAAATTAGACGAGCAAAAGACATTTCTCGCCTTCTCTACTATCAAATCCGAGTATTTTTTCCCCACTTCTCGAAGTGTCCAGCTTTTATACGGTTGGAAATTAATGTGCTCAGGAAAGGTTGGGGCCAACGACAACCCGTCAACGAAGGAAATGGAGATTCTGCTAAAAAGGAGCACGAGGAAAGACTTTTTCTTTATTTTCTTAGCTGGCCACCTATAATGAGGGTGCATGCGCCTCTGGGCTCGCCCCAGCTTTAAACTATTCATGGGCCATTCAAGATGCTCGCTTCTTCCGGCTCAATTATAGAGCTCAAAAACAATTTTATATTTATTTAAAAATATTGCATGCAAAGAGTATTTTTTTATTATGAAATTAAAAAAGAAATAATATTATAATAGAAATAGTTATTCTTTTATTCAAAATTTTTTTATATACAAGTGAATAATACCTATATATATAAGAGTACAAAAGAGTTTAGGTATAACTTAAGTCTTAGTTGACGACTAAGGGCGGTCATAATTGACGGCTAAGGACGGTCTTAATTGATGGCTAAACAACAGTCATAATTGACGGCTAAAGATGATCTTAATTGATGGCTAAATATGGTCATACAAATTCATTTATAACACTCCCCTTTTGAATAACCATACATAAAGAATATGCATCGTTAAAACCTTGCCAAGGAAAAATCTAGTGAAAAAAAATCAATGGCAAAGGAAAAAGAGTACAACATTCATGTGTATCGCTAAGTGTTTTAAGATTGCCTCATTAAAACATTGCAAAGGAAAACTTAGTGAGATAAAATCTTAGTGAAGAAAAATAGTACAATCAGCATAAGTTTTCAAAACACTACTCCCCCTGAAAAGTGTATGACAATATGTCTTCAAGTCTCCGCATTCCAATGTTTTGCACAATATTCTTAAATGTTGCAGTTGATAATGCTTTAGTAAATAAATCTACCAGATTATCACTTGATCGTATTTGCTTGACATTAATTTCACTTTTCTCCTCACGAATTGCAATGATTTTTCTGTGTGGATCTGAAAGATGACCTGCATCTACATATCCAATTAATTATAAACTTAATCCATATTGATAAAATAATCTCATATCAATCGTACGTCGGAGGTAACGAATAACATGTTTAATACCATTCCAATATCTTCGAGTTGGTGTAGAATTATATCTTGCAAGTAAATTAACTGAAAATGCAATATCAAACCGAATGCAATTGGCAAGATACATCAGGGCTTCAATTGCATTGAGATAAGATACTTTAGGACCAAGAATTTTTTCATCGTCTTCACAAGGACAAAATGGATCTTTCTGCACATCAAGTGATCAAACAACCATTAGAGTACTCAAGGAATGAGATTTGTCCATATAAAAGTGTTTCAAGATTTTATAGTAAAAGATTTTTGCATTGATGTATCTCAATATTGTGTACCAACTCTTTAAGGGTGCGTTTGGGTACAGAGAGTACCTCAACTCTCCTTAATACTTCTCACTACTATTCATTACTTTATTATTATTTTTCATTTACTTTTACTACTATTCCTTACTTTTTATCTACCTTTTATTACTATTCATTATTTTATTATTACTTTTTACTATTATTCACAACCCTCCTTAACACTTCTCAACACCTAAACCCACCCTAAATGATGCAGTTGGTAATGTTTTGGTAAACAAATTCACCATATTGATTCAAGATTGTTTTAACATTAAATTCACTACTCTTCTGGAATTGTGCTCTTTTGAAATTCTTGTAAATAACATAGTTAGTGGAGAAGTTATCAAAATTAAGCCGTCAACCTCCATATTCTACAAAAACGGTGATCACCTTTTTAGACCAGACAAGTACCGTAGGATTTTACAACTCTTCTGTAGTTGTCAAGCGCCGTAGGGCTATGATGTTACATCTCTTGTCTCTTGTAGAGAGATACTTCACAAAAGACACTGTGAAGCAATAGAGATGCTTTGTCCTTCCTTTTACTCACCTGAGGATGTTACTCTTATGATAGGAGCAGAGATTCATTTTTCTGGAAAGAGTTATTCTGATGTCGTTTCATAATCAAGATTTCTTAGTGCTCAATATTCTGTCTCTGTTACGACCATGTCTCGGAGGTTATTAGCTAAAGTGAATGAGGTCAACCAACTCAATAATAAAATATTTTAATTGCATTAGGAGCTCTCTGCGAATAGTCATAAGAACAAGAAACTGAAGGAGGAGAATAAGACGCTAAAACAGTATGCCCGTGATTTTCAGCCACATATAGAGAATCAGGAAAGAGAATAGGCTCAAATATAGGATCAGCCGCAACGAATATTTGAAGAAGTCTAAAGATTTAAAGAATAAGCACAAGCTGCATTTAATCTTGCTGCGGATATCTAAAAAAGTCCAACTTCTAATAGAGTAGGGCCAAGTTGCTTTTAATTTTACGGTCTAATAAATAACTATAGGATATCTGTTGTAACAGCCCGCTAATTCTTATCTCTTCACCATTTTCTTCCTTTTCTTTTCACACATAGTAGACGGCAAGACAATCCGTTTTGGATTCTTTCTCGACAGCAGTCACTATCTCTCTCGTCTTTACCCTCACCCGAAATCACATGCATAATTATCTTTTTCCATAAATTACGTTACTTTGTTCTTCACCGACAATTGTAAAATCATGAACAGTTTTATCCTAAGCGTTGTACCTCGATGGCGTTTTCCGGTTTTTATACATCGAATTTCAAAATATTAGATAAGCTTGTTTTAAAGTAGCACAATTATAATAATTTAATGAGCTCTGAAAATATTATAATTGTGGATAATTATTTAGATTAAATATTTTAATTGTTTTAAGATATTAAGAGGTTTAATTTTACGTTGAAAATTCTTATTTAAATTAAATGGTTTTATCCTCTTTGAGTGATTAAAGATACTTTATCATTTTATATAATGATGAAGAAATATTATTTTATAAACTTAGTTTATAAAATAATAATCTATCTTAATTCCTCTTAGTGTTTATTTAAGTGTTTTATGCACTTTGATTAATTAATGATACTTTATCATTTTATATAATGATGAAGAAAATATTATTTTATAAACCTTAGTTTATAAAATAATATTCTATCTTAATTCTTCTCAGTGTAGTAATTAAGTGTTTTATTAATTTAAATGATTTTATCATCTTCGATTAATTAACGGTACTTTATCATTTTTATATAATGATGAGGAAATATTATTTTATAAATTTTAGTTTATAAAATAATATTCTACCTTAATTCATCGTAGTGTTTTATTTAAAGTGTTTTATTTAAAATAAAACATTTACGCGTTTTTAATCAGTGTTTTAACTCACTGTTGGTTTATTTGAGGATCCCGAAATGTAGAATTGAAGCGATATACTCTGGCCCTACCTTTTTTCTCTTCACTTTTTCTCTTTTTCTTTTTATTTTCTTTTTTCTCTCCCTCTCTCTCTCTTGGTCGACGGAATGAAGGAAGCCACCATGGCCGTTCGGTTTCAAGGTCCCAGCCGGCGCCACCTCCGGCCGCCGGACCCCACCTCCCACTCCGGCCTCATCCTCTCCCTCCGGCGAGCACAACCACGCCGGTGGTGTACTAAACCGACCTCTCATTCTCTCTCTTTCTCCCTTCAAAGATATGGGTCTCTAGGGGTTTTTCACATTTTTGGACCACCATACACGGCCAAATCAACCACCAAGCACCACCATTGGACTCACCTCATCAAGGGCTTCCTCCCCATGTCTTTCTTTTTCCCAAACTCTCACTTTTCTCATATGGGTTTCTTAAAAACAACCGTTCGGTTTCACCACCGTGCGCCGCCGTACACGGCCACCCGTGGTGTTTCACCACCACCATCTTGTTCCTCTCATCCTCATGAACCTCCCCAAGAAATTTCATGGCCAACGGAGTTTCGTAGAGCTCTCACTCTCCTACACTCTCCAAGGCCAAAAATGGTTTCAAACGGCCGATCCGCCGCCGTTAGCCACCGTCCGACCACCACCTCGCTACCACAGCTCCACCACATGTTCATCTACCTATCCCTAGCTTGCCATGAAGTTCTATGAATTTTCGCTACCTCGCGTTTCCGCTCACCGTTCGGATTTACTGTTCACAGCGTGATGTCGCCGTGTTCCGCCACCTTTGACCATCACAAGGCGACCATGAGCCTTCCAAGGCCACGCTTAGCTTTTCTCGGTTCCAAACTACCACTTTATGTGGTGGACAGCCACCGTGCGCGGTGTTACCGCCACGTACGTTCCTCCGACGCATGTTCGTGACGAACAACGAGCGACGCACGGGTTATCCCGTCGATGGTATAACCTTCTATCTCTAGTTATTTTACGTTTAAAATAGTTAGTTGGTTGGTTTATGGATTGTGTAGTTGTATTTGTGGAGTTCGTTGCGTATTTGTGAAGCGAAGTGTGGTTGTGAAGTGTTGAGTTTGATTGTGTATTTTGTGGACTGTGCTGTGAAGTATAGGCGTGAGATGGATGCCGTAGATGTGATACGGCGGGTTGTGTGAAGAGAATACGCGTGTAGCGTATTCTGTGTAATGCAGCGACGCGCCGCGCGACGTGCGCTGTAGTGATGTGTGTCGTAGAAGGAAGGGAGTACGCATGTAGTGTACTCCGTGTTGTATGGCGATGCATCGTGTGATGTGCATCGTGTTGATGAGTGTTGTAGCGAAGGAAGTACGCGTAGCGCGTACTCCGTGTCGCGTAGCGATGCACCGTGAGACGTGTATCGCAGTGATGGGTTTTGTAGTGTGAATGGAAGAGAGTTCACGTGAGTGTACTCTGTACTAAGTCGTGATACACCGGATGGCGTGTCACGAAGGGTTGGATGGCGTAGCAGAGAAGTGTGGAGCGTATGGTGTAGTGTTGGGAAACTGTATGACAGTGTCCCGAAGCAGTGATGATATGGATTATAGTCCGGGGTGACTGGTGTCATCTTGTGGTTGACTATGGCTAAGAGTATATGGATTGAGAAATGAGTTGTTTGTTTGGTTGTTATTGATAATTTTAATGAACTTGTTTTAGTGCAAAGGCTTTCTGAAGTCAATTTATCTCTTCCGAGTATAGTGAAACCTCAAGTTGGCCGTGGTGTTGCAAGTGCTTACAATATGGCAATTGAGTTCAGAAGTGAAAATCTTAAGGACTTGAGTGTTCCTCTTCCAGCTGTTGTGCAGTTCCTCGTGTCTCGCGCTCTATTCTCATAGAACGCGACGATCGAGGTAAGTTAGCCTCTAACTTACTATCAGTTTATTGTGTATGTGTGATGGGTAAGAGAACTACAATTTATGTATGTATGTTATCGTATATGCCATGTCATGCTATGTCATTACATGTTTATCTGCTACGTATGATTTAATCTCTCATGAATAATTATCTGTTACATAATCTTTTCTGTCATACAATGATGTATGTTATAAGTATGCCATGTTAAGTATGCCATGAAATGTTATGATTAAATCATATTGTGCCATTTACAAGTATACGCCATGTTAGAAAAGTATATGATATTAATTAATATCTCATGCATTAAGAAAGATAAGACATGTTATGTTACGTATAATACGTGGGGCCACAACAACTGTGGAGTACGTATTATATCTTATGTTACGTGAATACGTGGGGCCACAACAACTGTGGAGTACGTATTATATTTAATGTTACGTATATACGTGGGGCCACAACAACTGTGGAGTACGTATTATATTTTTTTTTACGTGTATTCATGGGGCCACAACAACTGTGGAGCATGAAGTATGGGGCCACAACAACTGTGGAGCATACACTACGTGAGACACAGCAATTGTGACACGTAGAATACGTGGGGCCACAACAACTGTGGAGTACGTATTAAGTCAAGTTTCAGATCAAGTGCATGATAAGTCAAGTTTCAGATCAAGTTCATGTTTTGTTATGTACACGTACATGTTATGTTCATGATCAAGTTATGTTCCAAGTTCATGTTCACATCATGTTAAGTTCACGTTTACAGTATGTCTCAAGTTCACGTTTATGTCATGATATGTTCAAGTTTATGTTATTTTCAAGTTCATATTTATGTTATGCATGTTTACGTTCATGCTACATTTCAAGTCCATGTTATGTTTTAAACTCAAGTTCATGTCATGTTAAGTCAAGTTCAGTTCACGTTTAAGTTCTGGTTATGTCATGTTATATGTCAAGTTATGCTATGCTTATGTACGACTTTACTTATGCATTTATGCTTTTACTGCCATGCATGCATCTTTAACCTGTGTGTGAGTTTTATGTTAACTTACTGAGATTTGTAATCAAATCTCACTGTGGTAGTCCCAACTACCATTCCCCCCGAATGGTAGATCTTGTTACAGGACCCAAAGAAGAATTGGAATCTGACCATCTGAATACGGTCATCTAGGCTACGGTGCGATGTTGATGATGGTATAGTATTTAACTTAGGTTAATGCTTGTACTTTTGGAGTTGTATCTCAAGTATTCTTTTGATCACAACCATTTTGGACTAGTGTAGTGATCACGGCTTTTTAGTATGTTTTTATGTATGAAATATGTTTCAAGTATTTGGGATATTTTTAGTTTGGTGCATAGTATTGCTAAAGAAAAAAAAAAATAATCCGCTGCGAATATTGCATAATGCTAGATGCATGTTAGGAACATTGCATCTTATATGTCATGAACGGGGGCAGGTAACCTTGTGTTGCATGTCTCGACGCTTCAAATGTCCGTTCAATCCCAAGCAGAATTTGGGGGCGTCACATCTGTGTTTAACGTATTTTCTATCAATATATGTAATTTTGTCTTGCTTTCATAATTTTCTTTATAAAAGAAATATTTAGCTCATCTTCATTCGCATCTCATCTTTTTTACTTTTCTGTAATTAGTCTGCATTCTTACTCTGCAATGGCCCAGCAATCTTCTCCTGACCAATATATGAGGTATTCTACATCTCGTTCACAAGTTGTTTCTGCTTCTACCATAAGTGTTATAATGCAATACAATAATGATCTGACTAATAAGTCAGATGATGATGCTATCTACAAGCTTGTGAGTCTCGATACCAGATACTCATCAATCATTGTCGCATTTTCTCAGCGATTATAATCCAAAACTTATAAGGTTGACAAACTCAAAGAGAAAATATCTATCATTCAACGACTTCTTTTGGCGTCCAACATGAAGGTATGAGCAATAAAGCAAGATAATATGAATTTAAAATTTTTGCTTGACTCTTCTTTTCGATTGCCTACTCTTTTAGAAAGGGATGCCATACAAATTTATGAAGAGCAAGATCGTTTAAAGAATGAGGTGAAGAGTCTCAAATTTCTATAATTTTGTTTCAAGTTAATAAAATTATATTTCACAAATATTCACGTTGTGTTTCTATCTTCTGATAGATGTTCTGTGTGCTCCATTTTATTTCTCCTTTAATCATGTACATTTCTTATAAAACTGTAATATGAATCTGAAATACTAATTACATTTAAGAGATGGTATTTCAGAACTAATAATGTCATTCATCTCCCCCTCAAAGCTGAAAAGATTTCTGATTTATATTTTAAATATGTGCAATTTTTATGAGCTCTTCTAGAGCCTCAATGACATTTAAATCATCTATATAAATTGCAATAAAATCTAATATAGATACTGAAAACATATGGAAAATAGTTTGTTCTACATGCGTTTGGATTGTTTTAGATCATATAAGGATTTTTGAAACTTGATAGAATAAATACTTCAGGACTATATATTTCATGCATTTCATATCTAATGATCCATATAAATATGCAGTTAATCATACATACCCAAATTCTCGGTAACTATCAAGCTAATAAAAACCTCAATATAATTTTATCCACTTCAAAAGCATATCAATATTATTTTTGCGAGAAACCGACTCGTGATTTATATATCACATTTTCATTTCTTTTATACAAATACCCACTAGTATTCAACAAGCATCACCTTTTAGATGTTTCGACTACAAGTCCATATGTATCACATTTTACTAGTGATATCAATTCTGCAGGAATTGTTTCTTTATATTTTGGCCAATATTTTTACGTCGGTATTCTTCGACGGTTCTTGGCTCACTTTCTTCATTACTTCTGGTAATGTCAAGTGCCATCTTATATGAAAATACGTTGTCGACAACGATTTTATTTCTATCCAGAATTTCTTCAATACTCATGAAATGTATTGAGATCTTGTTATTTTCAGGTACCTGTCCCTCTTCAAGGAAAGACATTTCATGAAAAACATCTTCAGGAGGATTATACTCTTCAGGAGTTTTTATTATGAGAGAATTTTGTACATAAGGTTTGGATGGATCTTATTGCTTATTTTATGGGTACGACCTTTTCAGGAGTACCAATTTCTTTTATTTGTACTTTTCTCTTTCGGGATGTTTTATCTTTTGTATCAATAGGTTTCCTACGTTTTTAGACATGTTTTATGTTCATTAGGTTGCTAAATTTCTTAATTATCCTGCGAAGACTTCAATTCTCACTGGAATTTTAGCAGCTAAAATATGAGACATTTTTATCTTATTGTATCCATAATTTAATTATCATTTGAATTTTCAATTCACATATGATAATCAAGATAACGTTGAATTATTTCATTTTATTTGTTTCTAGCATTTTTTTTTTTTTGCTCATGGTGGGAAGATTTTATAGTAAAAGAATCTTCTGATTCTTTTATAGATGTCCATATGAAAATTATTATACTTATCATAATTGATTTCGAATGATCAAGTTAATCATGAAAAATATACAAATATTTTGAATCATATCGCTTTTGATGCATCATAATATTTAATTCAATAGTTGTATAATATCATCTCAAAGAGAAAGCTAGTAGTTTTTCCAATACGAGCTTCTAGCCCGAAATCATAGAAGTACCATAAAGATATTCATTACTACGTCCAAGCTCTTGGTTTCTTTGAAAAAAATGCTCCATTTGCTTCTGAGAATGATATAAATCCAATACCATTCACTTCAGGGAATCATATGGAATTAGTAGGGCGCGACTAATGATTTCTTAACAAAAATTCATTATTTCTTAACCGTCAATTATGACGACTAATGGCGGTCATAATTGACGGTTAAGAACGATCTTAATTGATGGCTAAACAGTGGTCATAATTGACGGTTAAGAGCGGTCATAATTAATAACTAAAGATGGTTTTAATTGATGGCTAAATATGATCATACAAATCTGTTTATAACATTTCGGTCACTTTTATATATTTTTTATATATTTATTGATGTGATTAGTCAAAATTATTATTTTATATTTAAAAAAATAACGTAATCAATCACATTAATTGAGTGTATAGAAAGTACACAAAAGTGACTGCAGATAGAATGTTTGATAAATAATAAACACAATTTAAAACGACAAGAGAAAACTAGATATAATCACAATAACCACATAAAAAGCATACCCTTGTAATTGCTTCATATTCACTTGAGGAAGCTCCACTAGTGGCAAGTCTTTTTTTTGTTTTCTATTTCTGTTTTTTGGGTAAAGTTGGAAATTAATTAGTTTTGGAATTGAGTAATGATACACACTACATGACTCTCATTCTACTTTTATCATATTATATAAGATGTGATATATTTATCACCATTGAATAATAAATAATCATTTAATAAATAATCATCTAATAATAATAAATATGTTATAAGATGATAATATAATGTATAAAATTTTCTTTTGAAATCCTAATGATCTCTCATATTTGCTTTCGACTTGTGAACATCCCTTTCGTATATAAAAAACTCATTTCCTTTACAAAGTGAGGTGAGGGACATCTTCACACTAGTCTTTCTCTCGTTGTAATCTCTCCATTTAAAAGTTGAAGGCAATAAATGAGAAATTCTCTTCCTCGCCCTACAAGAAAAAGCTTTTTACGTGCATCACTTAAAATCGTCGCAAAAAATGCAAAAAACATCACGATTTTTTTAGCATTGCTTGAAAATCGATACAAGGTGGTAAGTAATCCTAAGTCCTTAAAAGTTTTTCGCATCAAAATGAATATCAACGTAAAAATATTTCTTTTGTGATGATATTTGTCGACGTTAAAGGATGTCAACTTCGACGCAAAAACTTCTCCAACAGTAGAAAATTGCCCTATTAGCAACTAGAGTTCAGTGTCACAAAAACAAAATAGCACCACATATAACCTCATTTCCGTCATGTATATATCGTCACAGCCTCACTTGCTTGTCGTAAATGGATTTTTTTTTGCGTCGATTTATATTGATGCAAAAATTCACTAGCGCCGCAAATAACTTCCCATTACCGCCCGTATATCTTGTCGCAAAAGCGTTGACTTGTCGTAAGTTGATTTTTTTTGCATCACTCTATATTGTCACAAAAAAATATTTTCTCATTTACAGTAAAGGCGCCTCCACCATGTGTATGAAGGAATTCCCTCTCCCTCACTTAATTCCACCATGAGGTGGGAATTAAGATGAAAACTACTTGGCAACTCGCTTAGGTTGATTATATCCGACTCAATTCGTTTATTAGATTAGGTATTTGTAAATACATATGTATCATGATTGATTGCTATAAAAAAAAACTCATTTAAAACTGTGTTCAACTCATAAAGTTTGTAGAAACTCAAATAATTTTATATTTTTATCTTTCTAGTATTATTTTTAATTTCATAAGAAAAATAAATATTTAAAAAGATAAGAGAAAACCATATTCCTAAAAGTTTATGAACATGTATAAACCATCTAGATAAATATACTAAAATAAATATGAAGATTATTAATCAAAAGTTATAAATAAAACTATAAGATATAACTTAAAATTAAATAATTAGCAAGCAATTTTGTTCTTAACCAAACAATTAATTTTTTTTTAGATATTGTAGCTATTAATAAATATAGATTTGAACTTTTATGCAAATTATATTAATGAGGTTAAATGGATTATGCGGGTTAGTTCAATTATCCATTTACATAAAATGGGTTAAAATTAATCGGGTTATATTGGCCCATTTTTAATTAATTATTAAATGGGTGGTGGTACGGCATAATCCTTTATTTAAATGGCTTGTGTTAAGATTTAAAAGTCTGACACATTTAGCTTAACAAGCCATGTTTAGATTGATCAATATAATCAAATATCCATGACTTGACATGGGACAAACACAATCTGCAAACACAAGTTGTCACCCCAAGTATCACTCTATAGATGTAGCGTGTATCACTCAAACATGATGCTTGCTTCTTCTGGCTCAATCATAGAGCCCAAAAATAATTTTATTTTTATTTGAAAATATTGTATGCAAAGAATATTCTTTGGTCACTTATACGTATTTTTTTACATACTTTACTGATCTGATTAATCAAAATAGTTATTTTATATTAAAAAAATAATATAGCTAATTACATTAGTGAAATGTACAAAAAGTATGTAAAAATAATTATATATAAAGTTTTTAATAAATAATAAACACAATTTAAAATAATAATAGAAAACTAGAGATAATCACAATAACCACGTAAAAAGCAATTAACTTTGGTTTGTTGTTCTCTTATACATCTTCTTTCAACTTGCAAGCAAACTCCGACACTGACTGGGTAGGATGCCCGGATGATAGACGGTCAACTAGGGGCTTTTGTATTTTCTTGGGCAAACACTTGACCTCCAGATGCTCTAAAAAGTAAAAAACAGTGGCAAGATCCAGCACCAAAGCCAAATACAAGTCAATTGCCTTCTCTGTTGCTGAACTCATTTGGTTACAAATAGTCTTATGTGAACTTGGTCTACCTCTTTCTCGCGCTCCCCACCTTATGGTGTGACAATGTTGGGGCCATGTACTTAGCCGCCAATCCAGTATATCATTCTCGAACCAAGCATATGGACATCGGCTTCCACTTTGTCGGGGATCGAGTTGCAGCCAAGTCTCTTGCAATTTCCTCATCAAATCTAAGGATCAAATTGCAGATATTTTTACTAAAACCATTAGTTGTTGACAAGTTTTATAATTTTAGATTGAGTCTCAATGTAATTGATACCCCATTGGACTTGAGGAGGTGTATTAGCATAAATAAAACTATTAGACCACATGTACATGATAGTAAAATATTAGAACAACAGTAGGGTATGTTGCTGTGTAGGGAATGTTGCTATTATTCCTTCCAACGCTTTGTAACTACTTTTGATTCCTTTTTTATTTGATATTCCCTAGTAAAGCCGTGTATAAATACACTTGAAAATTATGAAAGATTTCAATAAATGTGCAACTCTGATAGAAGAAACTTCAATCATTAAGGATGTTGCAATTAAGGTGGAAATTAAAACTTGTACAATGTAATTCCTGCAAAACTACATCATCATACAAGCCAATTTTGCTGAAATGTTTGACATTATTGTTCAAAGCCATTAACATCACTTTAACAACACGTATAATTGTCCAACAATTAAACTTTGTATCCTCCATCCTAGTTGCACACCTAGCCTTCTATAATTCCCAAGAAATAATGATAGGAAGGACACCATGAATCCAACCCACCTAAGTAGAAATTGACACTCTAATCCACCAATAATTCATCATACCATCACAGTTTCGAACATGAGTCAGTCATATTCTACAAACCTCTGCAAAATATTTCCACACTTTTCTAGTACCCTCCCCCTCACAAAGAATGTGATGAAGAGTCTCTACATGTGCATGCTTACGGAAGTGACATCTTGAGACAAGTGGAATCCCAATCTATTGAAGAACATCCTCAACAGGTACTGCACATCTTCTAGCTCTCCAGCACAAGAATGACATTTTTTTTGCACTAAATTCTGCCACAACCATCGTTGCCATGGACATATTGTCCCCTGTTTTCAAGTAACTTGCCAGGCAGATTTTGTAGTGAAATTGTCGTCCACTGTATGCTTCCATACACAAACATCCTCTCCTATAGGCAATCAGACCCCAAGCTGAATGATCTGATCAACAACTTTTTATGGTACCAACTCTCTTAATAAATTACAATTTGGCCCTGTTCCATGCAACACAGCATTTACCTTAATGCTAGGATCCCTAACCACCGAGTGATTTAGCAAGATACTTGCGAAATATTTTTTGACCACTGTAATTTTCTATTTTATAAATATTGATATCTGCTTATCGCGATATAAGTCATTTTATAAAAATCCTAATATTTTTTTTTAAAAGGAGGACAGAATCCCAATTTTATTAATAAACCCTCACTTATGGCAAAGGAATACCATGGTAACAACTCGACACCTGAAGGTAACAATTATTCAAAAAATCCAAATCCAGGAATCAAAAACCAGTATTATACTTAAAAAAAAACTATACAATAAATCTATAAACTAAACAATCCTAAATTCCCTACAAAAAAAATCATTATTAACGAGCAATTCTAATGTAAGGAAAAACCCCATTTTCCAATCTAATTAATCCGTCGCTACATTTGTCTCTCTATAAGAATGATTAATAGAATATCTGAGCCCATCCAGCATTTTAAGAATCTCATCCCACTAATCCTCCAAATACCACAATCCACATCGTTTTGTCTGCAACCATTGAATTACCAACATTGAATCCATTTCAATTTCCACTTCCCTCACACCCAATGAACAAACATTTAGAACGCCATACAACAGCCCCATTACTTCTGCCGCATTATTAGAATTATACCCAGTATAATTTGTAAAACCACAAACAAACTCTCCTTTATCATTTTTAATTACTCCACCAACACCCGAAGGACCTGGGTTGCCAAATGAATTGTCATCAACATTTAACTTATACCGCCCAATTTTTTGCATTGTCTAATGCACCTACTTCAAAACCAACTGACTCAATTGTTTAACTGGCAGCTGCAAGTAACATATAACCTCATCATCACGCCGAGATAAAGATTTTGAGTCATTGAGTCTAAGCACAACCAACCTAGTGTCTAATAGAACACCATAACCTCCAAGTAATCACCGATGGAATTATGCCAATTAACTAACCACTCTGAGACGAACATCTCGCACGACAGTGCCAACTTTCCACTCGATCTCTCCATCTCCTACCAGCCCTATTTGGCATACCAACCTACACAAAGCAAATATTCCTTATCTTTTTAGCAAACTCACCTGTTGCGAGCACGTGATTCATGTCCTCATAGTCACCTAAAGAACAACAATCACATCTTGAAACTGTTGGGATACTCACTTTACGAATCTAATCATCCACTACCAAGCACTTGTGCATTGCCTTCCACATAGTAACTGAAATCTTCTTTGGGATAGCAGTATGCCACACCCATTTTGCCCAAGGAAATTTAGGAGTTCTAGCTCGAACACATTGTCATGCACTACAAGTAGAGAACTTACCATTCAGATTTTGCAACTAGATCAACAAATCCTTACTAGATTTAATACTACCTAGTTGCTCTACAAGCTTTGTTGCTTTCTCTATCCCCACTAATCTAGAAAACAACTCCATATTCCAACCAAGATCAGTTTTACATTCCTTTACAGATAAATCAGGTAATTCACTAGGTTGTTGTTGAGCAAGAAAAGGCCCATTACCAGACCAATTATCCCTCTAAAGAGAAACATTTCCTTCACGCACTTTCCATTTTGAATTATCAAGCACCTTCAGAAAGCATTTCATTAACATCTTCCAAAACTTCGAGCCTTTATTAGTGGCAACCAATGAAATATGCTTCTCCCCAATATATTTACTGAGAAAAAAAGTTGACCAAAATGAAGACCCTTGTAGAAAATTTCAAGCCAATTTCATGTGGCGAGAAATTTGCACATCATGCAAATTATGAAGACCCAGCCCCCCCTCAGTTACTGGCCTACAAATATTACCCCACGCACTCCATTTATTTTTTGGCTTTCCATCCTTAATTCCCAAAAAAAAAATGTACTCATGATTCTTTGAATTTTTTCAATCACAGTTTTAGGAGTTTGTAGCACAAAAAGGCAATGTATCAGAAGACTTTGTAGCACATGTTTTAATAAAAGTAACCGAGCACCATTAGACATCAACCTAGCTTTCCACCCTTCAAGGCGACTTCGAATCTTATTAATAATATCCTCAAAATAAACACTTATCAACCTGACAGAAACTATAGGCACTCCCAAATAAGTAAAAGGAAAGCACCCTTTTGAAAACCCCGTAGTCCGAAGCAGCATGAGCCATCAACCTGCTGAGATATGCTTGGAGAAAAAAATCAATGACTTCTTTTATTCACAACTTGACCAGACCATTCTTCATATTGGTGTAAAACTTTAGTGATAGCTCACAATAAAGGTTTTCCCCCATTAGAAAACAAAACAATATCATCAACATAAAGGAGATGAGAAATAATCGGCATACCTCTAGGATGAGAAAACAGAATGATCTTCCCTGACTTCACTTCTATTTTGATCATCCAAGTAAAGACCTCTTCAACTAAAATAAACAAATACGGCGACAATGTATCTACTTGCCGCAGACCTCTCCCACCTTTAAAAAATCTTTTTGGGATACCGTTCATAACAACTGAGTACCATGGAGTAGTAATACAATGTCTAATGAGAGGACAAAAAAATTCTAAGAAGCCAAAAGATCTCAAAACATGCAATAGAAACTCCCAATCAACACTATCATATAACTTGGCCATATCAATTTTCATCAACACGTTCCTACCATGACATGGTATATTAATGCCATAAATTATTTCTTGCGTTAAACTAATGTTCTCAAAAGTGCTTCAACCCATTATAAATGCACCTTGCTCAGGAGAAATAATCTTATCTAACAAAGGGAAAAGTTGATTAACTAGTATCTTAGAACACACTTAATAAAACACGGAACACAAACCTATAGGTTTGAACTTGTCAAAACTTTCCAAATTTTCTACTTTCGATTTTAACACCAAAAAAGAAGCTATGTAAAAATGAGGAAAAACCAAATCCGTAAAGAACTCAGTCATAGCGTCCACAACATCACAACTTACAATATGCCAACAAGCTCGATAGAATCCCGAACCAAACCCATCCGGATCCAGGTTACTGTCAATTGGAATAGAAAGAACTTCATCAAAAACTTCCTTCGAAGTCAGGATACTACATAACACATCATTTTCTTCTTGTTGAATAACCTGTTGCACCAATCCCTCCAAGGAAGGCAAAGAACTCTTATCACCAGCTTCCAAAAAAATTTGGAAATACGAAATAGCCCCATTATGAACTGCCTCATGTGACGAGAGAATAGAACCATCATACAGCTTCATTTCTTTCACCTATTGTTGCTTCCCCCGACTCATAGAATGGAAAAAAGTCGAAGATGCTTCACCCTTCTTCAACCATCCTTGTTTCACCTTATGTGAAAGCCGCTGCTCTTCTCGATCTATCCAAATAGATAGTTCAACATGTGAAGCAACTAAATCTGCCTCAATATCCTCATAATACCCTTCCTGTAAATCCCGCTCCAGCCCCTTAATGCAATCTTCTAACTTCTCAATATGCACTTCAATCCAACCAAAAACTTTTTTGTTCCAATCTCTCAAAGCCACTTTTAATCGCTTTAGCTTAATCATAAGATTAACCAAAGCTGAACCTCCTACCACCTCACCACCCCAAGCTTGAGAAACACAATCCAAGAAAAGATCATGTGAAACCCACATTTGTTGAAATTCAAATGAAGGGAATCCATAATTCACCAATGGACTCTCCAAAGAAAGCACCATAGGGGTATGATCTGAAGAATTCCTAGATAAATACTTCAAATAAGCATCCTGAAAAATATCCAAAGCAAGTGCATTTATAAAACTACAGTCTAATCACGCCCAACTTCTACTAAGGCCCAAATGACCATTACACCAAGAAAACTGCTTGCCACTGGATTGCAACTCAAAAAACCCACATGCATCAATACAACTATTAAACACATCCATAGCAAGTGTAAGCCTCGGCCTACCCCCACATCTTTCATTATCATTCCGAATGATATTAAAATCGCCAATCACAATCCATAGCACCTGTTGAGAACTAAATTCCATCAAACTACTCCATAACCTCCTACGTTCTTGATAATAACACTTTGCATAAACAAATGTAAATAAAGCCTCTTTAAAATTTTCCTTTACCATAACTGAGATATATTGATCACCCATACTCTCCACTGTCAACTCAGTTTCATGAGCCCAGAAAAGCCACAATTTCCCCCCAGCCGCGACATTAAAACAACAATATGCAAATCGCAATCTATCTTTCCATAAAAGAATCCGAGCTTGATCAACCATAGGTTCCGCAATGACAAAGATTTTTTGTTGTAATTTTGAAACTAATTTCTTTAAACGCCTACTTGAAGTACCAATACCCTGTGTATTCCAGAAAAAATAAGAGGAACTCATAGAGGGTTTGCTTTTAACCCTAGATCAACCCTTACTTTAATTCATTTAGTCTTACCATTTTTCTCTCGATGCATATCTGAATCAAAAACCACCTGCTTCTCCTTTGCCAAATGTTCTATCATGCCATCTGATTCTGTATCTGAGCAAATTTGCACCTCAGAACCATCATCCCTAATTAAACATAAAGTAACATAGCCGTGCTCATTAGTCGTATCGCACACCTTACACTGTTTAATCTGCGATTCAGCCACCACACAGTCTTGCACCCTTGCATGAAAAATAGGATTATCCAACCCCCTTTGATCATTGTATGTCAGTTGGGATTAATGTTGAACATTTTGTTACTTATACATATACTTAAAATGGTTTAGCTGAGTCATTTATTAAACATATTCAATTAGTTGCTTGACCATTACTTTTGAAAAAAAAATTACTTGATTATGCTTGGGGACAAGCAATTTTGCATGTTGCATCATTAGTTCGAATAAGACTAACTGACTATAATAAATACTCTTCATTGCAACTTACATTTGGCCAACCACCAAATTTTTTTCATCTTCGTACTTTTTGTTGTGTTGTGTATGTTCTGATTGCATCTCCCAAACACACTAAGATGGGACTTCAACATAGACTTAGAATTTATATTGGTTTTGATTCTCCCAACATCATTAATTGCCTCGAACCTTTAACTATTGATATTTTTAAGGCTCATTTTGAATATTGTCATTTTGATGAAACAGTCTTCCCACCATTAGAAGGAGAAAAGTTGCTAGAAGTATAAAAATAACATGGAACACTTTGACGCTATCTCATCTTGATTATCATATAAATCAATGGGAACTAGAAGTCATAGGATCATTCATTTACAAGATATTACAAATCAATTACCGAATGCCTTTATTGACAATAAGAAAATGGTGAAGTCTTACCTTTTGGCTACTAATACCCTAGCAAAAATCGACGTCCTTGTAGAACAATCAAATAATACAGCAGCTAATTAGTCTAAAACACGTTCGAAGCATAAAAGAACCATTGTTACAAAAGATAAGAATCATAGGAAGAGAAAAACACAAATAAAATAAATTAGTGCTCCTCAAGATGCCATGATACCCACAAAACAAGCAACGAGAATGATATATCCATCCAAATTTTCTGTACAAAATTCTCCATGAGAAAAATCCCTTGAAGCTGAATCTCTTGAAAAGTTATTCCTTGAAGAGGAAAAAATAATGAGATCTTGATACATTATGTAAGTACAAGAGAATTATTCGAGAGAAATAAAATGATTGTCGACAACATATTTTTATTTAAAGTTACTCTTGATGTCACCAGAAGTGATGATGAAAATACAGAACTATGGAAGAATGTTGGCATAGAAATGATTGGCCAAAATTGAAAGAAACAAATCTTGCATAATTAATGTCACTAGCAAAGCGTGAAGTATTTGAACTTGTAGTCCAAACAACTAAATGTGTGATGCTAGTTAGATATCAGTATGTATTTATATGTAAATGTAACGAGAAAAATAAAATTGTGATATACAAAACATGACTTGTTCGACAAGGTTTCTCATAGAAACCTAGTATTGATTATGAAAAAACAAATTTCAGTGGATGCAATTATCTGCCCCCAACAACCATACGATTAGAAACCATGGACAAGCATGTGTCTTAGAGGTCAAAAAAATAAAAATAAAAGAGAAGAAAAAATAAAAGAAAGAAGGGAAAAGGAAGAACGAAGAAGAGAAAAAACAGCAACCAGTGGCCATTAATTTCAGTCAAACACAGATTTTCTATAGCGGCTTGATAAAGTGCTAAAACTGCAATATTAAGTTGTTAAAGTGATTAAATTATTTAACTAAAAAATGAATAGAACACTTAATTATGCAGTAAATTATAAACTGGAGTCATCGGTCATCTTCCAAAGAATTCGAATAGATTGCATCATTACTACTTAATTGAGCTGGAGCAGAAATTTGTTTACGATATTCAAGTTCATGATATTGTTCTTGTCCTGAGAAATAAACTAGAAGCTGAACTTGGAAGGTTGCATTTTGACTTGCATGTTGACAGGGGTCGTTTGACAGTGAACTTGAAATATGTAGGAGAGATTAATCTCACCACAGATCAGGTCCTTTTGTGTAGAAGGTTTCAGAAAACTCTTTTAAGAGTTCTTATTGATCATGACTTGAAAAGTTTAAACGAGCATATGGATGGAGATATTTTGGGACTTGAGACTGAATATTTTTTGCTCCCAGCCACAGTAAAGCCTCAGAGACCAGTGATCATTGATTGGCCTTGCGTTAATTCTGTGCTATTTTCGTGTAAGAAGAATGTTGAATCTCACTTGAATTGTTCTTTATCCGAGGGTCATGCTCGTATTGTACAAACCAAAGATGGTCCTGTATGCACTTGCCTGTTTCAGAATTCTTTGGTGTACACCCCTCACACTGATCAGATGACATGAAGCAAAGCAGCTCAAGAACCACTCGGGTAGCACACACTCACGCACATGCAGAAAAAGCAAAGCACAACCTGGAAATGAAGCAACTCACGGCTAGAACATGCAAGAAACTTGGGACCACGCACAGCAGCACTTCAATGCAGAAAATAAAGCAAGAGGCACATGCAGAAACACAACACACATGCAGAATGAAGAGGAAACTCACGGCACATGCAGAAAAGCAAAAAGAAAGTGCAGAAAACACATGCAGAAAAAGCAAAGCACAACCTGGAAATGAAGCAACTCACGACTGGAACATGCAGGAAACTTGGGACCACGTACAGCAGCTCACACATGCATAAAACCTGGACCACAGCCAGCCACTCACACGGCTGGAACTCGAGCAAAACACATGCAGAAAATAATTCACACAGACAGAAGGATGGACACACACATGCAGAAAAAATAAAAGATCAAAAGCAGCTCAAACCAACACATACAGCAACAACACATAAAGCTGCAGCAGCACATGCAGAGAAGAAGAAGCTGCACACAACCCACATGCAGAAACAGCAGCTCTTCAGACGTTGCAGACATTATAAAACCAGGGGCTCTCTTCGGACGTTAAGGAGGAGGAGCGGTGTTTGTTTTGGTTTTCAGTTTTTCTTTTCTTTTCTTTCCTTTTTGTTGTTCTTTTTTTTTCGTTCTTAGTTCAGACCATTTGTTCAGCTGGTTGATATTTTTGCTATTATTTTCTGTTTCAGACCACACGAGTAGAAAGAAACCTGGGAGTCGGCGTGAAGCTCTCCCTCGTTTCGGATTTCTTTTATGTTTTTCTTTTGTTAGTTTTTCAGAGGCTTGTTCATCTTGCTTTTCATTTCTGTTTGGTCGGTTTTTTTTGTTTTTTTTTTTTCTTCTGGGTTGTTTCCGTTTCATCCTTTGGACCGAATTTTGGAAGCCTTTTTTTTTGGACTCAAAAGTTCATCCCATTCAGATTTTTTTATAATTTTAATATGGCTATGCTTAGATTAATTTTCATTGCTAGAAATATTATGCGTAGCTAATTTCTTAAACTTGGGTTGTGGGATAAGATTTGATTTGTTTTGGATTCTAGATTAGTGCAATATTTTGTTGATTAATATTGATTTCACTAAATTACTAGTCGGATTCAAATGGAAAATAGATTGCGGCTCTTGCTCTTGTTTTGTTGTTGACGTAAGGCACAACAAAAGCTTGAATTTATCAAGGCCTCTTTCGATTGATTACGAATATAAATTTGGTTAGTAAATTAGAGAATTTCTTGAGAAAATATTGCAAAAACTTGAGCTTAATTTTTATCTTCCGTATATCAATTCCTTGACTGGATTGTTAATCGAGAAATTATCTAGAATCCGAAATAAAAAGAATCTCAAACCCAACCCAAGTGTTTGTTTTATTGTTTCTTGCAAGTTTAATTCATTTGCTACACACTTTCTCTAAGTCTCTTAGTTTTAGTAATTTTAGAAACATAGATCCACATCCATTTTCATCTTTCATAATCGATACATCTTTTACACAAAGAAAATCTCACAAACGCTTTGATAACCCATTGTCCCTGTGAATTCGATCTTGGGACTTACCCTTGTATTACTTTGACAGCTTCTACGCTTGGAAGACAACATTATAAGCTGAGTCACGGCTAAAATAGCCTGGTTTGTCTCTCTCTAAATTTATGGGCCTTGTCGGCGCGTCTCAAACCTTCGTCATAATCCAACGGGATGATTCAGGTGCGCAAATCTCACACTTATGATTGGAAATTAAATATGCTAGTCAGCTTGGCTTCTATAGCACAGTCAACCACCCCAACTACTTACCTCCCCTAAAGATTACAAGACTTAAGGTGAGTCCAGTCTAAATGTACTTCTTGGCCCCCTTCACGACGGCAAGGACCAATGAGGCAAGTCCAGTCTGAATATACTGCTCGACCTCTTCTAAAGATTACAAGGCTTAGGGCGAGTTTAGTCTAAATGTGCTGCTCAGCCCCTCTTACGATGGTGAGGGCCAATGAGGCAAGTCCAGTCTAAATGTATTGCTCAAACTCCTCTAAAGATTACAAGACTAAGGGCAAGTTCAGTCTAAATGTATTGCTCGACCTCCCTCAAGACGACAAGGCCAGTTAAGTCTTACGAACTGCTCGACCTCCCTCTTGCGAAAGAAATGGGTCCAGTCTTTCAGTTGCCTAGCTTATCACCATTTTTATAATAAGTCAACATGCAGGAAAGTTCAGGGGCTGCCCAGCCTCTGAAGCGCCCAAATAGATGAGCAAGTCACTTGACTGCCCGACCACCCTCACGCGCATAGAAGCTGAGCTATGCGCTCACACCTTATGTGGTCGAGTACATCTCCCACCAAAGCCGAGTTCCACTGTGACGCCCCCAAATTCCGCTTGGGATTGAACGGACATTTGAAGCGTCGAGACATGCAACACAAGGTTACCTGCCCCCGTTCATGACATATAAGATGCAATGTTCCTAACATGCATCTAGCATTATGCAATATTCGCAGCGGATAATTTTTTTCTTTAGCAATACTATGCACCAAACTAAAAATATCCCAAATACTTGAAACATATTTCATACATAAAGGCATACTAAAAAGCCGTGATCACCACACTAGTCCAAAATGGTTGTGATCAAAAGAATACTTGAGATACAACTCCAAAAGTACAAGTATTAACCTGAGTTAAATACTATACCATCATCAACATCGCACCGTGGCCTAGTCGACCGTATTCAGTTGGTCAGATTCCAATTCTTCTTCGGGTCCTGTAACAAGATCTACCATTCGGGGGGAATGGTAGTTGGGACTACCACAGTGAGATTTGATTACAAATCTCAGTAAGTTAACATAAAACTCACACACAGGTTAAAGATGCATGCATGGCAGTAAAAGCATAAATGCATAAGTATAGTCGTACATAAGCATAGCATAACTTGACATATAGCATGACATAACCAGAACTTAAACGTGAACTGAACTTGACTTAACATGGCATGAACTTAAGCTTAAAACATAACATGAACAAACAACATAACATGAACGTGAAACATAACATGGACTTGAAATATAGCATGAACGTAAACATGCATAACATAAATAAGAATCTTGAAAATAACATAAACTTGAACATAACATGACATGAACATAACATATACGTGAGCATAACATAACATGGACTTGATCTAAAACTTGACTTATCATGTATTTGATCTGAAACTGGACTTAACATAAACTTGGAATATTATTCAATTGTCTTGATTAATAACGTGCATTAATACGTACTCCACAGTTGTTGTGGCCCCACGTATTCAAGTAACATAAAACATAATACGTACTCCACAGTTGTTGTGGCCCCACGTATTCTACGTATCCAGTTTGGCCCACGATTTACGTGTCATTGCTGTGTCTCACGTAGTGTATGCTCCACAGTTGTTGTGGCCCCATACTTCATGTAACATAAAATATAATACGTACTCCACAGTTGTTGTGGCCCCACGCATTATAAGTAACATAAAATATAATACGTACTCCACAGTTGTTGTGGCCCCACGCATTATAAGTAAGCATAAAATATAATACGTACTCCACAGTTGTTGTGGCCCCACGCATTATAAGTAACATAAAATATAATACGTACTCCACAGTTGTTGTGGCCCCACGCATTATAAGTAAACATAAAATATAATACGTACTCCACAGTTGTTGTGGCCCCACGCATTATAAGTAACATAAATATAATACGTACTCCACAGTTGTTGTGGCCCCACGCATTATAAGTAACATAAAATATAATACGTACTCCACAGTTGTTGTGGCCCCACGTATTCTACGTGTCACAATTGCTGTGTCTCACGTAGTGTATGCTCCACAGTTGTTGTGGCCCCATACTTCATGTAACATAAAATATAATACGTACTCCACAGTTGTTGTGGCCCCACGCATTATAAGTAACATAAAATATAATACGTACTCCACAGTTGTTGTGGCCCCACGCATTATAAGTAACATAAAATATAATACGTACTCCACAGTTGTTGTGGCCCCACGTATTATAAGTAACATAACATGTCTTATCTTTCTTAATGCATGAGATATTATTTAATATCATATACTTTTCTAACATGGCGTATACTTGTAAATGGCACAATATGATTTAATCATAAACATTTCATGGCATACATGTATCATATGGCATACTTAACATGGCATACTTATAACATACAGCATTGTATGACAGAAAAGATTGTGTAACAGATAAATATTCATGAGAGATTAAATCATACGTAACAGATAAACATGTAATGACATAACATGAACATGGCATATACGATAACATACATAATAAATTGTAGTTCCCTTACCCATCACACATACACAATAAACTGATAGTAAGTTAGAGGCTAACTTACCTCGATCGTCGCGTTCTATAGAATAGAGCGCGAAACACGAGGAACTGCACAACAGCTGGAAGAGGAACACTCAAGTCCTTAAGATTTTCAATTCTGAACTCAATTGTCATATTATGAGCACTTGCAACACCACGGGCAACTGAGGTTTCACTATACCCAGAAGAGATAATTTGACTTCAGAAAGCCTTTGCACTAAAACAAGTTCATTAAAATATCAATAATAACCAAACAAACAATTCCTTTCTCAATCCATATACTCTTAGCCATAGTCAACCACAAGATGACACCAGTCACCCCGGACTATAATCCATAACACCACTGCTTCGGGACACTGTCATACAGTTTCCCAACACTACACCATACGCTCTACACTTCTCTGTTACGCCATCCAACCCTTCGTGACACGCCATCCGGTGTTTCACGACTTAATACAGAGTACACTCACGTGAACTCTCTTCCATCCACACTACAATACCCATCACTGCGATACACGTCTCACGGTGCATCGCTACGCGACACGGAGTACGCGCTACGCGTACTTCCTTCGCTACAACACTCATCACCCCGACGCACATCACACGGTGCGTCACCATACAACACGGAGTACACTTCACATGCACTCCCTTCATTCTACACCACACACACTACAGCGCACGTCGCACGGCGCGTCGCTGCTTTACACAGAATACGCTACACGCGTATTCTCTTCACACAACCCGCCGTATCACATCTACGGCATCCATCTCACGCCTATACTTCACAGCACAGTCCACAAAACTACAAAATCAAGCCAACACTTCACAACCACACTTCGTTTCACAACTACGCAGCGAACTCCACAAACACTAACTACACAGTCTACAGCCAACCAAATCAACTATGTTAAACATAAATAACTAAAGATAGAGGGTTATACCATCGACGGGATAACCCGTGCGTCGCTCGCTGCTGTCACGAACATGCGTCGGAGGAGCGTACGTGGCGGTAACACCGCGTACGGTGGCTGTCCACCACATAAAGTGGTAGTTTGGGCTTGAGAAAGGCTAGGCGTGGTCTTGGAAGACTCACGGTCCCTCGTGGTGGTCAAAGGTGACGGAGCACGGCGGCATCACGCCGTGAACAGTAAATCCGAACGGTGAGCGGAAACGCGAGATAGCGAAATTTCATAGAACTTCATGGCAAGCTAGGGATAGGTAGATGAACATGTGGTGAAGCTGTGGTAGCGAGGTGGTGGTCGGACGGTGGCTAACGGCGGCGGATCGGCCGTTTGAAACCATTTTTGGCCTTGGAGAGTGTAGGAGAGTGAGAGCTCTACGAAGCTCCGTTGGCCATGAAATTTCTTGGAGAGGTTCATGAGGATGAGAGGAACAAGATGGTGGTGGTGAAACACCAGGGTGGCCGTGTACGGCGGCGCACGGTGGTGAAACCGAACATGTAATTTTGAGAAACCCATATGAAAAAAGTGAGAGTTTGGGAAAAAGAAAGACATGGGGAGGAAGCCCTTGATGAGGTGAGTCCAATGGTGGTGCTTGGTGGTTGATTTGGCCGTGTATGGTGGTCCAAAAATGTGAAAAACCCCTAGAGACCCATAACTTTGAAGAGAGAAAGAGAGAGAAGGAGAGGCCGGTTTAGTACACCACCGGCGTGGTTGTGCTCGCCGGAGTGAGAGGTGGGGTCCGGCGGCCGGAGGTGGCGCCGGCTGGAGCTCAAACCCGAATGGCCATGGTGGAGTTCGTTCAACCCGTCGGCCATGAGAGAGAGAGAGGGAGAGAAAAAAAAAAGAAAAAGAGAAAAAGTGAAGAGAAAAAGGTAGGGGCAGAGTATATCGCTTCAATTTTACATTTCGGGATCCTCAAATAAACCAACGGTGAGTTAAAACACTGATTAAAAACGCGTAAATGTTTTATTTTAAATAAAACACTTTAAATAAAACACTACGATGAATTAAGGTAGAATATTATTTTATAAACTAAAATTTATAAAATAATATTTCTTCATCATTATATTAAATGATAAAGTACCGTTAATTAATCGAAGAGGATAAAATCATTTAAATTAATAAAACACTTAATTACTACACTGAGAAGAATTAAGATAGAATATTATTTTATAAACTAAGGTTTATAAAATAATATTTTCTTCATCATTGTATAAAATGATAAAGTATCATTAATTAATCAAAGTGCATAAAACACTTAAATTTAAATAAGAATTTTCAACGTAAAATTAAACCTCTTAATATCTTAAAACAATTAAAATATTTAATCTAAATAATTATCCACAATTATAATATTTTCAGAGCTCATTAAATTATTATAATTGTGCTACTTTAAAAACAAGCTTATCTAATACTTTGAAATTCGGTGGATAAGATCCGGAATACGCCATCGAGGTACAACGCTTAGAATAAAACTGTTCATGATTTTACAGTTGTCGGTGAAGAGCAAATTACGTGATTTACGGAAAAGATAATCTATACGCGTGATTCCAGATGAGGGTAAAGACGAGAGAGATGTGATTGCTGTCGGGAAAGAATCCAAAACGGATTGTCTTGCCGTCTACTATGTGTGAAAAGCAAAGAGAAGAGAATGGTACAGAGATAAGAATTAGCGGGCTGTTACATCCACACTCGCACCTTACACGATTAAGCACATCTCTCGTGCATAGAAGCTAAGCTCTATGCTCGCACCTTATGCAGTCAAGAAAATCTCTCGCCCAAGCTAAGCTCAGCCCTTGCACTTTTCGAGGTCTAGCCTATCTTCTGCCTAGTCTCGCTTTGGGAAATCTTTATCGCCTAACGCAAGCGAAAAGCAAGGGATCTACTCCCAAAATTTATTTTGTTACAGATTTCTACAAACTACCTCAGTCGCATATTTTATCTTAAAGATTTTCCAATGCCTTCTTTTAAAATGAATTGGCCTTAAGAATTGCGGGCAACTGGAGATGATAAAATATCTTGGGCTCATACTGGGTTTTCAAGCCCAGCCCAATGTGAGGGGACTCATCAGGAAGAAAGAAAGAGAGAATAAAGGATGGGATAAAGAGTTGAGAAATGAAAAATGTGTCAAGAGAAAAGGTGGAGATATGACATAAAGGATAGAGGATGAGACATAAAGCAAGGGAGGAGCATAAGATAAAGGGGGCATCCAAATGACTTTTAGGAGAGGGATTTCTACTTCAACTTCAATGGCTTTAGCTTCTTCAACCTCGCAAAAGGGACTCCAATGACGGGATCTCCACCAAAAGATAGATAGAGCTTAGATCTCTATTGTACAAGGAGGAGTGACTATGAGAGACTGTAAAATACGCATATTATAGTGGATTTACGCTCCAAACGACCCATGGACATAGGTCTAGTGTCGAACCACGTAAATCTACGTCTTCCTCTCTTTCATTTTCCCTGCATATATTCACTGCTCACTGACATGGATGAATGCATGAACATCGTACAGTTGCACTGTACCATCGTCAGGGGCTCCATACAGCATCGATTGAGGCTCAAATAGTCTCAACAGGTTAGGAATGACCATTTCTCTACTTTTGGCCTGTTACGCTATTTTTAAACGTTTTCAAAGAGTCTTATAAATGCATGCATAAACTTGGTGGATAACCATTTAGATTACACACCTTTGAATTTTATCTCATTTATGCATATTCTTATCATTTCTAAATTTATGAATGTATCTTATTAATTCATGTATAAAAATTAAATGTTCTTTATTCGCTATAACTATATAAAGATGTTTTGAAAATTATTTATATAACAAAAAAAAAAATTCAAAACGAATAACTCAAAAAAATTAAATATTATATTTCGATCTTTTAATTTTTCACTATTTTCAACGAGAATGTTTTCTTTATTTTCTATATTTCACTATGAATTACTTCGTTATGATTTGGTGGCTACGAAGGAATTGAATTGAACAGGGATTTTGGAATCCTATGCACGGATTTTGTGGGCTAAATGACATAATAGTAGTCTATCGGGGGCCCACACACATGGCCTTCATTTTCAAACACTAAAACCACAACCACCGAATCAAAACTTAAAAAAGCATTACAGAGTCACAGACCGCTTTTATTTTCGCAGTTAGTACTTTATCTTTGCACCTACCGGTAACTGTAGAGTGTAAACTCCAAAGGACGTTTGTTTTAAAGCCTCCTCTGATTCCGAAATCCCATCAACACCAAACCCCACCATTCGTCCTCCGCTCACGTCCTTCCTCTCGTATAAGTAAAGGATAATATAACCCAAATCATACAGCAAAGAACTAATATTTATTCCAAAAAAGAAATCCAAAAAGAAAAAAAAAATCATAATAATAATGGAAGTGTAAAAGTCAAATACAAAACAGATATTTTCCTGTTTCTGGGTTTCAGATCATGCTTTCCGTGTTTGGGGTCTGTAAATTTCCAGGTTTTAATCAGAAGACGACTAGGGTTTAAGTGGCGATGTCTGTAGGAGTATGCGGGAAGCGTGTTGGATTCGAAGAGATTTTCGGATCTTCGTCTCCGACGTCGTGCCCCGCTGCTAAGAGACCTAGGTGGTCAAGTTTCGGATCCGGGTCCGAAGACACGGTCCCTCTTCTGCTTCAAATGTTCCCTGACTTGGACCCTGAGGTATTTTTTCTGTGATTTTTAGATATTATGGTATTTCTTTCCCTAGAATTAAACACCCTACTGCTAGAATTTTTATTGTACATTAGAAAGAGTTGTTCTTTTTAAATCGGTAGTATTATGCTTTGGTGTTGCGTATGAATTGCATTTCGTCAAATTTATAATTCCTTAAAAAATATGCTAACATAACGGTTTTTCTTCACTTTGTAAGAAACAAGGAATTTTATTATCAGTGTTTTTCTGGATTCGAGATGTTTGGGGGTGTGCTAAACCATATTTAGTTACCACTAATGGTGTTACCTGTACTGGTACCATTATATACATTTCTTGCATTCTTGATATCCATAAACATGCAATTAACGCGTTCTTTATTGGAAAAAAAAGGGTAGATGTTGGCCTGAGAGAGGAGAATATGTCGGAGTTATTACTTTTCTAGTAAAATTTCTTGAAATTTAGTTTTATTGGTCTGAATATCTTCTTTTTCTTTGTATTAGTTGGTGGAAACAGTTTGTAGAAATCACAATCATAAGGTTGAAGATGCTATTGAGAGTCTACGTGCACTTTCTTTTACTGATGTTAGTGCAAGAAATCAATCACAAAGCTTTGATTCCACAACTTTTGTTAATTGTGCTGACGTTCCTGGTCAAAGCACAGCTACTTGTAAGTTGTTTGTCATATTTCCCTTAATTAGTTTTCTTAGCCATTGGATTAATTTCCTAAATGTATCTGCGGTAGGCTTAGACCACATTTCCTTCTTTTGGATGTGTGTTAACCAGGCAGTCAAATATTGGATCAGCAAGTTGAAGATGTAAAGGAAATGAGATCAACCATCAGTTATGGAAATTCAATAGACAGTTCCAAATGGGTGGATTTGTTCGTGCACGAGATGATGAGTGCAACAGATTTTGATGATGCCAGGGGCCATGCAGCAAGAATTCTGGAGGCTTTTGAACAAAGTATAACTGCCCCCTCAAAGGCATCAGAGGAGGTAATAAAAGGCGTACATCTCTAAATCATCTCTGTGTGAGGGGGATACCAAATTGTAATGTTCCCTGCTGTTTCAATTATGTATATTTACCTTCGTACACTTATCTTCATGGAGCAGCTGGAGCATGCCTCTCTAAAGGAACATCTGCAGAGCTTGTTAAATGACAATCAGATTTTAAAGAGAGCTGTTGCAATCCAGCACGAGCGCAATTTGGAGCATGAAGAGAGGACAAAGGGAGTGGAACAGCAAAAGCATTTGTTAAGTCAGTATCAAGAACAAGTTCGAAGTCTAGAGGTGACCTTCTTTTACCTTGTTGTCATTTCTGCGACATTTTAATGACTTGATATTTTATTTAGCATTGCTCAAATAGTATTGAGCTTGAATATTTTCTTGAATCTGGAAAGGAATCAACCTACATTTTGCTTTGGGTACCAACTTGACATGTTTAATTTCAGGAAACGCATGTACTTCTCCTCTCTTCCTGGCTATAATAATATGTATGCCTTAGGCTTTGTCATGATGGTACTTCTGCTCTTACGAGAGTAATATGGGTTGTCTGAAGAATATTATAGCCAAGAAGGTTCAGAACTAGATCAATTGTCTGTATTGTTGCCGAGTCTTGTTTTATTGATAGGCAACATTGAAATTTGGGACAAGTAGTGGGTTGGATTGTGTTTCACTATATGTTTTGGCTTCGAACCAATAATTCATCATGGGGATAGATTAGAACAACAACATGATAAGAATAGATTGCCCCTGAGCTTCCCTGAGTAAGTAGGAACTCTTATATGGGGATCCGTGTTTACACTAGGTGACTATAAGAGGTGACAACAATTTCTTCTTTTGATACAGCTTACCAACTACAGCTTGAAGCTTGATCTACAGAGGGCACAAGGGCAATTTCACCCAGACTTATACTGAGTTGTGTGTATTTCATCACTTGATTTGCTGTTTCCCATTATATCGATTTAGTTCTTTTTTTTCTTTTTTAATATCAAAGAGGAGTATTGAGCATCATTAAGACCCATACAGTATTGTAGTGCGTTCAGCCATTACCTAAATCCAAGCCAAGCACACTTTGGCAGTTTGTGTGGAAGTTTCAGTATAATAGCTAATTAATGGTTTAGTATGATACAAGTATTTTATTTCTAATGTGAAAAGCTTTCTTTCCAATTTCCCTTGGAACTTTTAGTCCCTAGCCCATCTTAGTTGTTGCTTGTTTGATGAAAACTGAATAAATTCAAGAGTTGGAAAGAAGCTGGGTTTGTGTAAACCATGAAAATAGAAGAGTTATTTCTATTCAGTAGCCCTACACTACACTGCTGAGTATAATTTTTCTACTTATCATTGCACTCTTTAACTATTGATATTGACGCATTGCACCCTTCAACTACCAAAAAATTATAATAACACTTTCATTCAAATAGGTGAAAATTGATTGTGGTGACAAAATCTCAACTGCCACAAACAGTGCATATTGCAATTTTTTGATAGTTTAAGGTTGTGATGTGTTAATGTTAATAGTTTGGAGTATAAAACGTTTTTTAGTTTAATGGTGGTACTTGCCTCAACATATTTATCACCGCAAGCACCCTTCTATTTGGTTTGATTTTTCTCTCACGGAAGAAGGCGAGCTGCCTCACGGCCCTACGACGGAAGATTCTGTAAAATTCATGAACTTCCCTTTCGTAGGGGATGTCAAGCTTTTGAAGCCCAAGACTCGCATAAATAAATAAAGTATCTTTTTATTTCATGAAAAGAAGTCAATAATAAACTAGCTTTTAAAATAAAGGCATAATCAGCTAAAAATAATAAAATGCTTAACTCAGATATAAATCAAACTAAGGGTGCATAGATCTAACTAATATTAGGTGGTTCCGTCTAAGCTTGGTCTGTTTGTTCATCTCGGTCGCCTTCCTCACCTGGGTGGTTAAAGTATAAAATTAAGAAAGGCTCTTTTGGCTGAACGTGGTGTTTAAGTGGAATTTACACCCCCCAATGAGACGCAGTCATGTCAGTTTTTAATTTTTTTTTACCATAGATACAACTGAAGTAGATCGAATGGAATGCAGAGCACTATAGGCCAGTCTCCACCTTGGAGATCTCTCTCACGCTCTCTCTCTCTCCTCAAGCACGTCGGCCTCTCAATGGCGATTACAAATTTATTAAGACAAACCCAAGTCACCTGGAGGAGGAGGGCATGCCATTTCTCCCAATCTGCCAATATAATATCACAAAATACAAAAACCGGGCCACCCAATAATAAAGCCCCAGTAATTCCCACAACAAATTTAACTCCATCTTGATGAATTTTATTTCTTTTAGCTTAATTTCTCACAAAGTGAAGAGAGAGAGACGACGGAAAATCGAGGTTGAAGAGAGAGAGAGGGAGAGAGTTTGCTGAGAGAGAGAGCTTGCAGAGGAGAGAGAGAACTTGCTGAGACTAAGGAGTTAGAGAGAGAGTTTTCTGAGGATGAGAAGGAGAGAGCAACAAGAAGAAATGTTAATATCTGGCCGACTTTATGATTAGTTTATGTAATTGCAGACATGTCTCTCTTTGATTTGAGAGTGTAAATCTTGTATTTACACCTCATTCGGTTTTAAGGTTCTCTCATAAAATAAAAATAAAAAAGTTGGAAGACTCAATAAAAGCACATTACACGCAAACATAATAAATCTAAGATTTTTGGGATTGGATGACAAGAAGGCTGCATGAGAAGATGACAAGATCCTAAATAATAGGGGTGGAGGCATCAATTATGGTGGTGGCTGGCCATGATCCTTATATTTAGGGATTTATTTCATTTTAATATGTTTTGTTATTTCCTATTTTAATTCCTAGTTATCTCCTTTATTTTAGAGATTTGATTCTATTTCCTTTAAATTAAGAATTGATGTATGTTGGGAGGGCTATTGTGGCCAAAACCCTAGAGGTTTCTATATATAGGATTTGGCCATGCATGTTTATTCATTCAATTGTTATGTTATTTTCAATGAATGAGAGTTTTCTCTTCAATACCTTTGAGAGTAAAGTACTAGCCTGAGTTGGTCTTAATTTTCGCCATCAAACCTAATTAAATCTTTGTGTTACCTTGAGATAACCCTAGATCTAACCAACCAACAAGTAAAAAAATAGATCTAATCACCCAACACGCCAAACATAAGTGAGTGCGGAGGCTTCCATCAACTAGTCAAGGACTCAAGGATACACAAGAGATAATATATCTTTTTGAAAAATAATAATTACAGTTAAGAGTATTTAAGCACCACATAATTATTTTTTAAAAAAAATACAAAATTTACATTAAAAAAAATTAATTTTTTTAATAATAAACCTCTCTTTTAAAAAAAGAAAAAGAAAGATGCACGACTGTAGATAGCATTGGTTAATACTTACTGAAGGCCATGGGAATTGTGCTGGAGTTTAGGAAGGAAAGTGGAAGTGAAATAAACGTGGGAAAATGACTCGGTTGAGATAAATCACATTGCTACGTGAATTCTCGAGAATAATTAAGATAATCCATTTATTTAGGAAAAAAGGATCCGATAGAATTATCTTTAAAACTAAAGAGTTAGAAATTACAATGGAGTTTCCCTAAAATCTCGAAATAATAAAAAGTCTTCTAGTGTTTTTATGGTTTCCATCACTCAGCGGATGGAAGCAGCTGCTTAGATTTCGTCCCAACCAACAAATGTCCTGAGCCAAACCAAAGAGTTTCATAAACAACAGCAAGTTCTCCTTTCAAATGTTGGTATACCTCGCAATTCAATTAATGGTTTAACCGTTCACCATCTTGTAGGTGGGAAATGTTGGTAAGTTTCTGGAGATGCTGACTGTCCTGGAGGAGTTCTTGGCCTCGCATATTCAGCAAAAATTACCCATCCATCAAGAAACTGCAACACCAAGCACAGCAATAAAACATTGACCAAGTTTGTGCCAAGAAGAAATTTAGTCAAATTGCACCTACAATACAATGGCAAAAATATGGTTTGGTCTGATATTGTAGACAAAATCAAGCATCCTCGTGTGTGAGTGTGTGTGTGAGAGAGAGAGAGAGAGAGAGAGAGAGAGAATCCAACTTTGGTCCAACGAAATTCCATGGCAAAACTTCCAAGCAGCTCAGTTCTGTGATGTAATTAGGTCTACCAAAAGGAAAGCTCTCAATCACAATTAATTAGTATTGCTATAACAACTTTCAGTCAACAGACATTTCTTGTTTAAAATCCTTCGGGATAATTTTCTTCATGACTTCTAAACATCAAAACTATCCGTTAACAGCAAAAACCTATAAGGTAAAAACAGCATAAACAATGGTCAATATGCACAAATCAGATATGTTTTCCACCAAATTGCTTAAGATGGTTCAGAAACCGGTACCATCTTATCCTCCTCTTTTTTAAAAAAAAAAAAAAAAAAAAATCAAGAACAGAGTCAACAGAAATTTCAAGTTAGACAGACCTGTGCATCCATCCCTTTGATTCCTTTCTCTGCATCTTCTAAGGTAGCATAATGCACAAAACCAAAGCCTTTTGAGTATCCAGAATTACGGTCCGTAACCACCCTGGCTGGAACATAGGGAATAAAAACCAAGATACGAATAACCAAGAATTCTTTACGCACAGTCAAGATCAATGATCGCAAAATGGTCATGATCAAACCAATGCACGATTGAGAAACAACATAATAAACCTAAAGGTGACTTTTATATATGTGTGTGTGTGTGTGTGTATGTGTGTGTGACATTTTGGATTGGTAAAGTTACAGATGCATTAAATTTTGAACCATGACCACACCCTTCATACAGCAGTTACAAAGCGCCTTTGAGAGCTAGAGTTCATTGGCATATGATAATGAACTTAACAGTTACCTTTCTTCAGTGAAGATTTTCGACCAAAATCATAACTTAAATATTGAACAGGCTAAACGCCAATCCAATGACCCCAGTAAATCCTATCCAAACACTTTTATGTTAACTACTCCAATTCCTCCACATCGAGGGCCACTTATCTGTTAAGTCATATGAGACTCATTATTTTATAAGTGGCATGAGACTCAATTATACTGCCCATTTGTCCTTTCCCATTTTGTTATAATGCCTCCATATAATTGTGTACTCAAAAGTTCCCATAAGGCCACTATGATATGGGAAGAATCGAAGATATTTGAGACACAGAAAGGAATTGTTCTGATCCTTCAATTATAAGATGCACTTATTTAACTGAATTAGAATTTCCTGGATTGGGTAAATCATCACTCCTCCCAGACATACTCAAGGCCTCTTAAATCACTATGATAGTCCGTAAATGGCTCAATAGACCAAAAAACAAAGGTGAAATAGAAATCACACCTCCAAAGCAACTGACAATTTTGGTATCCAAAATCTAATCGAGTTTTAGTTGTATTTAGTTTGGCGTTCACGTTAACAAAATGAAAATCTTACAAAGTGAGGAATGCACTGCTTCATGTACAGCAAAAAGACAGAAAATAAAAATAATGTGGCACCAGTAAGAAACATGATATTACCGTGAGCAACTTCACCAAATTTAGCAAATGCTTCCTGAAGTTTCTCTGACGTGGTTCTCTTATTAAGCCCTGAAGCACAAATGTTGAATTATTCTTTGACGCCATAATCATGCATATAACCATAATTTCCTGCTAATACTAGTATCTGCCTAACACCAACCACGGTTAAGAATGTAATTTGGTGCACCATCCTTTTAAAAAATTGAAAATGAATAAGAAAACCTACCCCTAACCATCCATTAGCTTCAAGCGGAAGGTATAAGGAGCAATGTCTATGAATAATAATTTAAAAGAAGATGGAGATTTCCCCTATTAATAGACCAACTAGCTATTAGAACCCGCTTATCTTTGATTTGGGAAAAAGCTCAACATTTTACAATAACATAGAAATCCAATTTCCAGACCTATTCAATACAACAAATCCCTTTCTTTAGAAGGCGGAATACCGGAAATCACAACTCTAAAATAAAAGAATCACCGAGATGAACAGAGCATCCTCTCGGCATGCAACAAACCTAATAGAGACAAAACCCATACCAATCAAATCAACTCATGGTAGACAGGAACTCGGCCTAATGGTAATTGTGCTGAAGAAAAAATTACCGGAGACAAATAGGGTCGTCGATGGAGCAACGGCAGGTTTATCACTAGCAGTGTTAGCAACAGAGGCCGAAGCAGTAGCGGTGGTGGCTGCAAAGGATTGAGAGGAGAATAACGAAGTTGATAGATACCGCCTCATGAATCCGGGCCTGAGCGCCATCTGTAGTCGGTTCGGTGCGACCTTGTGGTAAAGCAAACAACTCCGCGGTCAGGTGCAGCAGACGGAGTCACGGAAGATAAATGAACCAACCAAAAACCCTTAACCTAAACCCTGACTTATGACTTCAGTCCGTCTTACCCAGACTTGTGACTTAACTCATCGTCCCACACAACAAATATTATATTTATTTTATATTATTTAAATTTATTTTTAATTTTATTTTTTCTAAACTAATTCATTTTTTTTATTTATCATTTATGCACTACATATTTAAAAAAATAAAAAAAATTATGTACAATGTGTGGTATGAGAATGATGAAAAAAAATGTTCATTTACATGTGATCTTAACCCACGTATCTTCTTGTCTCAACATTCAAATATTATTTAAACACAAATAATTTTTAATTTTTAAATTTTTTCTTTAATCATTATAATTTTTTCAAACTTCAAAACAAAACACAAAATACAATTATGTTGAACCCAAGATTTCAAGTTTCATGTAATTATATATCTACATATGAATTTTGATGATAACAAATAAATTAAAAGAATAAATGAGTCTCAAACTCAAGTTGTCTACACAATGGAATCAAGCACATCAAGAAACCAAGCATGAGCAAGAAGGAAACAATTTCACATTAAAGTTATAGAATAATGTTGTAAATCTCTTAAAATTTTGAAATTAGGATTAAGGCTCAAAATTAATATTTTATCATAAAACATTAAAATACATTTTCAATATGTGCATAAATATTTTGAAAATTATATTTGAAAATTTTGAAAGATGATTGATTGTCATCTTTTACATGTGCATGACATGATTAAAGGTTTGAATTTTGAAAATATTAAAAATGATTAATTGTCATATTTCACATGTGCATGCTTTATTTGAATATTTTCAAAAGTAATTAATACTTTTTTTTACTTATGCAAAATGTAGATGATTTTGTTTGAAAATTTTGAAAAGTAAAATATGCTCATTTTGTCATATGCAAAAAATAAAAAGATTAGATTTGAAAATTTTGAAAAATAAAGTGTGCTCATTTTGTCATATGCAAAAAGTAAAAAAAATTAAGTTTGAAATTTTTGAAAAGTGAATGATATTGTCTTTGACATGTGAATCTTTTTAAATTTGAATATGAAGTCTCATATGCCTATAAATAGATCACTTGAGGGCTTCACATTTACAACACCAACAGCATATAACATTTATTCAAAACTTTCATTCTCTCTTCTCTAAGCATTGAGCCTTGACCATTTTTCATTTTGAGAAATATAGTTTGCGTTGTATTGTTCTTATTTCACTCATGGAAGAGTGTTTTCTGATAACCTACCTACTATTAGTTATTGTATCAGTAAAAGGATGTGTATAACCCTTGTGCATATAGAAAATGTTCTACACAGGGAAGAGTTGAATCAACACTTGTAAGGTGATTACAAATGTAGAGGGTGTTCTACACGGATCCTTTGTAATGGTGTTGTTCAAATGTGTAATAGATCTCCACTTAAATGAGGTTGAATAGTGAATTTGGAGATTCTCAAGGGGTAGCATAAGGCGAAGATGTAGGCAGTGAAGCCGAACCTCGTTAACATATTGAGTTTACTTCTCTCTTACATTTACTCTTTATATTTGTTGCTGCTTCGTATTTTGTTTATATTTTATATTGTGTATTTGATTTATAATTATTAATTTTTAAATACAACTCAATTCATCCCCCCTCTTATGTTAGTCATCTGGGCAACAATTGGTATCAGAACAAGGGCTTTGTTATAAGATTAACTATCTTCTGAGTTAAGATCTTATAGCTAACATTGCAATTTCATTTGGTGAATGTCAACCTAGCAGTCGGCCTCCACTCTTTTATGGAGACAATTACTCATTTTGAAAAGTTAGAATGAGAATATTCTTTCAGGCTCAAAGTTGAGAAATCTGGAAATGCATTGTAAATGGACCTTATCTTCCAACAAAAGTGGTTGATGGAATAAAGGTCGAAAATGAAGAAGAAGAGTTTGATCGTGAAGACGATAGACTTTATACATTGAATTTAACTGCTATGAATTTATTATATAATGCTCTCAATGGAAATGAGTTTAATAGAATAATGACTTGCGTTATGGCAGAAATTTGGGATAACTTGGAAGTTACTTATAAAGGAACTTCACAGGTCAAGAAATTAAAAATTTATATTCTTACTCATAAATATGAAATGTTTAAGATACATGATGATGAATCTATTTCTAGTATGTATACTCGTTTTACTAACATCATAAACAGCTTGACAGCTCTTGGCAAAGTTTATTCTAAGGTGGAGATAGTAAGAAAAATTCTCAACTCTCTATCAAAACGCTGGAAATCAAAAGTGACAGCGATTCTTGAAGTTAGAGATCTCAAGAAGCTCGAAGTGAATGAACTCATCGGATCACTTATCACCCATGAGTATACATTGAAAAGAGGAGAAGAAGAAGGAAAGCCAAAAAAGAGTTTGGCACTTAAAGTTGTTCCTCATGAAAGTGAAAGTGATAAAGATAAGAAAAATGAGGATAAAGATGAAGAAGTTGCGATGATAACAAGAAAAATTAAAAGATTCTTAAAGAAAAATAAAACTCCTCTGAGAAAATCCTTCAAAAAGTTTTTCAAGAAAGATTTAGGTAAAAATGACACTTTAATTTGTTATAAATGCAATAAACCTGGTCATATCAAACCAAATTGTCATTTACTAAAGAAAGATCGAAACAAGGGCAAGAAAACAATTAAAGTTATATGAGATGATGATTCAAGTAGCTCAGATAGTGAAGCAAGCAATGAAGAATCAAAAAATCTTTGTCTTATGGCTAAAAATGACCTTGAGGTAACAAACCTTGATAATATTAAAGATCCTTCATATGAAAAATTGTAAAATGTTTTAGAAGATATATATAAGCAATTTGAAAAATTGGGTATCAAGTATACTGCTTTGAAAAAGAAAAATTCTTCTTTAACAAAAAAAATTGATGTTTTAAGAAAAGAAAGCATCGTTTTAAAAGATGAAAATCTTGAGTTGAAGAAAAAGAAAACTGATTTAGAAAATATTGTTGAAAACTTTACGAATGGAAAAAAAATTTAAAAAAAACTTCTTGGTAGTCAAAGATATGTTTTTAACAAGGCAGACTTGAAATATATGCCAAAACAAAAATACAAACCTTATAAAAACTTGTTTGATAATCCTTCTACATCAAAGTCCATTATTCAAAATTCTTTTCATAAAAATAATTTTGTCAAAAAAAGATACTATTATAATCACTCAAATTCTTCATATATGCCACATGCTATTTGTAATTTTTGTAATAGAAATGGTCATAATTATCATGCTTGTCCTATTAGAAGAAAATATACAATGACTATTAAGGCCATATAGGTATCTAAAAATCTTATTTCTTCTAATACTAATAAATGAAGGACCCAAAGAACTTGGGTACCAAGGAAAATCATTTTAATTGTTTTTATAGGTATGCATGAAGTCTTCCACAAGTAAAAACAAATGGTTTTTAGATAGTGGATGTTCAAGACACGTTACGGGAGACATGACTAAGTTCTTTGATTTTAGATCTAAAGAAGAAGGACACATGACATTTAGAGACAACTCGAAAGGGAAGATTGAGGGAATAGGTAAAATTGGTAATGAATCTTCTCTCATAATTGAAAATGTTTAACTTGTTAAAAGTCTAAAACATAATCTTTTGAGCATAAGTCAATTATGTGATAAATGATTTACAATTACTTTCAAAATGGACAAGTGTATTATTTTAAATGATCAAGATTGCAATGTTTGTTTTATTACTTTTAGAAACAACAATATTTATATAATCGATTTTGAAGAAATTACCTCACAATATGCTATTTGTTTTTCAGTTCAAAATGAAACTAGTTGGCTATGGCATAGAAGACTAGGTCATGCTAACATGGAACTTATTTCGAAACTTTCAAAAAATGATCTTGTGAGAGGTTTACCAAACGCAAATTTTCTTAAAAACAAAATTTGTGTTGCATGCCAATTTGGTAAACAAACAAAAACTTCTTTTAAAACCAAGAAACATATTTTCACTACTAAACCACTGCAACTAATACACATGGATCTTTTTGGACCAAATAGAGTTGTACGTTTAGGAGGAAAATATTATACATTTTTTATTGCTGATGATTTCTCTAGATATACTTGGGTCATCTTTCTTGTTTATAAAGATGAGGCACATAATGCATTTACCAAGTTATGCAAGAGAATTCAAAATGAAAAGGGCAATACTATTTCAAGTATCCAAAGTGATAGGGGAAAAAAGTTTGTTAATAAAAATATTAAAACATTTTGTGATGAAAATGGTTTTATGCATAATTTTTCTGCTCTTCGAACTCCTCAACAAAATGGAGTAGTAGAGAGGAAAAATAGATCTCTTCAAGAAATGACAAAAACAATGCTCAATGAGAACAATCTGCCTAGTTATTTTTGGGCCGAAACGGTAAGTACTACATATTATGTTATAAATAAAGTTATGTTAACGTCTAAGTTAGATAAAACCCTCCTATGAGTTTTGGAATAAGAAAAAGTCTAATATTGGTTACTTTCATGTATTTGGATGCAAATGTTTTATTTTGAATGACATGGATAATTTAGGCAAGTTTGATGCAAAATCTGATGAAAGTATCTTTCTCGGGTATTCTACTAATAGTAAAACTTACAGAGTATTCAATAAAAAGACTTTGATGAAGAATCTGATGAAAGAATCTATGCATGTAATATTTGATGAATATAATTCTCTACTCTCCAAGAAATCCACTGATGAAGAAACAGGAGGTATAAATAACACGAAAAATCTCAATTTCAGCAAAGAGAATACAATAGAGGAAGTTCAACATGGAAACATCAGGAAAGATCATCAAAATTTAATACAAGATGCAACCAAACAGTGAAAATTTGTGAAAGATCATCCAATGGAACAAATTCTGGGAGAACCTTCACGAGGTGTAAGCACTCGATCATCTCTTAGAAATATTTACAATCATACTGCTTTTCTATCTCAGATAGAACCCAAAAATATTGATGAAGCACTTCTTGATGAATCTTGAATTCTAGCTATGTAAGAAGAGTTGAATCAATTAAAAAGAAACGATGTTTGGACACTTGTTCCTAGACCCAAAAATCATACTATTATTGGAACAAAATGGATTTTTATAAATAAGAAAGATGAGTCCTGAGTCATTAATAGAAATAAGGCTCGACTTGTAGCTCAATGTTTCAATCAAGAAAAAAAGAATCAATTATGACGAGACATATGCACCAGTCGTAAGATTAGAAGCTATTCGAATGCTACCTGCATACGCTTATTATAAAGATTTCAAATTTTTTCAAATGGACGTTAAAAGTGTTTTCTTAAATAGTTTTATAAATGAAGAGGTATATGTTGAGCAACCTCCAGGTTTTGAAAATCATATTCTCTAGATCATGTTTTCAAACTCACAAAAGCACTATATGGACTCAAACAAGCTCCTAGAGCTTGATACGAGAGACTCAGTAATTTCTTGATTGAAAAATATTTTTTAAGAGAAAAATCGACACAACTCTTTTAATTAAACACGAAAATGATAATATTTTTTTAATTCAGATTTATATTGATGATATAATATTCGGTGCTACTAATGAAAATATGTGTCAAGTTTTTGCTAAGACTATGTAGAAAGAATTTGAAATGAGCATGATGGGAGAACTTACATTCTTTCTCGGATTACAAATTAAGCAAGCAAAAAGTGGGACATTTATCAATCAATCAAAATATATTAAGGAATTACTGAAAAAGTTTAGGATGAAATGTGTTAAGGAAATTAGGAAATTAGAACACCAATGAGTTCATCCACTAAACTTGATAAAGATGAAACCGATAAGTCAGTTGACTCGAAAGTATATTGAGGTATGATTGGTAGTTTATTATATTTGACAGCCAGTAGATCATATATTATGTTTAATGTGTGCTTATCTGCACGCTTTTAATCATCTCCAAAAGAATCTCATTTAATTGCAGTTAAGCGCATTCTTAGATATCTTAGTGATACAATTGACTTAGGGTTATGGTACCCTAAACACACATCTTTCGATCTAATCAGTTATACAGATGCAGATTATGCTGGTTGTTAAATAGATCAAAAAAGTACTAGTGGAGCATGTCATTTCTTAAGTCATGCACTAGTTTTCTAGTTTAGTAAAAAATAAAATTCTGTTGCACTATTTACTGCTAAGGCAGAATATGTTGCTGCAGGTAGTAGTTGTGCTCAAGTTTTTTACATGAAGCAACAACTTGAAGATTTTAAACTCATGTATAATCTCATTCCAATCAAATGTGATAGTACAAGTGTTATAAATCTTTCAAAGAATCCAATACAACATTTTAGAACTAAGCATAATGAAATAAGATATCATTTTCTTCGAAATTATGTGCAGAAAGGCGATATAGTAGTAGAGTTCACAAACGCACACGATCAGTTAGCAGATATTTTCACAAAACTTTTGTCAAAAGATAGATTATGTATGATTAGAAGAGAAATAGGTATGATACATGCTATGAATATTTCTTAAAAAATAGACCAGAGTCAATAAAAATATAAAGAGATTTTTAAATATTTTTACATAAACTGGAGATTCTTAGCCTCATGTTTGAGATGCTAATTCTCTTCATACAATATCATATTATCCATATCTATAGGAATTGGCAAGCGAAATGAAGAATCTAATAGAGATTTCAACTGTTTATTCTTCTGCCGAATGATTCCTTCTCTTGTGTGAGACTCTTGAATAATTTGTTGAAATACGACAATTTGTTCTTTAAGGTTTTCAACCTCATGGTTTCTAACTTGTAGCCGCTGGAAAAAAGCAACTATAAAGAAGGAATAGCGAGTCCCGAGACTCACCAAGTCGTAAATAGTATCAGAATCTGACTTATTAATCAAATTATTATTTTCTTGCTGCAACATGGCATCAATGACAGCTACAGAAAGGACAAGAGATTGAGGTGTAAAATACATCATGGATGAATCCAAAGGAATGTTAGAAGAATGAGCCATTGAGAAAAGAATTGAAAGTTTAAAATGAGAATGTTGAAGGAATGCAGATGAGTTATAGAGATAAGAAGAAGATTTGATGCGGATTGGATGAACTTTAAGACTGATTTTATAGAGATAGCATAACGAACAAGACAAGCTATCATCTAAGTCAAGGAGCAATTGGATTTCTTTTTGGTATCCAATGGATGAAAATGATCTTTTTTTCAACAACATCAGGTGATTTTTAAAATCTCCAGCCACATTTGTTGGGTCACGGGCGGCTCCAATTTTTCAACTATCTACAGTTTTGTTTTTACTAACACACCTTTTTTTTTCTTCTTCAGTCAATTTATTTGCGGTGGATCCTTTTTAATGATGCCAAAAGGGGGAGAAGTTTTAGACTAGTACATTAACATTGTCTGAATTGCTAAACTTGTTATATATGCTTAGAATTATATTTATACTTTTATTTGAAAAACTAACTCACATTCTCAGGGGAGCTTAAGTATTAATACAGGTTTTAGATTCTATCAAGTGTTTGTCATCCTAAAAAAAAGAGAGATTATTGAACCCAAGGTTTCAAGTTTCGTGTAATTATATATCTATATATGGATTTTGATGATACCAAATGAATTTAAAGAATAAAAGAGTCTCAAGCTCAAGTTGTCTACACAATAGAGTCAAGCACATCAAGGAATCAAGTATGAGCAAGAAGAGAACAAATTCACATTAGAGTCATAGAGTAATGTTGTAAATATCTTAAAAATTTGAAATCAAGATTAAGACTTAAAATTAATATTTTATCATAAAGTATTAAAATATATTTTCAACATGTGTATGAATATTTTGAAAATTATATTTAAAAATTTTGAAAGATGATTGATTGTCATCTTTCACATGTGCATGACATGATCAAATGTTTGAATTTTGAAAATATTAAAAATGATTGATTGTCATCTTTCACATGTGCATGCTTTGTTTGAATATTTTCAAAAATGATTGATGCTTTTTTTGACTTATGCAAAATATAGATGATTGTGTTTGAAAATTTTGAAAAGTAAAGTGTGCTCCTTTCGTCATATGCAAAAAGTAAAAAAATTAGATTTGAAATTTTTGAAAAGTAAATGATGTTGTCTTTGATATGTGAATCTTTTTAAATTTGAATATGAAATCTCATATGCCTATAAATAGATAATTTGAGAGCTTTACATTTATAACACCAAGAGCATACAACATTTATTCAAAGCTTTCATCCTCTCTTCTCTAAGCATTGAGCCTGAACCTTTTTTCATTTTGAGAGATATAGTTTGCGATGTATTGTTCTTATTTCATTCATTGAGGAGTATTTTCTGATAACCTACCCACTATCAGCTATTATATCAATAAAATGGTGTGTATAACTCTTGTGCGTGTAGAAAGTGTTCTACACAAGAAACAGTTGAATCACCACGTGTAAGGTGATTGCAAGTGTAGAGGGTGTTCTACACAAATCTTTTGTAGCAGTGTTATTCAAATGTGTAATAGGTTTCTATATCCACCTGAAGGATGTTGAATACTGAATTTGGAGATCCTCAAAGGGTAGCTTGAGTCGAGGACGTAGGTAGTGGGGCCGAACCACGTTAATATACTGAGTTTGCTTATCTCTTACCCTTACTCTTTATATTTATTACTGTTTCGTATTTTGTTTATATTTTATATTGTTTATTTGATTTGTAATTGTTAATTTTTAAATACAACTCAATTTAGCCCCCTCTTATGTTTGTTATTGACTCACTCAAAAATGAGTAGCACTAAGGCTATCCTAAGTGCAGGAGGATGTCGTGTAATAATTAGAAATAAATTCCTAGATCGTCTCCTCAGGGAAAGTTACTTAAAAATCAAACTCGTTGAAAAATGTGAAAAACTTCACAAAGGAAAAATAAGAGGATGGTATGTGCAATAGATGGAAAAGGGTACTAGTCATAGACTAGATTCATATTTTTAGATTTTGATTGTCGGATTGAATTGTAAAGGACTAATAGATTAAACTTAGAAATTAATAAAACTAAATTAAGAATTAAACTAGATTAGAAAGTAATTGACAAAACATGCACTGAAAATTGAAAAGCCACAAAATCAATGTTCTAGGGTTCATCATTGTATTCAAATCACAAATTCTCAAATTAAACCATAGCAAATTGTAATCACTAGTAAAATGGAAGCTTAACGAAACGAGAAAAATAAATAACATGAACTAAATGAATAACAAATAAATTACTCAAACATCTAAATCAAAAATCTCCAAAATAATTCAGAAACTTAAAACTGAAATGAAATAGCAAGTAGGGAATTAAAAAGATCAAGTCAATTGAATGGAGATGAAGATTTGAAGCGGTGAAGGAGGCTGAGCTGCAGTAGCAATTGGATCCCTCAAGGAGTTCTTCAATCTGCTGCAGTGTGAGTGAATGATCTAGTGGAAATTGTGTAGCTGCGTGAATGATCGCTTGTATGAATCCTCTTCTCCGAATCTGAATGAAAATCAATGGAAAATAATGAATTCTAAGTGTTTCTCTAATTAAAACCAGAGTTTTCCAGGCCAAGGGTCGGCCATATATTCTGACGGCGGAATAAACCCTAATCTGTAAAATACGATATTCGCTCGAGCGGAGTGTCGAGCGGACATCGAGCGTTCGACTCTGCCTAAGTTCGCTCGAGCAGAGTGTCGAGCGAACATCGAGCGTTCAACTCTGCCTGACTTCGCTCGAGCGACCAAATGCCTCCGCTCAAGCGATCTCCTTTCCCGCACACCCGCTCGAGCTCACTGTCGAGTGGCAGTCGAGCGTTTGAATCTGCCTGAATTCGCTCGAGCGGCCAAAAGCCACCGCTCGAGCGATATAGACCAGAAACCACAGTAATCAATACTTGGTAAAATTTAAGCAGAAATTCATACTTTTAATCAATTAAAATCACAACTTTGATTTATTCATTTTTCCATATAAAACAAATGATAAAGTAATGAAAGAATTAAGATATATTGGTTTTAAAAGTATTAAGAATGCAAAAATTCAGCTCAATCTCACCCCCCCAACTAGCATTTTGTTAATCCTTGAGTAAAATAGTGAAAATTAATTGAGATGAATAGTGCATAAAGATTGAAATTCACACAAAAAGAATCAAACACAATTCTGAATTCTCACAAAAGTGACACGTTACTACTCAACTCCCAAGGGTTATACCCACCAAGACTATCTCAACAATCTTTCACATAGAATTAAGGCAAATGTCTCAGAACTCAAATGTGTGTGTGGAGATAAACTGGTTGTGTGTTCCTCATTACTAGCCATGATTTGTCATAGGATTTTTCAACCTTAAGATTAATCATTGCTGATTCTAACTACCTCAAAGCCCAAGGGACTAACAGTTTTCACGCCAGCTCTGTTCTTAAAGGTTGGACACTCAACCCCCAAAGTCTTGGGAAACTGTTTCAAGTCCTTTTACTTAGGAAAGTTCACTAAGTCGCCTTTATTCCTTTTTTCCTTTTTCTCTTTTTTTTTCAAATCCTTTTTCTTTTCTTTTCTTTTTTTTTCTTTTTCTTTTTGGCATGGCTCGGTAGTCCTGCAGTTTACTTCTCCAGTATTAAATCAATGAATGGTAAATAAGGAACACTACAAGCGTAAGCATGTGCAAAATGTCCTTCAAACTTTGCCTTTCGTTCTACAAAAATCTTATCAAGTTTCATCTCAATAGGTATGACATCCCGGTGTTTCAAGCCACACATCAACAAAATATGATGCATCAAAAATAATGCGCTATGTTTAAGCTTGAAAATAAATCTTCACAAATGATCCTGCTCAACTACTCCACCAAGATGCTCAATTCCACCAAGATGCTCAATCATAAATGTATCAATGGACATCATGTTAATTTTTATTTTTTATATTTTTGTGTGTGTTTATTTTTATTTTTTATTTTTTATAAAACTGTGCACACATGCTACCCCCTACTAGTAAGAGACATAGTCCTCAATGAATCGAACGAAAGAAACAAAGTGCACAGAACTAAGCAAGCAAAACAAACAATCAACATGAATTATAAAAATCAAAGCAAAATAACAAATAAAAAAAAATGCAAGTAAAGAAAACTGTAAAAAAGGAAAAACAACTCAAAACACTTCCCTGGGGTCTTGCACAAGCAAGATCTCTTCATGTGGATCAAAGACCTTCAGAAATGACTTTAGACGTTGTCCGTTGACAGTGAAGCTATTACCATTCTTCGGATTGACAATGTCTACCGCCCATGAAGATGAACGGTATTTACAATGTACAGCCCACTCCATCGGGATTTCAACTTACCAGGAAAAATATGCAAGCGAGAGTTGTAAAAGAGAACTTCCTGGCCAAGTGTAAAATGCTTTGGATGAATTTTCTGATCATGTAGAATTTTTATGCATTCCTTTGCCAGCGGGCGTTGTCATAAGCATTCCGACGAGTTTCATCCAATTCATTGATCTGTAATTTTCTCAACCCTGAAGTTTCATCAAGTGACATGTTAATATGTTTTATGGCCCAAAGAGCTCGATGCTAAATATCAACAGGTAAATAACAAGCTTTACCATAAACTAATCGATAAGGAGACATCCCTAGATTTGTTTTAAAAGCTGTCATATAAGCCTACAAAGCATCAAGAAGTTTAACCGATCAATCTTTCCTATTAGGCTTGATGGTTTTCTCTAAAATAATTTTTATCTCTCTGTTTGCCAATTCAGCTTGTCCATTTGTTTGAGGGTGATAAGGGGTAGAAACTCTGTGTATGATGCCATATTTCTTCATGAGTGTAGAAAATGGTTTATTGCAAAAATGAGAACCCCCATCACTTATAATAACTTTTAGCATACCAAAACGAGCAAACAAAGATTGCAAAAATTTCAGGACAAGATGATGGTCATTTGTTTTGCAAGCAATGGCCTCCACCCATTTTGAAACATAATCCACAACTAATAGAATATATGTGTTTTCAAAAGAAACCGGAAAAGGTCCATGAAGTCTATTCCCCAACAATAAAAAATTTCTAAAGTAAGAATATGGGAAAGAGGCATCATGTCTCTTTTGCTAATGGATCCCAATTTTTGACAAGGCTCACAAGCCTTGCAAAAATTATAAGCATCTTTAAACATGGAAGGCCAGTAAAAACCGCTTTGCAAAATTTTTGAAACTGTTTTCTTTGCTGAAAAATGACCACCACATGCACCCATATGACAAAATCTCAAAACCGAAGAAAACTCATAATCAGGAATGCATCTTCGAATCAATTGGTCCGAACAATATTTAAAAAGATATGGATCATCAAAGTAAAAGTATCATACCTCAGAGAGAAACCGACGCTTATCTTGGGTGGACCATTCAGAAGGCATTCGCTCAGTCACCAGATAATTGACTACGTCAGCATACTAGGGAGCTCTATCAACCACAAACAGCTGCTCATCCGGGAAACTATCATCAAGAGGAAGGCTGACATTTGAAGAAGGAGATGATGACAATCTAGAGAGGTGGTCAGCTACCACGTTTTCAACTCCTTTCTTATCCTTAATGTTGATGCTGAACTCTTGAAGTAATAGAATCCAGCGAATCAACCGTGGTTTTGCATCTTTCTTAGCCAACAAATACTTAAGAGCAGAGTGATCAGTGAAAATAGTAACAGGAGAACCAAGAATATAAGTCCGAAATTTATCAAGTGTAAAAACCACTGCAAGCAATTCTTTTTCAGTAGTGGTATAATTTTTTTGGGCATCATTCAAGGTTCTACTAGCATAATAAATCACAAATGGCCTATTATCCACCCGCTGCCCCAAAACAGCTCCTAAGGCATAATCACTAGCATCTGTCATGATTTCAAAGAGAAGTCCCACTGAGGGGGTTGCACAATAGGGGCAGTGGTAAGCGACTTTTTAAGGGTATCAAAAGTTTTTTGGCACTCATCAGTCCAAACAAATTCAATATCATTTTGTAAAAGAGTGCACAAAGGTTTTGCAATAGAACTAAACCCTTGAATAAACCGCCTATAAAAGCCAGCATGACCAAGAAAAGAACGAATATCCCTAACCGTCCTAGGGATAGGAAGTTTAGATATTAATTCAATTTTAGTCTTGTCAACCTTTATACCCTCAGAAGAAACAATATGTCCCAATACAATGCCCTGAGTAACCATAAATTGGCATTTCTCCCAATTAAGTAAAAGATTTTTTTCCTCACATCTCTGGAGAATACGTGCCAAATTATGCAAACAACTCTCAAAGGATTTTCCAAAAACAGAGAAATCATCCATGAATATTTCACAAATATCATCAATCATGTCAGAAAAAATACTCATCATGCATCTCTGAAAAGTAGCTAGAGCATTACACAAACCAAAAGGCATTCTAGTAAAAGCAAAAGTGCCAAAAGGACAGGTGAAAGTGGTTTTCTCCTGATCCTCAGGCACTACAGCAATTTGATAATAACCAGAATAGCCATCCAAAAAGCAATAATATACATTACCAGCTACTCTTTCCAAAATTTGATCCAAGAATGGTAAAGGAAAATGATGCTTCCTACTGGCTGAATTAAGTTTTCTATAATCAATGCACATTCTCCAGCCAGTAACCATTCTAGTTGGAATCAACTCATTTTTATCAATTTTTACAACAATCAAACCAGATTTTTTTGGTACCACTTGAGTTGGACTTACCCACTTACTGTCTAAGATGGGGTATATGATATCCACTGCAAGTAGCTTAAGCACCTCCTCTTTCACAACTTCCTTCATGGTAGGATTGAGCCTACGTTGAGCATCACGAACCGGTCTAGCATCATCTTCAAGATGGATTCTGTGGATACATACAGCAGCATCAATGCTGTTGATGTCGGCTATTGTCCAACCAATTGCGCCTCGATACTTTCTTAATACTTCAATTAACTGGACTTCATCCTTCTGATTTAGCTTTGAGGAAATCACCACCGGAAAAGTGCCTTCTTCAGGACCAAGAAACACATACTTTAATTCTTGAGGAAGTGGTTTCAGTTTCAACTGGGGAACTTCTTCTTCTGAAGATTTAAGCATGTCTGGTGGTGGTAGAGCTTCAAACTGGGGTTTCCATCTTGCTCCTGCAAATTGTACTTCAAGTCGTAAAGGAGAATCTGAAAACAATCAAAAAAATCAAAGTCATCTTCATTGATATGATCAATTTTCTCATTAAGTAAAAATTCAGGTGTCTGAAAAATATAATCATCATTAGAGAAGGGAGAAGTTGAGCAAATAAACTCTATTGGTGTCAAACTCTGTTGGTGTCATCAAAATGTGCTGGCATCTTGCAAGCATTGAAAACGTTCAACTCAAGTGCCATGTTCCCAAAGGTAAGCTTCAAAACTCCACTTCTGCAATTGATCAAAGCATTAAATGTAGCTAGAAATGGTCTTCCTAGGATGACAGGAGCTTGGTAAATAGTGGAGACCGGCTGCTACATATCAAGAACCACAAAATCTATTGGGTAGTAGAATTTGTCCACTTGGACCAACACGTCCTCTACAATACCCCTCGGTACCTTAACTGATTTGTCAGCCAATTGTAGCATGATAGAGGTCTTTTTCAGCTCACCCAATCCCAACTGCTCATATACTGAGAACGGTAGCAAGTTCACACTACTTCCTAAATCAAGTAAAGCTCTCCCAATGCGTGATTCACTGATCATAATAGAAATGTTGGGGGAGCCGAAATCTCCAAACTTCTGAGGAGTGTCACTCAATATCAATGCACTAACTTACTCCGTTAGGAAGGCTTTCTTCTTTACATTCAGCTTCCTCTTCACTGTGCATAAGTCCTTCAAAAATTTTACATACGAAGGCACTTGTTGTATGGCATCCAAGAGTGGAATATTGATCTTTACTTGCTTGAAAATCTCTTGAATCTCCGTGTGATACTTGTTCTTTTGGCCAACTGCCAATCTCTGAGGATAGGGAACCAGAGGTTGATATCCCTTACTAGTCTCAGCATCTGCACTCACAGGCTTCTTCAGCTCTGGTCTCATTACCTCTGGTTCTTTCTCAACTTCATCAGTCTCTGTTACATCTTCTGGTGTAGGACCAACTACCTGTGTGTCTATAAATATCTCTGGTTGGGGAACTTCCTTCCCACTTCTCAAAGTAAGAACTGCCTTCGTTGTCTCAATAACATCCCCTGAAACATTATGCACTTGCTGTTGTTGTTGCCTATATACTTGAGGATTAGGCTGAGGCTGTGCTGGAAATTTCCCTTTCTCTAGGGTGCTCAAGGTCATGCTCATCTTATTAATAGTGCCTCTCAACTCATTTATGGCCTGAGTGTTCTGATTGTTTGTGATGGCCTGAATCTGCATGAATTGCTAAAGTGTATTGGCCATCTGTGCCATACTGTCATCTAGAGTCTTCTTTGCAGATGATGAAGGCTGAGAACTCTGTGCAACTACATGAGGCTGAAATCCAGGAGGAGCTACAAAAGGATAGCTCTGAGGATTCTAATATGGCGGATACTGGTGCTGAAGAGCACCCTGATGAAATGGCTGCTGCGCAGGTGGTGGGGACCAACCAGGCTGATCATTTCTCCATGAGAAATTTGGGTGATTCCTCCACCCCGGATTATATGTGTTGGAGAAAGGCTGATTCTGTGCTCTATTAACCCAGTTAGCTGATTGCATCTACTCAGACCAACTTTCTTGAAATACTGGCATAATCGGGCAATTTTGGGTCTTATGGTTCAAATCAGCACATATAGAACATGACTCTACTACTTTCACAGCTTTCACTTTTTCCATTTTCATGACCTCCAGTCTTATAGTCAATGCAGCTATTCGGGCTTGAACATCAGTGTCTTTCTTAAACTCATATCTACCCCCTCCAGAAATAGCCCTCAGTGGCTATGCTGCTAATGGAACTCGATCAGTACGAGTGTTCCACTGTTGTGCACTCTCAGTAAGGTAGTCAAAAAATGATAGTGCTTCATCAGGTTCCTTACTGAAGAACTCCCCATTGCACATTGTCTGAACAAACTACTTGTATTCTGGAGTGAGACCAGTGTAAAAATAGCTCACCAACCTCCAAGATTCAAAACCATGATGTGGACAAATGTTCACCAAATCTTTAAATTTTTCCTAATTAGCTTGAAAGGTCTCATCAGGTCTCTGATTGAACTGGCTGATTTGCTCTTGCAAAAACTGAGTTCTCTGAATAGGAAAATTTTTTTGTAAGAATTCACGCTGCATATCAGACCAACTAGAAATAGAATTAGGTCTCAAAGAATTAAACCAAATCTTCGCTTTATCCTTTAAAGAGAAAGGAAATAAACGAAGTCTAATGAATTCATCAGTAACAGCCCTAGTAATAAAAGTAGTACAAGCCAACTCAAAATCTGTCAAGTACTGGTAAGGACTCTCAGAATCCATCCCGTGGAACTGAGGTATCATTGACATCATGCCATGCTTAATACAGAAATTAGGTGCATTTTCAGGTAAAACTATGCATGAAGGTGTAGTGGTGCGAGTGGGTTGCAAATAATCCTTAAGAGTGCATGGTGCAGGTGCAGCCATGTTTTCTAGTTCAATTTCAATTTCCTCACCTGATTCACTCATAGAAAAGACAGAAGAGCTATCTATCTCCAAATTGTGTATACTACTCTCAACACTCGATGTGACTCAAAGCAATTTCAGCTCAATCAGTTATCTGGACAACAAATTCAATTTTATCAAATCCAAAACAAAAGTTATTTCTAAAAAATATTTTAACTTCATAATTTTTTATTCAATTTTTTCTCTCTCATTTTTCAAAACTCTATAAAATATATTAACTCAAACAATTTTACTATTACTCACAAAATATCTTATTATTATTCACATATTTCTCATTTCATTTCATCCCATCTATATAATCAAATGAAGCCTAATTTTATTCTTACTTTGGGTCCAAGCTGTTGTTTTGGGAGTACTGCTACACCAGCAGTAGGTTATGGGAAAAAAAATTGAATCTTTTTATATAAACTTTGAATTTATTCATTTTTTTAAGAAGTGTGCAAAATTTACGCACTTTAAGATTGTAAATATCATTCATCGTTGTTTTGATAACATAAAATACAATATTAAGGAGAAAATGATATCCATACAATTCTTTTCACAATTCCTTACATAATTTAATTTTAAACGAGGGATGTTTTGTAAAATAATTTATAAATTGACATAAATTTATAGAAAGACCCTCAATTTAAAACAAAATAATATAAAGAATAATTCTATTTGAAAGCCTTTACATTAAACACCATCCAAGTAGCATAATTTGATTTGAAAATTAAATTTTAAAAGTTAAATATTCCTATCAATGTGTTTGAATGAGTATTTTATATGAAATTTATGGTTATGCATAAAATACTATATTTTATCATGTGTTTATAACTTAGAGAAAATCAGAAAACTCTACTCCCACGACAATATCAACCAACTTTTTCTATTGAATTTCTTTTTATTCTTTATTATTTTTACTTAATAGTTAAGAAAATATTTTTTAATAAGTTTGTGATTTTTTTAAAACTGTTTAAGGGGTTTAAAAAGATGTTTAAAACAAAAACAAATACAAAATTTCACATTGGGTGACCACTTTTGGTTGCTTCTCTTAGTGGGTGTAGCATCACCTACAACTTAATGGTTTGTATCTGTTTGGTATATAAAGCAAAAAAATATTGATAATTGATATTAAATATATAAATTACATATTTATTGAAACTAGTTAGATTCATATCATATTTTTACCGAAACTAGTCTATGAACTTATATTTTATACTCACATGATATAAAATACTTGAATTGCATCCAAATATGATTTTTAATACTTTTTATCAACATTGAAATATTTGATTCAAAATCATCATGAATTGCCTTATTCATTGAATCGGTTCTTATCTGATTTTAAACCTAATTCCAATTTTTCGATCCTTGGCTAGATCTATAGTTGTTGTTCGGTGTCACTTATAGCAATGTTAGCACATGGAAATTAATTGCCAATTTGAGAAAGGTTGGATGAGAATCTTCAATTTGGAGTCATTTACATCATATACCATTTACATCTCATAATTTAATTTATAAGAACATTAACACCAGAATAGGCAAATGCAAATTTAAAATTTGGCTAATATCACATATTTTGCTTTTTGCCTATTCTATTCAAAACATATTCTCACATTGGATTATCTATCTAATAGCTAAAATAATAATAAAATATTTTTAACTATTTTTTATCTAATTTATTTTTCTCATATTTTACCATTTTATCGATCATATGTTAATTCATAATCAAATTCTAATTAAATTATTATTTAAACAATCATATTTTTGGTGGACATATTTAACACTAATAACTAAAAAATTCTTATACTAGTGTTACATTTGGGGATGATGTAGAGAATGTCAGGTCTGGGTGAAAAGGTGAAAAATACTTCTTCAATAACTTTGATAGGTTAGTGAGTGTCAACAATTATTGTTGCTGACAATGTCTTAGGAATCAACAAGATATTCCTCCAACATCCATGCTGGTTTTAAAGCCCAAAATAAATAATTAAGTAAGGAAAAGAGAGGTTGTGGATGGTTCTCGTGAAAATAATAATAATAATAATAATAATAATAATAATAATAATAATAAAATAACTTTTGGATGAGCTTCTATAGAGAGAGAGAGGGAAGTTGGTTATATAATTTAGATAAAATGAGATAAGATATTTTCTTAAAAGTTGAATAAAATTTTGTTATAATATAATTTTTTAATATAATTTTTGTTTAAAAATTTAAAAAATTTGAATTGTTTATTATATTTTGTGTAAGAGTTTTAGAAAATTGTAATAATTATATGAAATAAGATGGCATGAGATGGTTTGGTTTTATATAACCAAACTAGCTGTGGGAGGAGAGAGAAATTATTCATAAATTATTCAATAGATGGGGAACAGTAACCATACAAATATGTAGAAATGATTTACTATATCTTGTAAGCAAAAAATTTTACATTTGCCTCTTCCATTGTAGACAATTTAGTGGAGTTGTTAGCTAAATTTTGGTTTACATTTACATTTGACTACATTAATGCTAATGTTTTAAAATTCCAAATTTTATAAATCAAATTATGTCATGTGAATGATGTGTTGTATTATAAAAGATTTGAAATCGAAAAGTTTAATAACAATATTAAGTATATGTTTGATATTACAATGGAAAATATAGTTAATAGTTTTAGGACTTAGAACTCATAGCTTAAGTAAAAAATTCTATTATTAAAAAGTTATTTATTGTTTGGTAATCATATATTTTAAACACTTTTGAACATGTTATATTTGTTTGGAAACAAATAAAAGTACTTTCTGAAGTAGAAATGACAATCATTTGATTGTTTTTAAAGATTATGATCATATCCTTAAAAGTTGTAATTATCTAAAAGTTGTATGTGTACTTTCGCTCATTGACAGTATTTTTAAAATTTGAACTACATTTTGGATTATCCGAAAAAGTATGCATGAGGAAAAGTATCAAAATAATGATTTTTCTCAAACATAATTTTTAGCTTATTTGTGATTAAAAAGTACTTTAATATGAAATACACAAACAACCTAATGTTTTCATTATAGAACTTTTAAGGCTATTTAAGTATTTTTTAAGACTTCTAATGCAACCCCAGACAAACCCTAATTGTGTACCTATAGAAAGCACGGAATAACAAGATGTGTGGGGCTCACTAGTGGTCATGGGTGTAAGTTTACCGGTCTATACTGGAAAGACTGATTAGATCGAATGGTTTGGTTTGAAACATATAACCTTAGAATTTTGATTTTTGGTCTGGCTTGGGATTTGTTTTTTTTAACAGATCAGACTGACCAAAGTATATCTTTAGTTTTTTAAAATATTTTTTTATATAGTAGTTGTATAAGTTAATTATACAATTTTTATCTAACCTATCACCATTGATCATATGTATTTAGAGTTTGGATGATATTGCATTTTTTAATTTCATTTTCTCTATTTTTTATTTATTTTTATTATAATTGCTAATTCTCATCGATGAATATGAATAATTTTGATAATTTCTACAACTTTATTTAGGCTTATTTTAAGTACAAAACATGCAAATAAAGATAAATACTTTATATTCAAAAGTGTAAATACTGTAATTTTTTTTATATAGATGGGCTGAAAATATATATTAGAAGAAATTTTTAGCATTTTGTATTTATGGGCCCACTTTACATTGATCCAAACCGAATTAGACTTACCATACCGATAACTATCAGTAAAGTTCGATTTATAAAATTAATCGGTCTAATCTCAATCTGGAATAAATGTATACTAAAATTTTTGATTCGGTCCAAAAATTCTTCAAACCAGACCGATACACCCTAAAGTAGTAACCATTGTGTTCATGAGCCAATGAGCCCCCACACACGTATCTTTTGGTGAGGATGTTGACGATATCGCGTAAAAGGAGAGTTCATCAGTGTGATGTGTCAAACGTGTAAGTAAAACATTACTGTAGATAGTTATGATATATAATTATATTGAGACGCTACTCATAATTTTACATCACACATTTATATATTTTATAATAATTTTTTTATTATTTTATTTTATTTATTTTTGTTAAACTAATTTAATTGTTCTACTTATCATCTATGTACCACATATTTGGTATAAGAAAAATGAAAAAAAAAATAAAATAAATATGATGTGTGGTGTGATGATATGATAAGTAGAATCATTCATAATTATAATCTTGATTTATAAACCTTTAGTCTCGTTTAGAATATGGACTCATTTCAACTCATCTAAGTTGAATTTAAATTTAAGTTTAATCCAACATTCAAATACATAATTTTCAAATTATTAAACATTACTCAACTCAAGACCTATTTACATATGGGAGTTTAGGACTCATAACTTTTTTCAACTCAACGTCTCTTTACACGCGAGACTTATAACATTTTTTAACTTCTTATAGATATATTTAAATTTATTTTAATATTCAAAAATATTTAAATTCATCTTAAATAAACTCTACAAAATTCACTCTATTATTCTAACTCATTATTATTTCAATACTGCTACGTACAACAAAACGTGCGTAACCATTGCGCACCCAATGCTGAGGTGGCCTTGTCAGATGTTTAGTGTATTAAAAAAAAAACAAAGAAAAGAAAAGAACAAGAAAAAAGAAAGGGAGGGAAATTTAGAAGCAAGCTTTCTTTTTCGGTCTCTGTTTCTCCTCGACGCAGAACCCATTTGAGTAACCAGCCCCAAATCTCCCCCAAATCCATTTCATGATTGGAAAAATCTATTCGTAACCAGAACCCATTTCCTTCGTCTCCCCCAAATCTCTTCCTCTATCTTTTGGTCGGTTTGCTTTACGCCGATGGTATCCTTTGCACGCAACATTATCTACTGCACGCAACAGTCTCAGGTAGTGTTTGGTGATTTCTAAGATAACAAATTCATGTATCATGTGTTTTAGGATATTTAGATTTCTCTTTTTCTATATCTAGCAATCCACATTATGCATTTGCTTTTGTTTATACTAGATAAAGTCATTAACAGATACAACTGGACCTTGGACCCGACTTCAGGAACTAATGGTTCTTAGGTAGTGCTTGTTTCCTACAATATATCTCTGTTAATTGGTCTTAGCCTGAAATAAATATATTTAAAATTTCCTTAAGTTTTAATGTCGATGTATCAATCTCAAAAATAGTGTTGGAACCAAATTTCAATAAAGTCGTTATTTCTAGGCAAAGGATGATTCTTCCACTAATTTTTTTTTCATTCAGAATTTGATTGGTAAAGAATTCATTACAGTACAATACAAGTATGAAGATATAGTTGTTTATTGAATAAAATTATTACATATTTTTCAAGAAGGACATAGCTGCAAGAAACAACTTAAACTCACCCAACAAACTCTTAACTTCCATATAGGGGGAAGATCTTATTTCAAGAGGTTATTCCTTAAACAATGGATGAGTTTATTATGGCCACATAATTATTGACTTTTAGTATAAATGTTAATAATCGAGTGGTAATTGGAAGTGAAAACTTTTATCAGTTGAAAAAAAAAAAACTGAAATGCATGTTCTTAATTTATTAAAGTCGTTTTCTTTCTTGATGTTATATATCATTGGAGTAATTTCATTTAATTGGGAGGCTTTTTTTTTTTTGGTTCTCTTAAAAGTTCTAATTTGTTCTAAAATATTAGTAAATACCATGTAGATGGAGAACGGGAAAGGGAAAGAGCATGCATCTCCTATAACGCCACTTGCCACAAATCCATCAATTAATCCATCAACTCAGGTATGTGGAGTATTCTTACATCTTTCATTTTTTTTGGTTATTATCATGACATGGTTGTTGACATATTAGGTGATACCAAGACCATTTTATACATATTTGTCAACACCTTCTAGCACAAATGCATTTATCAATCCAACAACACAGGTACTTTGAATATTAATTCGACGTACACCATAGTTTTATTAATGTCTATATTTATTACTACATCTTTAGTTAATTTTCATTATTGATCTATATGTTAGGTGATACCAATATCCTTTTATCCAGATTTGTCAAGCTATATGCATGGGAGCCATGCACCAATGCCACATGCTTTGTTACCACCTTTCTTACCTTGTCCTAATGTCAACCCATCTTCATGGACTTGTCAAGTGATGAATTAATTCTTTAAGTAGGGTGTGTATTTTTAAAAATGTTTATATAGATTTAAATATTGGTTTTTATTGTTGTAAACTGTAGGAAAATCTGTTGCCGAAATTTCAGTCATCAGCTCCCCCCTCTTTGATCGGTATTCCATCTGCAAGCTCCAGCCATATTGAAGAAATTCAAGAGCCCACACTTGACTCGAGGGAGGTTGAAGTCTTGTCTACATCCTCTGAATTCGAAGATAACAATGAGGCCGGAATAGAAAATAGAGTGCATAATGAGGGGGCCGATATCATTGAGGAGTCGAAGGTCGGGATGGTCTTCAAATCTCAAGAAGAATTAGTTTCTTATTATAAAGGCTATGGGAAACAATGCGGTTTTGGGATAATGACTCAAAGAAGTCATAAGTTTGAGGATGAGAGCCTCAGATATATCACCCTTTGTTGTTCTCGTGGTGGGAAGGCACGGAACCGGACGACAAATGTTGCGAGGCCACGTCTGACGTCAAAAACTGATTGTAAGGCAAAGATAAATGCTACATTCATGGATGGAGTGTTCAAGTTGTTGAGTGTTCACGATTCCCACAATCACGGCGTGAGTCCACAAAAGTCGAGATTCTTTTGCTGCAATAGAGAAGTGAGTGAGTCTGTTAAGAGAGTGTTAGATACAAATGATCAAGCTGGCATTAGACTAAACAAGAGTTTTGTAGCACTTGTGCAAGAAGTGGGTGGGTTTGAGAACTTGTCATTCAGTGAGAAATATTGTCGTAATTATATTGATAAGGCATGCCACTTTCGACTTGGGAAAGGTGGCGTTGAAGCCCTTCGTCAGTATTTTGCTAGGATGCAATACAAAAATGATGGATTTTTTTCAGACATCAACCACAATGATGATGGGAGGTTGAAGAATGTCTTCTGGGCAGATGCACGGAGCATGGTAGCCTACAAATATTTTGGTGATATTGTGACATTCGACACCATATACTTGACAAATAGGTATGGAATACTGTTTGCACCGTTTGTTGGTGTAAACCACCATGGTCAGTCAATCATTCTGGGGGCAGGATTGATTTCTAACGAGGATACGAAAACATTTGCATGGCTGTTTCAGACTTGGCTAAACTGTATGGATGGGGAAGCTCCAAAGGCCATTATCACAGATCAAGATAGATCTATGAAGAATGCGATTGCTCTCGTCTTTCCCAATACACGACACAGATATTGTTTGTGGCATATTCTAAAAAAAGTACATGAGAAACTTGGTTCACATCATGCATACAAAATTGGATTGAAAACTAATTTGCTGAAGTGTGTGTATGACTCTCAAACCATAGGAGAGTTTGAAAATAGTTGGGATGTGTTAATTACCACATACAACTTGCAAGAAAATGCTTGGTTGCAGAGTTTATATGCTGAACGTTCATTTTGGGTACCGGTATTCTTGAAAGAAATCTTCTGGGCTGAGATGAGTACAACCCAACGAAGCGAGAGCATGAATGCTTTCTTCGATGGCTACGTACATTCAAGGACAAACTTAAAAGAGTTTGTCGATCAATTTGATAATGCATTGCGAAAGAAGATTGAAAATGAAAATGGGGCGGACTTTCCATTCATTCAACGTCACAACTCTCGTCGTCTTGATCTCTCCACTTGAAAAGATATTTCAGAACATATACACTAATGTTAAATTTAGAGAAGTTCAAAAAGAGATAATAGGGATGCTTGGTGTTCTTCCAACTCTACATCAAAAAGATGGTGTAATTACAACTTACCATGTAGAAGATGAAGTTGCTGTTGATGATTTCATCAAAGAGGTGACCCAAACGGTGTACTTCAATGAGGCTGAATGTGATGTGAAGTGTTCATGCGCACTGTTCAAAATGATAGGGATATTGTGTAGACATGTATTGGCTATTATGAGAGTTAACAAAGTGAAAAAAGTGCCAGAAAAATACATATTAGATCGATGGAGAAAGGACATAAAAAGGACATACACTCTTATTCGAAGTTCTTATGACTCAATTGATGCGAGGCTAGAAGTGAGTAGATATTCACGTATCATCAAGGTATGCTACGAGGTTGCCACAAATGTAGCGTCATCTGATAAGAATGCCGACGATATGATACATAAGTTGCATGCAATGAACATCGGCTACCTCACCAACAAGTTGCCCCTTCAAACTTGTTCCAACGTTGCAGTTACAACTGTCAATACCACTATATAGGGGAGTTCAAAAAAAGTACTGAGTCCCCTTCCAATGAGAGGGAAAGGCAGACCGCCATTTCTCAGGAAGAAATCAATGATTGAGCAGGTTAGACTGACAACGAAGAAGGCTACTCAACTGAGAAAACGTAAACAGGTCAACTCAATACTCTATTATCATAATTTCAGCTTTATCTATCTTGTGTAATTGTTTGTTAGACTTAACTTATTTTTAATGATTTATAGCCGCATGGAGGAGAAACATGCAAAAATTTGTTTGGACATGCAGATATTAGGACTGAAGAGAATGTTCACATTCAGGTATCATACATTTTTAATGATTTATAGATGCATGGTGAGTTAGAGTGTTTGATATGCTTTATAGTAATCTAGTTTTTTTTTTCCCTTTTCTATTATTAGCAACCACAAAATACTACAGAGGTGTTGGAATTTAGTGGAACCCAGTTTGGTTTTGCAATGAGCGAGACCCAAGAAAGTGTAATTTTTTTTAACTTGGTCACTCTCTTTAAAGTGAATTATATAGTTACATGTGGATGACTTTTTAACCATTATTTAATGGTTCATAGGTACATATTTTGTTAGATGGAATCCAGCTGGAACCGTCGTTTGGGACACAACTGTGGTTATAAGGGTTGCTATAGTTGGTTAAGGAATATTTTATTGTAGTGTTAAAATTTTTTGATGGGTAGTGGAGCTTGCTATGGCGTTGATGGGGTGGGTTGGCCTTTTTTGTGCGGCATTTTCACCATGCATTTTGTTGCATTTAAACAATGTAGTTTTATGCTTTGGTAAGTCAAGGAAGGTTGGATATTTATTTTCTTGAATTTATGGATCAATACCTTGATTTCTTGTTACTTTATTTTACAAGGGATATATTAATCTTATAGATGGAATCCAGTTTTGGTTTATTATTTGACTGAAGTTAAGTTAGATAATAATGCACGGTTGTTTGGTTTTTGCAGGAATTGGTTTTTGTGTGGCATTTTCAGCATGCATTTTGTTGCATTTTCACCATGTAGTTTTTATGCTTTGATTGCTTACTAAAGGTTGGATATTTATTTTCTTGAATTTATGTCAACTGCAATCATTTTCTTGTTAGATTATTTTGCAAGGGATATGTTATTATTTTGCAATGGATAATGCACGGTTGTTCTTTTTTTGCAGGAATTGGTGAAGAAATATTACTTTTCTTTTATCAACTTTCCCATTTTTATTTGGTCAACCAAGGAGATTGATGTAGAGGTTCCAGTTGATGAAGATGTATCGAGCCCTGAATAGATGTTTTTGTGTATATACGTACATATGAATATATATTACTTTTTTGGTCATGGATGGATGTATGTATTAAAGGTTTCTAGGTTTGGATGTTAGGTTTGGAGACTGCCCAAATGATAACATTATATATTTATGAATATATAATGGTTGATACATAGGGTGCTTCAATTTTTTGTCTTATGAATATATCAAGTTTGATACAGATGCTTGGATCCTACTGAAGCTTCTAGCACTGCATGGATGCTTATTGTCTTCTTATTCATGCCATCAAAACTTGCATAAAAAAATAAATAAAATTATGCTACCACAATGCTACAAGCAGATGCTTTAAATTATTCATGACATCAACAAATTATGCTACCACAAATAAAATGATTGCTAAAATGTTCAAGTAAATTTGCTAAAATGCTTTACAAAATCTAGTTGGATACACAAGGTACATACACAATCCAGTTACAAAATCTGTAACTCCAGTTACAAAATCCAGTTGGATTCACAAGGTACATACCCAATCCAGTTACCAAATCTGTAACTCCAGTTACAAAATCCAGTTCCTAGCTACATACACAAGGTTACAACATACTAAGGTCACTATGGTGACTACATACACAGTACGATCATAGTATATACATTTTTTGAGCTTTTGTCCAACTACATTTAACAATATATCAAGCTGCCTTAATCATTGGGTATTTACTATGATCGTACGAAGTACAATAAAATAAAAATAAAAATCACACAATAGATACGAAGAAGTGTGCGTTTATGTCGAATGTCTGCTTGTTGCTTTTGAATATCTAGTCGGTCATTGTGGACTTCCAACTCCCTCTTCAAAATCTCTTCCTCTCTTCTTCGAAGCTCTTGCTCATTTCTTAACCTCTTAATTTCTATCTTCATACGTTCTATTTCTATTTCCTCACTAATATCTGCCCATTTGAAATAGTTGCAATGTGGTAATCCTTAAAAAAACAAAAAAATTAAGTATGTAAATCTGATAACAAACCACATGTATGTAAAATAAAAAAATTTTATGAAAAACTTTCCACCTGTTTATTATACTTTGGACACGCAAAGAATGATCGTCCTAGACTTGTCATCGTATTTGAAGTTCTAAGTGAAGTGGGTTGGCCACAAGTGCATATTGGGTTGTTCGCCAAAGTATGGTTAACAAGAGAAGATGAAGAAGTTGCCGTTGACATCCTATCAACTAAAGAATCAGAATCAGTATGGTCAATGATGCCAATATCAGTAGCTAAAAAAAAAAATTGAAAAATTAGTAGCAAGTGATTCCAATATCATACTTGCAAAACATTATAAACTATATATCTTAAAATATGAATTTTAACATTATACCAACTATGAATTTTGGAGATTATATCTCAAAATGAACAAGTTGTTGACTGAAAATTTTCTATGAATACGGGAGCAATGGCTGATCATGAGGCCTTATCTCTAAACAAATCGAATGGTCTAATGTAAAAAGATCATGTGAGGTTTCCAGTACATACCTTACCAAAATTTTATTTGCACATCATAAACTATATATAGCTAATAAGGGGAGTCAGGCTAAGGTAATGGCCTTGAATACGTATTATTAATTTAGGAAGCAAAGTACCATCCATCATACTTAATTACTTAATCTGCATTAACATATTTAGAATAAGATCATACTTAATTACTTAATCTAAATCATGACTTCCCAGTATAAGTACTTTCAGATTAATATCTGTAAAAGGGTAAGACAAAGAACCATTTTCAGATAAATCATTGGCTAAAAAAAATTGATTTACACTTAACCCAATTTCAAAGAGGTGCATTGTACGAGTTACAGCGTAGAAAATTGACTACACATAATGATTTGGAAGTTAATATGATTGCCATAGTTTTGTTTTGCTTCCATAGCTTTGTTTTCCAGCAAACTGGGTGTATATAGGATTCTTGGGCAGCGACCACAAGTACCATTATCAGAAAGTCCAAGACACCTCTCTCAAGTTGAAACATAAGGGAATGCATGTTATAAAGATAAAATAAAATAATTGAGTTGCTGAACAATACTTTGATAACCATGACTGCACACCGCACCTAACAAGTTTACTGCTTCCACAAAGCTAACATCCAAAAAAGTGTACCGATATATGCATGAGTACTGGGTCGTGATGATAAATTACTCAAATGATTATGTTTGCCACCTTTGGTCTTCATTCAGTCTATTTTTTATAATTTTTTATTTTCTTCTTCTTCAGCGCACACACAAGCAAACATAGAGAATGTATCTATTTTTTCTTAGGCCTCTACATCCATTTATTTTGTTCTTATAAATATGTATATATTTTTTCTTTTTTGTAGGAAATAAATATCTTATCAATGGAGAAATAGAGAGCTAGAGAGAGGCAAATGAGAGGGATCCTCACCTGAGAAGGTGCTGTTGAATGCTGACCACACTGCATGAGGCTTGACGTAGAGGAGAGAGGAGCTCGGCTTTCGCTCGACAGCAAGGGGCTTTTGGACGACGAAAACTCTCAGGGAAAATGCTGCACAATTTGAGTTAGGGTTTTCCTGAAGGGGATTTGGGAGAATGGTGTGGAATGGATGAAGGAGAAGGTGAAGGGTGTGGGAAGGGAGTGAATGGAGGAGAAGAGAAATCTAAGGAAAATATATGAAGGGGAAGGGGAAGGGGAAGGAGAAAGGAGGAGAAGGAGAAGGGGAAGGGTGCGGGATGAGGAGGGGAAGTGGACGGGAGGAGAAAAGGGGAAGGAAGGAGATCAGTTTTAATGTTTATTAAACGCACAGTTTTATCCAATGAATTCAAAAATTTTGAAATGCCACTTACCGCTTATTACCATTGCGGCTGTCCTTCAAACCGTACCGTCTCATTAAGGATTTCAATATTGACTTTTTGACTTGCCACATCATATTGGTGGGCTGTAGTTGCGCGGGGTTGGTTACGAATAGATTATTCTTTATTATTTATAAAAAACTTAACTTATTTTAATTTAACTATATTCAAACGTAGCAGTACCTAGCCGTACCTTGCCTGTAAAATGAAAAGTATTTTTATTACGCCTCATCTTTTGAATCCATTGATAGGATATTACATTTTGATACTCAACATTTGAAAAGTTGTTAATTATTCTAAAAAAAATATAAATAAAATTATACACTAATATTACTAAATAATTAATATATTCCAAATTTCCAATAATTGAAATCAAACCGTCCACTCCATGAATCGAGCACTCACAGCGATCCCGAACGCACTTATCTGACGGTCCGTATTCCCGCGTCCTTGAAGAAGTCGAAAAACACGAAAGGCCATCCTCAAAGGTGCTCGTAAGTCATAACAGTAGCGCCACATCAGCGACTGGAGAGAAAGCACAATCCTCCGAAAACACCCTCTAACAACAATCATCCGTTGATTCAAACGCTATCAACGACTTAAACTCATCCACAGCAGATGACGCGGATCGATTTTGTGAACCGTTCATAACTTCCCAAATCCAACAGTTGAAAATCCATCCCACTACTTCTCATTCAGAAAACACAAATCTCACCCGCCACCGGTGTTTCCTATATATATCCATTCATCCTCTGTCAACCGCACACAGCGAAATTTCTCCAGTGCAGAAGAAAAAGAAATCCCAATTCAAAACCCTAGATCTATCTACGTGTGGAAATGTCGGGTCGTGGAAAGGGAGGCAAGGGACTGGGTAAGGGAGGAGCCAAGAGGCACAGGAAGGTGCTTCGGGATAACATCCAGGGTATCACGAAGCCTGCTATTCGTCGTCTGGCTAGGAGAGGCGGAGTCAAGAGGATCAGCGGCCTCATCTACGAGGAGACACGTGGTGTTCTCAAGATATTTCTCGAAAACGTTATCCGCGACGCCGTGACATATACGGAGCATGCTCGTAGGAAGACGGTGACGGCCATGGATGTGGTTTATGCGCTCAAGAGGCAGGGGAGGACCTTGTATGGGTTCGGTGGTTGATTTGGTTTGCTATTATGCTCTTTTAGACCTGTAAATCGCTTAATTGTCAATGTAGTAGTCGTAGCTTCTGGTCTAGAGTTCGTGCTTATGTAGTTGGGTTTTTGCTTGTAGCGAAAACCTCTTAGCCCTTGGTTGAACTTATGCTGAATTCCTCTCGAACTATTATTTGAATTTTCTATGACAATGTCACATCCTATGATTTCGTGGTAATTTCCCTGATGGCACGAGATTTTTGTGTAGCTCGACTTCTTTTCAGTGTTAAAGTTGTCCCTAATTTTTCTAGGTATTTGTGATTTGTTTTCGTTTATATTTTTGGGGTTGTATTGGTATGGGCGGATTAGAAACGTTTTGGAAAAGCTTGTGGTACAGATTGGTGTGAAGATCTGGTCCAACTTCTAGCTGTTTCAATTTCAGATCTATATAGATAGTTTGATCTTACTTTATTGCCATTTGTGCAAATTTGTAGCTTTTGAGGGAGAGATAAGTAATTGTCTCATGGTTTCGATGACAATGAGGCAGCCGTCGAATTCAACCAAAGCTTATTTGACAGTTGGATTAGCCAAATGGTATTCTTATATAAATATCTGATTATGATTTTGAAAGCAAATGTTACTCTCTTTTTTTGAAAACAGCATATTGTATAGATGCTGAGAGTCACTGAATACAACAAAGAGATCTACATAGCAGGAAGACCAATAGCATCCACTGCAATGTTACTCGAAATAAAATCTGGAGGGTCATACCACCGTTGTCACTCACAAAACGTGCATGTTTTGCTAGTAGATGTGCTCTCCTTGTCGATTGTCGACCAATATGTAAAAACATCGAGGGACTGGAAAAATGGATAATTGAAGTTTCGTCTCCTGCAACAGGGGGCTGAAATTTAACTGGTTCTCATGATTTGAACAAATAGTTGTCACAATAAGAAGCGAATTTCCTAGAGGATTAAATGAGAAATTTTCAAATGATAAATCATTTGTAGATCCTGCAAAACAGCCAAAGTCTCGACATTACCAACTGCATAAATCCTCTGTTCTTTTCTAGACATAGGTATAATCATATTTCATCCATCATCTCTAAGTATAGCATCCACCCCAGAATGTTGTAAGGTGGGAAAACAGCCCAAGTTTAGTTGTAAAGTGGGAAAAAACAGCCCGAGTTTAGTTTCCATTTCCCATATGGAGGATGCCACCTTGGTAAGGATAAATTCTTGACTAGCAAAGAGTTTTGAATCAGTTATAATTTTCCACGGTCAAAACAATGAGCCTATAATTTTCCATTTCTTCTAGACAGTGAGTTCAATTTGCTGAAACAGTTTCAAATTCTGAAATTCCCATATATTACAAACAATAATTAGAAATCTAGTAAGGAAGTTGGAATCACAGTCTGCTTCAATGCCCAAACTACAGCTCCAAATCTTATATAAGAGGCCAACATAACCAAGTCATTTTCATCGAATTTCTCCCAGATTTGTTGAACAGCCAAACACTTGCATAGGATATGAAATAAATCCTCGCCTACTTCATTACATAAGGGACAGCGGCCAGTAGCAATTACTTTGCGTTTTAACAACTGTCTTTGTAGGCAATGTCACTACACGCTCTCCAAATGAATTTCTTTACTTTATTCGGGATCTGTAAATTTCAAATAGTCTTCCAAAACAGTCGAAGTGATGAATCATTTTCATTAGAACTAGAGTCCATAGGATGTTTTAAAGTTATAACAAGATATGCAGATTTTTCACTGAACAAACCATTTTTTGTGCAACCTCATACTAGCTGATCAGTACCCCAATGCAAAAATAGAGGAATTTTAAGTATTTCATTGGCCTCAAAAGGAAGAAATACCTGGTTTATTAAATCTGATTCCATCCACCTGAATTGGAAGTATCCAATAAGTCCTTCACACAAGCAGTAACAGGCAAATAATCACAACTAGTGATAAAACTCTTCGGGTTGGTGAATTTGGCAACCAATTATCTTTCAAGATATTAACTTGATCACCCTTTTCAATGCACCATAAACAACATACGAGGGTTTAGAGCCCAATGCTGAAGATAGCAAGTTACCATTTGAAAACTATTTGGCCTTAAAAACTGCAGAAAACAAAGAGCCATTATTTTGGAGGAGGTGCTACCCCTGCTTTGCCAATAATGCTAGATTGAAAGCCTCTAGGTCACGGAAACAGCCTCCAATTTTGATCGACACAAATGATCCCAACTAATCCAATGAACCCTTCTTTCTTGACCTTTTTGTCCCCACCAAAATCTAGAAATCATACATTCAAAGTCTTTGCAAAAACCCTTAGGTAATTTGAAACAACTCGTAATGTATGTGGGAATAGCTTGTACAACAGCTTTAATAAGTACTTCACAACCAGCTTGAGATAAAAGTTTTTCTTTCCACCCTTGCAGTTTTGCCCAAATTTTATCCTTAATATCTCTAAAAGAATTGTATTTTGATCTACCCACAAAAGAAGGCAGACCAGGATACTTATTGCGATGTGAAATGGACTGGACACCCCAAATATCTTTTATCTCACTTTTTACCACTTCATCTTCTCCCGATTTAATTGTTGACCTAAGGCTAACTCATAGACAATTAAAATATTTTGAATATGCATATTTGCTGAAGTAGAGGCTTCGCAGAAAAAATTACTGTCATCAACAAAGAACAAATGACTTCTCGGGAGGCACTATTGCAAACTTGGATCCCCTTCAACAGAGTTTGAGTTTCAACCTGCTGTGACATCAAGGATAGAGCCTCAACACAAAGCACAAATAAATATGAAGAGAGGGGACAACCTTGTCACAATCTACTCGTAGGTTGAATAGAATCAGTAGGAATCCCATTAATAAGGATCTTATAAAAAACAGATTCAATACAAGCCATAATGAGCTGAATGAAATGTGAGTGAAAACCCATCATCTCCAAGAGTTTCTAAAGAAAAAGCCGTTCAACCTGATCATACGCTTTACTCATATCTAATTTAACGGACATACACCCATTCTTTCCCCTCTTCTGCCTCCTTAGAAAGGATAATATTTATTTAATTGAGGTGGCCCGACTATCTAGGAAATTTTAAGTCTCGGGTCATGGCCCATTCGGAGAATGGTGCAGCTAGTTTGCCACCACTCGGTGTGAAATACTCAGCTCCCAATTGTGCTCATTGTCGGCGGTTTGAGCAATCCCCAATTTGGATTTATAAGAATTTTATGTATATTCCAATAGAACATTATACCATGTTAAAGTTCCAAATTTTAACTTAATCTATTTAGACAATGGGTCAATTTGTTTTGATTTATTTTATAATTAATTAGAAATATGTTAATACAACATGATTCAATTAAATCTATTTATTTTATGTAAATAGATTAAAATAAATAGATTGAACTAAAATTAGGGGTGATACCTACATATGCAGGGGCGGGTCACCATTTCTCTGCACCTTGCCTCCTCCGCATATGCGAGGGTGGGTTTGCCATCCCCATATCCTGCCTCGGGAGGTGGGGGCGAGGACTTTATCTCCGGTGCAGGGGCCAGGGGAGGACATCCCACCCGCCCCGCTCCTCGCACATTTTAAGGGTATTGATATCCCATTGGGTCAAAAAATTATTTATAAGTCTAAAAATATTTATACATGTCCCACATTGCTCAAGTAAAACTCTTGTATTGCCTTGATCTCATATATAAAAGTTGGCGTAGGAGGCCAATACAATACAATCTTGTGAACAAGTCTACCACTCTTGTGAATAAGTCTAACAAATTGTAATATATATAAATATATTTATATATACACAATTTGTAAAATATAAATATATATTTATATATATAAAACGTAGCTACTACTCAAAACCCTCCAGCCATTTGGGTGAAGCTGCACGGGGGCAAGATGAAGGAAGTCAAGCACGTCCTGAATTGGCTGGCAAAAGGGAAGCTGAAGTCTGCAAGTAAACATGCTAGAGTACAACGCCACCCTCGAGGCATAACCCTCAGAGTCGATTGCCACTTCACAGGAGCAAGAACCTTGAAGAAGCCTTCAAAGACCTCAAAATCATCGAAGTGGCTTCCCATCTCTAGAAGTACTCGTCAAAACGCTAGGAGTCAGTGTGCACCTCTAGAGGGTCCAACACCCAGGAATTTTAAAGGATTTAGAGGGGTTGGCAAAGCTTGTGCCTTGGGGAGCACCACGAGAAGTATTCTTAAGTGGCTTGGGGACAAAGGATAGAGATGGGATACAAAGCAAGAAGAAGAGGAAGAAGGAAGCAAGGAGGCAGGAGAGTAAGGGGACAGATTCGAAGGCTTGGAAAGAGAATGAAGGCAAATGGACTCAAAATGGAAAAAGGGTTGGGTTTAAATAGGTACCCACGAAGATTGAAGTTCCATAGATAGCAAGAGAGCATGTGCTACAAGAATGAGAGTAGACAGACACAGATGTCGTGATGTGCACTGCATGTAGTGACTTGGGATAGAAACCGTCAAACGCTACCCAAAAGGAGGGAGCTAGATGGGCGCAATCAAGTTCACTACAAATTGTCAGAGACATTCTACCGAAACATGGGATTGAAAACATTGTCCATTACCAAGACGAGGGAGCCAGATGGGCACAATCAAGTATACTATGACCTATTAAAGACGTACTACCAAGACAACTCAAGGACAAGTAAATTCCCACTGAACCTGTTTAGTGGGAATTTGCAGGGGTAATTGGAAGGGGAAATGTCACGCCGGATCTATGTCGGTTAGTAGATGGGAAGCACGGACAACCCTACATTCTCTGACGATAGATAGGAAAAATGAAAGCACCAATCATCCATAGTCGAAGTGCCTCCCGAGGAGCCACGTCGCATTAATGAAGTACTTTAGACTCCACACTGCATTAAAGGTTCTGATTGGAACTACTGTGGGGTGGGGGTGATGTGAACCCTCTGACACAAAGTATGAAATGTCCCCAGAAACCTTATATCAAAATTATGCCCAGGTACAAAGAACTATCTCTGGAAAACCCTTTACATCCAGGTATTTGGAAAATCTCGAATGTCTTTGCGTTCGAGCAGATATTCGGATTTTTAAAATAAAAAATAACGAAATTAAATTTAAGAATTAAAAGGAAGCAATTTTTTTACAAAAAACTAAAACACCACCTACGATGATGAATACCGAATCTAGCTAATTGATTTCTACTAATCGGATGTCAGATTTGAATTTTTAGTCCATGTTGAAATTCGACTTGTATCCACACCTTTAACAATATACCTTTATAAACCCAAATATACTTGTTGCCCAGATGACTAACACAAGAGGGGGGTGAATTGAGTTGTATTTAAAAAAAATAACAATTATAAATCAAATATACAATATAAAATATAAACAAAATATGAAACAACAATAAATATAAAGAGTGAGGGTAAGAGAGAAGCAAATTCAGTATGTTAACGAGGTTCGGCCCCACTGCCTACGTCCTCGCCTTAAGCTACCCCTTGAGGATCCCCGAATTCACTATTCAATCTCCTTCAGGTGGAGATAGAAACCTATTACACCTTTGAACAACACCGCTACAAAGGATCCGTGTAGAACACCCTCTACACTTGCAATCACCTTACACGTGGTGATTCAACGATTCCCTGTGTAGAACACTTTCTACACGCACAATGGTTGTACACACCCTTTTACTGATACAAGAATTGATAGTGGGTAGGATATCAGAAAACACTCCTCAATGAGTGAAATAAGAACAATACAAGCACAAACTATATCTCTCAAAATGAACAAGGGTTAAGGCTCAATGCTTAGAGAAGAGAGAATGAAAGCTTTGAATGAGAGTTGTATGCTCTTGGTGTTGTGAATGTGAAGCTCTCAAATGATCTATTTATAGGCATATGAGACTTCATATTCAAATTTAAAAAGATTCACATGTCAAAGACATCATCATTCACTTTTCAAAAATTCAAACCTAATCTTTTTACTTTTTGCATATGACAAAAGGAGCACACTTTGCTTTTCAAAAAAATCAAACCTAATCTTTTACTTTTTGCATATGACAAAAGGAGCACACTTTGCTTTTCAAAAATTTCAAACCTAATCTTTTACTTTTTGCATATGACAAAAGGAGCACACTTTACTTTTCAAATTTTTCAAACAAAGACATCTTCCTTTTGCATAAGTCAAGAAAAGCATCAATCACTTTTGAAATTATTCAAATAAAACATGCACATGTGAAAGATGACAATCAATCATCTTTAATATTTTCAAAGTTCAAACCTTTAATCATGGCATGCACATGTGAAAGATGACAATCAATTATCTTTCAAAATATTCAAATTTAATTTTCAAAAATATTCATGCACATGTGGAAAATGTATTTTAATGCTTTATGATAAAATATTAATTTTGAACCTTAATCCTAATTTCGAATTTTAAGAGATTTACAACATTACTCTATGACTTTAATGTGAGCTTGTTTCCTTCTTGCTCATGCTTGGTTTCTTGATGTGCTTAACTCCATTGTGTAGATAACTTGAGCTTGAGACTCCTTTATTCTTTGAATTCATTTGTTATCATCAAAATCCATATGTAAATATATAATTACACAAAACTTGAAACCTTAGATTCAACAATACTTTCACCGTAACTATGATACTTGTTTTACACACATGATCACACATATATATCAATGATGTCATGATGGATTTCGATCCTATTTTCCAGTAATTTCAAATCAAAACATGAATAATGTTATTTATTTATTTTTATTTTAAATCTTGTCATGTCCAACATTTTAAGTAGTTTCACATGTTTTCCAGTTATATAGTAGCTATATAAAATGTAGGAATGACAATATTTAAATCCTTTGGCAACAAGACGGGCTGGGTAAGCCGACTGACAAGCAATAATCCCCAGACCCATCCCAAAATGGCTGGGTAATCGCAGATTCTCTTGGGTGAGGCAAGGAAGAAGAAGCGATAACTAGCTCGACCGTAGGGGGAGGGGACTAAAGTAGAGCTCGACTAAAAGGAGAGGTTCACTTTGTTTCTTTGATTATGAAATGCAGAATGCCTTTCTCGGTTTAAAGTTGATGAAAAACAACATTTCTATTAAAATATTGATATATTCCGAATAGGCAATTAGGAAGCCAGCTTGATGTCGGTATGGCCTCAGGGAACAAAATGCCCTACATTTTTGTTGCATTGTCATATGACAACATAGGACAAAAAAAGGAACAACATTATTTATTCTTTATATAAAATGGACAATTTGGGTAAAGCAAAACTGGAAGCAAACAAATATATGCTTCGTTGTTAAGAGGCGCTTGTAATCATACCATCACTTATGGTAAGGCTTTAAAGCAAATGCAAGGATTTCTTGATCCAAGCTATCAAATGCATCTACTTGGCTCCATCCAAATCCAAAGAGGCATTCTAGCCAATGCATCATATTTAGGAAGGCCTACCAATACATAAGCTAAAAGATTACGACTACAAGAGAAGTTGAAAGCGATGCGCTTCTATTCTATTGGGATTGGATATAGATGGGGAATCTATATATCATAGTAGTTCAGAAACCTCACAAGCTAACATATGATAGAATCTCTTGAGGAAACAATCATTGAAACACATGCGATTAGACGATTTAAAGAGTGGGGGAGGTGTATAATGAACACTTGCAAAAGGAAACAAGAGCTCATGATCAACGTTCATCTAAAGGGAAATATATGAAGAACTTGAATTTTAAAATTGTTTCTGACATGGAGGAGTGCCCACATGGGCAGACCTCTCCTCTCCTATGCCACAACATGTAATGCATGACCTTAATGGCCATGCATTACATGCTTCAAATTGAAAGTGGTCATGCCACTTTCTTGAGGATTAAAGGCTGTTAAGGCCAGCCTTGAGTGGTGCATAGAAAGGGCTATATATAGCTATTCATCAGCTGCTTCCCACACCATTCTTAACAAGCACATAACCTCTCTTTATTTTTTTTTTTAATTGTCTTGAGTAAGCATTTAGGCTGTGGGGTTTATTGAGTGTTACTCTAGTTTATTATACATAGTACACTTCACTACTAAGAGGAGATGATTGAGGCTTGTTGGATAATTTGGCTACACTGGATATTCAAAAAGTTGTGCACTCTTACATTGGTATCAGAGCATCTTAAATAGTTGCCTCTAGTTTACTGGAAGTTCTTTTGGATATTTTTTTTAACTATGTCAAGTGCCATTTTTTATATTGTTTGAGACATGTCAGTGTTTCTTGAGAAGTTAGTAGAATTGTTGCAAGCACCAACGGTAGAGGTGTTGTGCGCACCAACAACAAAGGTACAATGCACTAGATGGTGTTGGGCACACCACAGTCGTTGCTGCCCACAACACTGCCGACTGCGGTGATGCAGTGCATAGTATTACAACTTGCACCAGTGAGTGCACCTCAAGCCTGAATAAACACCGTGAGGCAGCGGCTCAGGTGTTGCTGCGTTTTTTTTTTTGCTACTGTTAATATGAACACTACCCTTAAAATGAGGAAGAAGATGACTCTAATCGTATGTGTTTAAAAAATGGGTTTGGGCCCTTTTTTAATCTAGCCCATCAGTTTTCCTTAAAAATAAAAAGGACATGCTGGGCTAATTTTGTGGCCCAGTGTTTATTGGCCCATAGTTTTTTGGTTTTGAACCCCAAACCATCTCATAAAACCGTGGGGTTGGGTGTGCCGCTAGACTGTGACTTTCTCTTAGTCTAGATAGAGTTTTTAAATGTATTTATTATGCATTTACTCATTTTAGAAAAAAAATTTGTTTTTTTTATTGGCATGATTTATTTGTCTAGATACATGCTTTTTGTTTTAATGTTATTCCATGTTATTTTATTTCATATGATCTTTTGTTTAATATTTTAAATTAAATGTGATTACATTTATGTGTGAAATGAACATGAGAATATATCCTTATTTTATCAACTATGTTTGTTAGGCTTGTATGCCTAGACATTAGCCTTCATTTTTTTAGTGAAAAAATAGAAAGTTTCCACTAAATAGTCTTAGTTAATATTGTCAGTGTGAATGACAGGGTGAAAATTTTTTGGTGACCCAAGTAAGAACTATAAATGCATTATATAGCCAAATGATTGCGGTGATCCCAGTTAGAACTGTAAGGCTGTGTTTGGATGTAGGGTTCAGTTGAGTTGAGTTGAACTGAGTTTTTTTTTTTTTAATAAATAGTAGTGAATTGAGATGGTTGATGGAGTTTTGTGGGATCCACTTAAGATAATTTTAAGTGTGTTTGAATGTTAAGATGATTTTAAATATATTTATAGGAAGTTGTAAAATAAATGGATCTCATCATTAATTTTTACTATTCATCTAACATATTAAAAAGTCAACTGGCGTCAATGCTCAAAAGGGCAAAAAAATTTTCTTGTGGGATCCATGTAGCCAACCGAATGGAGTAAAGTAAGGGCAAAATGGACAAAATCTTGTTTTTTTATTACAGCCATCACTTTGGCAGTTGCATGGCATCTCTGGCATTTGACAGGAGTGTTAAATCAATCTACAGCGTAAACTCACTTAACTTAGCTCGGATGTAGCTCAAGTTGTTGTTTGGATGGAAGAAGAGGTATAAAAGTAAATTGCACTGAGCTCGGTTAAGGAACCAAACGGAGCCTGAATACACTGTATAGCCAAAGAATTACAGTGGCCCTGGTAAGAAATGTAAATGCATTGATGGATAAGAAAAATAGATTGTAATAATCTGAAAAGAACTATCATTGTAGATTGGCCCAATAGGTAGTTGTAGTCTGAGTAGCCATATTTTAACTGACCCAATAGGTTATCGCAGTTTGAGTAGCTGCCATTGTATACTAGCCTAAAAGCTTGCTGCATTTTTAGTAGGACTTGTCTTTATGTGTGACTAGGTGTGACACCCCAAACCCTCGCTTGGGGTTGAACAGTGACTGAAGCGTTGGGATATATAATACAAGGTTACATACTCATCGTACATGATAGTTAAGATGCAATGCACTTATTGATTTAGTAGTATGCAGTATATCGTAGCAAAAATTCTACTTAGGTCAAATAAAATAAAACAGATATCATGGTACCAAAGCACATAAATCTCAAAATAGTAGTTTTCATAAAAACCGTTAAAGGACTTAATTGTTCCAAAAGAACTCCCAAAACATTGGACTATCATTTCAAGTGTTATCAAAACCAACTATCAATCATCAAAAGGTCATGTGGACCAAAACCAAAGTCTCATCCTTCGTTAAACTCAAGAAGACTTCCCTGGTCTTCTGAGGGTCTGGTTCTAATAGCCCCAACTCCGCAATGACCTCATTTGCCTCTACAGTAGAGTCTTGGGCTTGCTTAAGGTATCCTGACACGAATTTTATATCATCATTAAGCTGTAAAATCTTCCTAGGATCTAGAAGCAACATCTCGGCATTTGACTTATTAAGGGTCGCCAAAATTTTCTTGAGTCACTGAGTCGTGGCCTCAAGTAGGTCTAAAGTGAAGTGATGGTGAGCTTCCACGCTAAAGTCGTCCTCCACGAATTCATTAATCTCGTCCATACCTATGGATCTCGTGTACTTGTCACAACTTCTACCATTCCAAGTGAGGGAATGGTAGTAGAAACTATTACAGTGAAATTTAAAAAAACTCAGTAAGTAAACAAATAACGTGTAATAGATATTGTAAGCATATGAAAGCAAACCAAAATGATTGCATGGACATGAAACTTTACTTATGCATTTGACTTTTGAAGAATACCATGTGCATCAGAAGCTTTCATACCGTCTTTCATAAAACATCTTTTCATCATTTAATTCTTGTACATTAAAACATATATATGAGCTTAAGTTCTTGTTCATATAATATAGCATAACTTGTCTTAGAGCTCAAGGCTTTAATCTTTGACTTTAACATATAATCGGATATCTCACGGCTCCCCTAAGCATTGTCTGCTTCCCGCTAGTTACCGCATCAACAATTGGCCCACTTTGCATCAACAAGATGACTACGTCTTACTTTTAATCATACTTATTACGGCAGTTCGTCTTAACCATAGGATATCCACTTACTTTAAGTGCAACCCCGCTTCGGGATCTTTTTCTTTTAGGAACCACTTGAGATTCGTTGACTATACTTCGTCGACCCAGGGGTTACCACTCCATTTTAGACACTCCTGAATGGACAGAGGAGTTCCACTAGGACATTCGCCCGTCTTAGCATTTGGGATCATAACAAAACTTTAAAAGACTTTTTTTTTAAGAAAATTTTCACAACACCCAATGCATGTGACATGGACTATGAAACTTCGTACTTTTATGGGACATATGCAAATGCTAAAACTCAATCATAACCATACATTGAGAAATCTAGCACAACCATATACCTTTCGTGCTATGGCTTGAAAATATTAGAACATGCGACCATCTTCGTAGTGATAAATTCTAAGGCATTCAATCAACAAATAAGAAGTGAACATTCATAACATCACATGCATCATGCAATGGCCGAAACACATGAACACTAGCATGCAAGAGAATATGCCTTTAAAACTTTAATTACATCATGCTAACGCTTCATCTATGGTCATGGCCAAAACTTATTATTTTTGAATATACATTACACCGACTTTCATGAACTTAGAATCTTCAAAAGTATTTAACAAAACTTTATTTATGAATCATCATATATAGCCGAAAACATATAAGTGAGCATGTTTATGAAAAAAAGCAAGTATTTCTTGAGTTCAATCCTATAAAAGACTCGGTAATGCAACAACCTCCATGAATATGATAAGAATCATGGAAAATCCGAAATCCTAAATGTGGCCTTTCATCCCATTTTCATAATATAAACTAACCATAATAACACTTAATCATAAGTTGAACATTCACACAAGGATTTGATTATAACACATGGAAGAACATTATTATATCAAGCATAATCATAGAACCAAACAACAAGTGAGTTCATATTACATATACATAAAATATCAAGTACAAGTTAGAAATTTACTTACAAAAATCCATAATTGATAAGTGAGCAAGCAGAAAAAAAAAATATATAAAAATCATTAGGTTCGATTATTCAAAACTCTAACCCGTGTGAGTGAGTGTGTGCTCTTGACATCTTTTCTAAGTAAAAGCTCCCACATTTCGGACCTCCATTCCTCAAGTACGAGCCTTTCATAAACTAAAACCCTAGTTCAAAATAAAAATTAAAATCATGGCACTCTTTCCTCAAAACATCATGCTTTTTAGCTTAAAGCAAGTAGGGTTGAGTCATCATCCCTTTAGAAGAAAAACCCTAATCTAGCCATGTGTGTATGTGTAAGCTTAGGTGGGAAACTCTACCAAAACCAAAAACTAACTTCCTCTAGCTCGTGAGTGTGTGTACGTGAGCATGAGTTCATGGTGAACTTGCCATAATTGAAAATTACTTCTCTTGGCCGTGTATGTGGTGTAAATAAATGGTGGTTTTTGCTTCATACCTTATGTTATTCCCTCCTTAAAAAGTATATTCTAACTTTGCTTGGTGCCAAAATGGTGTTTGAAAGAAATGAGTATGGTGTGGATAGTGTTTGGATGGTGAGAACGTGATGGAAAGTAGAGAGAAAGGCGGTGGCGAAAACTTCACAAGAAAATCCTCTAAGTGACTAAAAAAGATATGGTTTTCAGCATCCTCTCCTTTTTTATAGATATAAGAGGCTTCTTGCACAAGTCAAGCTTCCTTGCATGGATGCCATTTGACACCTCACCCTTAGCCTCTTCTCCTTCTCTATCATTTGATTGTGTTGGGAATACAAGAGAGTTTTTTGGACAAGCGGCGCCTCCCTCTCCAAAGCTAAAACTTCCATTCCTTATATTCCATTCATATTGTGTCAAGGTTCAATAAACCTTTTGGAAAAAAGGTCTTTTGTCTAATTAGGATCTTCCTCAATCTCCTACAAGTGTGCATGTGTGCCATGTGGCATGTGATGAGTGTGTGTGTGCATGGTGGCCAAAAGGTCCATCTTTTCCCAAGAAGATTTCCTTCCACTAATGTCTTGGACATTGTGTGATTGGTTAGAAGGGTGGCAAAATTGCACCAACTTCCTTACCCTAGCCGTCCCTCTCAAGTGGTCTTCTACAAGATCCTTCTAGAATCCCTCGTAGGCGTGTAAGCCTTCTCTTCCCAAGCATGATTGTGCCCTTTCTCAAGACAAGATTCTTCACCTTCCTTTTGCATGCATAACACATGGCAAAAACCCAAATCATCTTCTCCATGGTTGTCATGCATACGCTTAAGCTTCCCTTAGGTTCCAACTTCCATACCTCTTCATCTTCCTTCTAGAAACTCTCTCCCATAGTGACAAGTGTCACCACACTATTACTTCACAAAAAAGCCTTCTTGCATGTATGACACATGGCAAGAAATGACTCATTCCCTAGGTTAGGCGTGTGCCCTAATTCTAAGGGCTCCAAACCCTAATTCCACTACAAGGCCAAATTCCTCATAGGCTTGGGCCTTCCTCAAGACCTCATATATTTTCTATTCCATCATAATTTGCCAATGGGTTATTCCTCTTTGCTTGGCCCAATATGGTAATACATATAAAATAAATAAGAGGCTTAGCAAAAATTCTTGGTCATCACATTAGGGATAGATGACTACTTAAGATAGTGAGAGTATGGTTGAGATTAAGGAGGATTTGATCTCCCATATAATTTTTTAAATTTGCGTAAAATTTGGGTTAGGATTTAATAATTAGACATCGTGGTGCAAGAGATGATTAAGAAGCCTAGCAAATTTTCGATCTTGTGACATGTTTATATTATTTTTCTTCTAGCTTGGATGGATGTTGTTGTCCAGATGACTAACACAAGAGGGAGAGAGGTGAATTGAGTTGTATTTAAAAAAATAACAATTAAAAATCAAATATACAATATAAAATATAAACTAAATACAAAACATCAATAAATATAAAGAGTAAGGGTAAGAGAGAAGCAAACTCAGTATGTTAACGAGGTTCGGCCCTACTGCCTACGTCCTTGCCTCAAGCTACCCCTTGAGGATCCCCGAATTCACTATTCAACCTCATTCAGGTGGAGATAGAAACCTATTACACTTTTGAACAACACCGCTACAAAAGATCCGTGTAGAACACCCTCTACACTTGCAATCACCTTATACGTAGTGATTCAACTATTCCCTGTGTAGAACACTTTCTACACGCACAAAGGTTATATACACTATTTTACTGATACAAGAGTTGATAGTAGGTAGGTTATCAGAAAACACTCCTCAATGAGTGAAATAAGAACAATACAACGCAAACTATATCTCTCAAAATGAACAAGGGTTAAGGCTCAATAGTTAGAGAAGAGAGAATGAAAACTTTGAATGAATATTGTATGCTCTTGGTGTTGTAAATGTGAAACTCTCAAATGATCTATTTATAAACATATGAGACTTCATATTCAAATTTAAAAAGATTCACATATCAAAGACAACATCTTTCACTTTTCAAAAATTTCAAACATAATCTTTTTACTTTTTGCATATGACAAAAGGAGCACACTTTATTTTTCAAAAATTTCAAACCTAATCTTTTTACTTTTTGCATATAACAAAAAGAGCACACTTTACTTTTCAAAAATTTCAAATCTAATCCTTTTACTTTTTGCATATGACAAAAGGAGCACACTTTACTTTTCAAAATTTTCAAACTTCATTATCCACCTTTTGCATAAGTAAAAAAAAGCATCAATCACTTTTGAAAATATTCAAATAAAACATGCACATGTGAAAGATGATAATCAATCATCTTTCAAAATATTCATGCACATGTGGAAAATGTATTTTAATGTTTTATGATAAATTATTAATTTTGAGCCTTAATCCTAATTTAAAATTTTTAAGAGATTTACAACATTACTCTATGACTTTAATGTGAACCTTTTCCCTTCTTGCTCATGCTTGGTTCCTTGATGTGCATGACTCCATTGTGTGGACAACTTGAACTTGAGACTCATTTATTCTTTGAATTCATTTGTTATCATCAAAATCCATGTGTAGATTTATAATTACACGAAACTTGAAACCTTGGGTTCAACAGATGTGACAGATTTCTTAGATGTGTGTGGAATATCCCATTTGCATATTTTGTAGTGAAATGTCATCCAATAGTATAATTGCCGTTTGAACAGGGGGGAAATTGGATGGGGAGAACTGACATTTAGCATTGCAAGATCCAATAAGTTTTAGATGAGCAAGAGGTCTTGGAAGTCTTAACTCACTCACTAACTGAGCCTGAGAAGGGGAATTCGGACCAGCACAAGAAAGATCATGAAGCTTATGATGGATGGAATAGGAAGAACTGTTACGCGCGTATTATGATGTTAAGCAGCATGCATAATGATCTCATGTGTGAATTCAAAACCCATGACACTGCCCAGAAGATGTGGCAAGCATTGAAAGTGAAGATTGAGTATGAGATTTGACTCCTATACGATGCGCTTTGACCATACAATAAAGCATATCTTAGGACGATGTCAACTATGATCCACGAACTCAAAATGGCAAGAAACCACCTGACTGATGTGCAACAAGTCTAGGTGTTGATATGCTCGGTATCAAATTCTTGGGAGACAATAAACCATAATATGATGCACAATGAGAATATTAAGAATTTTGATGATGTGTCATGTCACTTGGAACTTGAGGCTGAGCGCCTAGAGGCTGCTAAACTCAAATATTCAGCCTACATGGCTGAGTCTGGTTCGTGGAAGGCATCTAGGCCCAAACACAAGAAGTCCAAGATAAGGGTAGCTACTGGACAAGTGAAAAAAGGTTCAGAATCATCTTAGAGCAGCAAGAAAGGCAAGCGCAGGAAGAACAAGTCTAACTTAGAGTGTTTCAACTGTGGAAAGAAAGACCACTACGCTTGTGACTGGAACCAATGAAGGTACACTTCGACTATTCTCGCTTTGTTATAACTAGCCATGTGATGGCTGCTCATTCCTATCCTGTGTGGACTTTTGATTTAGAAGTGACTGAGCACATAGCGCGAGATTGAGTCAGATTTGTGGAGTATTGTTGGATTCCAGTTAGGAGTCGTGATATCATGGTGGGGAATTGAGCTAGTGTGGAGGTGCTTCAACTTGGTACGTGCAAGTTGGACTTACGTGGTGGCCGCACTCTATTTCTCCATGATGTGCTATATGCTCTTGAGATCAGAAAAAACTTACTTTCTATAGTTACTTTATTAGGGCTTGGTTTTCAAACTTGGTTTTTAGATTGTCTTTGAGAACAATGGTATTTCCTTATATTTGGGCAATGCTTTTTATGGTTGCATTTTTCTATCAGACGGTTTTATGATAATGGATTTGGATTATTCAAGTATGAATAAGGCTATTGTTTTCTTTTTGCATCTGATAATTTGGATTAGTATAAATTGCATGTTAGGCTTGCCCATATAGGTAAAGGAAGAATAACTAGGTTAGCTAAAGAAGGTTTTATAGGCAATCTCGCTAAGGTCACATTGTCCACATGTGAACATTGTCTAATGGGAAAGCTAAGAGGAAATTGTTTAGAAAAGCCACTAGGGCATCTTTTCCATTGCAATTTGTTCACTCAGACATTTGTGGCCTAATGAGTGTGACGACAAGACATGAGGGTGTCTACCTCATCACATTTATAGATAATTTTTCACGGCATGATTATATCTACTTTATCTCTCATAAGTCTGAAGCAATGAAATGTTTTAGGCGATACCTTAGAATGGTTGAGAATCAGTTAGAGAAAAATTTAAAAGCTCTGAATGCTAGTCGCGAATGTGAATGTTTGTCTGAGCAATTAAAAGGCTCTGTGATGAAAAAAGAATCAAGAGACAGTTGACGATGCCAAATATGCCACAACAAAATGGCACAGTAGAAATAAGACATCGAACATTGCTTGAGATGGTTAGGTTAATGATGGCACAAGCAAACTTGCCTATATCATATTAAAGGGATGCACTTTTGACTGTTGCTTACTTTTTTAATTGAGTGCCCTCTAAATGAGTACCTTTCACCCCATATGAATTATGGATTGGCGAGAAATCCAATTTGAGTAACTTGCAGCCATGGGACTAAGCAAGTTTTGTTCACGATACTTATCATAAATATGAGAAGCTAGGCTTAGAGGAAAGAAGATTATCTTTAAAAGGTACTCAGAACACTAAAGGTTATGTGCTAATAGGTGAAACATCTGATGGAAGTGTGACTGAGATTGAGTCACGAGATGTAGATTTCATAGAGGATGAGTTTCTAAGTGGGGGTGAGATTTATAGGAGTTTGGAATGGGTCAAGAGGAAGGTGCTTCAAGTGGTCTAGTAGGTGGTAGGTACCCTAGCTCTCCAGTTGCTTATGTCAGAATCTCTCTCAAGCCCTGTCGCCCCCACCACCTCAGGCGGGTTGCCATTCAGCCCCAAATCTAGGTGACCTATTGCTCAACCCTATCAGGAATCACCAATGCCAACATTTCAAAATTGAAACATTCGAGCAACAAACTCAAAACATGACCTACAATCATAAATTAGGGCTTCCAATATTTTGGGTTTGAGATTCTTGACATTTGGGTTTCCGTTAATGGTTTTGAATGGAATAGGTCTCATTTAAGAAATATGGCTTTTAGATGTTTTGGGTTTCCACTTAGGATTTTCTAGGGTATGGTTTCGCTGGAGATTTTAAGATTTTTGTAGGAGTGGATTTTCAGGTGATAGATTAGGGGGTTCAAGGTGAGTAGATTTCATTCATAAAAAACTTTTGTTTGGAAAGAGAGAAAGTGAGAGATTTTTGGGTGAGATGGTTATGAGAATAATATATATATATATATAGAGAGAGAGATCGGGGGGGGGGGGGNGGGGGGGGATTATGGAAATGTACAATGAAAGACTCAACCGGATAAAGAAGCTAATTAGTGAAGAATAATGGAGAGCAGAGGTTGCGGTTGCAATATCAAGATGCGGTGGTTGGCGCCATTGTGTGGTGTAGGAGAGGGTTTAAGGTAGAGGGTTTGGGGAGACAGATTGGGCATTTTGGTTTTGAAATTTTAGAAATAAGTTTGATATTTTAGAGCCGACTATCTTCTCTCAATTTTTTCAAGTGAAGTGGCAACGCCACATAATTATTAGAGGGTTACGTAATAATTGGTTGTATAAACTAATCGTTGTGCGACTATCTTTTCTCTTCCATTTATACAAAAACTGTAAAGATACCTCCACAATTCCGTATACTACTTTGTCCAAGACAGACAATTGATGAAACTAAGGACTTAAGGATTCTTATATGTCAATGAATCTTTGTTTCGAGCTAGCTTCCCTTTGTTGTCAATCCACAATATTAATGGTACATAGGACTAGCTTGTAAACCTCTTATACAATTTGGCCACTTGGTCCTGTAGGAGATCAGAAATATAAAACCAATGGTTCCTTTTCCTTTTATGTTCGCCTTTTTATATATTCCACCAATATTTGTCTATATTTAAATAACGAGAAATACTTATCCAAATTACATATAGTAATCCAAAGTTTTGGTTATCTGACTCATGTAAAAGTCATGTTTAATTGAGTGCTAGGTACGCATACAGAATGCCAATCAAATTAAACCAATCCTTCCCACCTAAAGTATGGGTAGATTTGAAAGATCCATATTTGTTTTACTCTCTTGATCAGTTGGGTCTTGATGCTATCTATCTTTATTCCGCATTGATTCTATCACATGGGCATCATCTTCTATCATTCTAATCATGGAACATGAAAGAAAATCATGAGATCGAAAAATTATATGTTCTTGCTCACATATTAGTCCAATTAATCCACAATATTGTAATGACATTAATGACGTAATGACTTTATTGATAGTTACACAATTTCCTTTAATTTGTAGCTATTATAGTACTTTGGCTTACACGGAATTGTTGTAATTAAGCAATAGTAGTGAAAGAGAAAGGTTCACATAAGTGAAGATTTAGGATGACACTTATCCCCCACACAGTAATAATTGGTGTTAGATCACACGTTATTTGTTATAATAAGAAGGAAAAGCAAACAAAAATGAAGCCATCATAGTGATTAAACTATTATTAAGGAGTCAAAGCACCATTTCCTAATCATATTTGCTTGCATGTTGTAATCAACATGTTATTAGTTATCACCCTAATCAATAATTATATATATGCAAGAGTTTTTTTTATTCTGATCTCTATTTAACCATGGTTTTGAACTTCTTACGTATATATGTTGTCATGCCGTACGTACGTGTATTGCAATTCGAAATAATTTCGGAAGAATATGCTCGTATGACTAATTAATTAGAATACTATAAGGTTGAGGATGCATATTCTTAGAAAGTTCATGGAGTATTTACTGAAAGAGATTGTATATATACATCATCTATTATTTTTTCCTTTTATACATGCATCGACATTTAAAGTGCTATTGTTACATCATGTATGTGTTGCTATATGATTGGTGGTCTGTGGACCTTTAACATTAGTAATTGTCTTATATATCCTTTATCTAGATACTTGTTTGTCACCCAATTCTATCATTTTGTGTCTAGAATTATTCTATTATCAAGCAGTTGGTGTGTAGAGCATATCATTTACATCACTTAAATGGTAAGATTTTATTTATAAGGTTTTAATTTTAAAATTTACTTTCCAAATCAAATTATATCATTTAAACACTTTATTTTTTTTTTTTTTGAAGTAAAAGGTATTTGTATTTGTATTAATCAAGTAACAGTTCCAGAGTTACAACTTTTTTCTTTCTCTATGCATTCAGCTATACAAAATGGTGTTTCTTCCATCCAAATAACCTCTGTGTCTAGCTTTAAAGCCTCCTTAGCTAAGCTATGAGCAGCTCCATTTGAACTTCTGTGTATGTACTGAATCTTCCACCCTACCTGTTGCATTAACAAATTCTTCACATCCAGCACGATGCTGCCATATAAAGGGAAATCTGGCATCTCCTCATTAACAGCTCTGACTATAGTCTGAGCATCACCCTCAAACCAGACTCGGCAGAAACCAAGGTCTCTACATAATTCTAAAGCTTTCCAAAGAGCACATAACTTAATTTAAACACTTTATTAAGTTATGTGCTCTGTCCACTAGTTTGAGAATAGAGTTTTTCTTAGGTCTAATATGGAATTGCACGTGAAATGTACATGGGTGGGATTGTAGGTGCCGCGTGCGCAGTACTACTCGTGAAATGTAATTGTACGTGAAATGTATCTAGGTGGGCGCTAGTGACCTTCCTTCTTATCGGGGTTACACCGTACGGCCACCATGGTCGAAAAAACGTGTTCTTAGCACCCAGGCAAGAAAATGCGATGCACATTTATACTTAATATTATATCTCCAATTTAATATTCTTACCACTATATATATATGGATAATAATCAATGGACATTCGACCTTGTCCTTGTGCAAACACCAGAACATAATATATGATCAATATATCCAAGAAACCAGCTATTTACATGAGTACTTAATTATCTCCCTATATACGATATGATCATTATATCCTAAACGAATGTATATATCTATATATTAATTAAATCATGATTTAGAAACTCTCTTGTTAATTACTTACGTACTTAACTAAACGAATGCATCCCTCTGATCATATTAATTCTGACCACCAGTGGACCGATGGATAAGGTCATGAAAAAAAGAGAGCGAGTTATTAGAAAGGCCGGAGTTGTGTGCATATCAATTTTTTCTCGTCTTTCACTTCTTTTTTATTGGAAATTAGATTGTGTGTGCATGCATGTGTATATGATCAAATAAGTCATATAACATTTAATGTATTCAAATAGTGTGAATCTCGAATATATAAGTATTTAATGTCGTATATATCTTTCTGTACTTTATAGCACCGTCCATGAATTGGAATATCAAGAAATTGGAAAATCTCAAAAGATGCATTAATTTGTTGTTGTTCATGATATATATAAGTTGAAAATGAAAGCACGGGAAAGCGTTTTTATCTAGAAATTAGTACATAGAAATTGACACACGGACATCCTGCAGTACGAAACAATACAGCTAGCTATCTCCCTCATCCCTGCAGTGTACGTAGTGCATGCATGCATGTCATGATCGTCAGAAAGCATGAAGCGCCGTTGACAAACACCAAGCTGGCAAAAAGGGGGAAATAAGATAGAGACCGTCTTCATATGCATCCTGCAGTGTTGTTTCCGTGTGCAAAATTAAAATGGCACTATAGGTTAATTCCCACGCAAAATGCATGCATGCATGGCTAGCTAGCTGCATGAATGGATCATCATGAGGAGCCTTGAGTTTTCCCACTGTGGCCGACCATGATTCGGCTCATTATTGTAAATGGATCATTAAATTAATAGAGCCACATATGGAGGCAAAAATCTGCATCATGCCAATCGTCTTTAACCAACGATTGATTAATTTGGTATCTTTGTGGCATTTTTTATGGCAGAGTAAATATCATGTGTGCATGGTGCAGGCCGGTCATGTTGCTTGATGGCCATGCCAGACTATCAGACATTCAGCTGATCAAGACCAAACTCCAAATATTTTGCATACATATAATATATATATATATATATATANNNNGAGAGAGAGAGAGAGAGAGAGAGAGAGAGAGAGAGAGAGAGAGAGAGAGAGAGATCAATAACTTAGCCTCTCCTATTGAAGAACTCACACTGGATAAATGAAAGTCATCGATTATCCTCTACATGAATGACATTGTTAATGTTATAAATTCTTAAAGCAAAATTACTTAAGAAAGGAAAATTGTCACTTTAATTCTAATTGCATACGCATAAATTATATCTGTCAGATCCAAATTTCGGGATCATGTGAAGTGCGATTGTTACTTTATTTAGACAGTATCCTTTTGCAAGGGTCATGTGATCGTTCAATAAAGAAGACCAAAGCTTATATATATATGGGTGAGGCTACTCTGCTGCCTCACCCATACCGTTGGGCGTGCTGTCCAATGGTTTTTTTTTTATTTTTCTTTCATTTTTTATTTTCTATTTTTTTAATCACTTTTTTAATAATTAAGTAAAAAAAAAAACACAAATATATTTAAAATCATTTTCTTAATCACTAAGTAAAAAAAAAAAAAAAAAAAAAATTTTTTGCCCAGTGGTCAAACCGAGCGGTCATTTGGGGCTGCAGAATAGCTTTATTCTATACATATATACATGTATAGATAGGAAAATGCTTAGTAGCCCATCGATTTTGTTCTCTCGATTTGATCGCTTGTGGGTTTTAATTTTTTTTATTAATGATTTAAAAAGTGACTATTAATAAATATGTATATTTTTTAAAAATATTTAAATATGTTTAAAAATATTTTAAAAAATAAAATAAAATACACTAAGGGGCATGCCACATCAAGGTGACAGTAAGGAAAACTTTCATCTAGCCATTTCAATCAACCATTATTACAATATCATAAGTCAAGCCCAAAACATCGCTGTTAATATTATCATTATTTGCCACGACTCATCGTTTCTGAATCTTCAAGGTTTAAATATAATAAATATTTTATTTTAATAATTATATTCTTAAGATAAATTAAATTAGCATGTGAAATGATACACGTTATATTTTCAAGTTAACCGTATCGATCCATACAAGATGATCCTCATCAATTTCCAAACCCCTCTTCCGGTTTCAGCAGTCAGCATCTCTTGTAGATTATATGGTCTTTCCAAGCAGCTTCTCAGCACTCGTCACATAGATGTGCTCGTACGGCTTAATTTGCAGTGTGCGCCGCTTCGGTTGACCAGCTCGGTTTGTTTTCACCCACATGCATTTAGCAGCCTCGACGTCAACGAGATGGAAGCCAAAACGTCTACATGCACCGAAATGACCGATATGCATGGCCTTCCGCTGTACCGCGCTATAAAAAAATTATTTATTTGTGATCAATTATTTTCAATAAAATGATTATTTTTAATTAAAATGAATCGTAAACAGTCTTTTAGTTATAAAAAATTAGTCACAAATATCTATTTTTTTTGTAGTACAAGGCAAATTGAAAATGTCCTCTTTCTCACCAGTAGTTATTTGTTTATGGGGCATTTTGAAATTCACGAGAGAGTAAGAAAATGTGATCATATTTGAAGGAGACGTCTTTGAAGCAAAGACATGACCCTTAATTATTTCGATTACTTCTGTGAAAGGAACTTTACCGTTGAATGCATTTCTTTTGTTCTATAGAAAAATTATAATTTATTGATGATATGATATATATAATTTATTATTAATGATGATAAACAATACCATAATATATATAATAATGAGATAAAAATAAGATAAGAATGTGATTGGTAACATTACAAGACATTTGCTTTGGGAATTAAACCGTTATAATTTGCTCCTGATTAGGAAGTTCATTTTACAAAATGATTATAAATCGAGTTCAAAACTTGTCTGATTATAGGTGCCACGTCACTATTATATATAATAAATATACTTTTAATTTGTATTTTGTCCGTACGTAACATATATGTAAGATGATCGAATCAATCGATCAGTATGTAAAAGTCACGCAACTAAATTTCCAATATCACTGCCATAATTTATCTGGTTAGAAAAAGTCCACTCATGAGATCAGTGATGATCAGCGTGGGCATGCAGGGGAAATTTACACATGACGGCATGCATCTTGTATCTGCAATATACATACATACATATATATATATAGTATATATATATATATATATATATATATATATAATTTCAAAGTGTTTTATCCAGCTACCTAGCAGTTCCGGTCCTTTTTTCCTTGGAAAAATACCCACCAGCAAACATCCAAAGAATCCTCAATTAAATGAAGCAAAATTCAAAGGATAGTATGTATACTACTCTCACATATAAAAGTTAACTAGGGCGGCCATTTTTTTTTTTCCTTAATATTAAGAAATAATTTTTAAATGATATTATGAATTTTTTTAAAAAAAATATTGAAAGATATAAAAATATGAAAAAAGAGTATTAAAAAAAGAAAAAGAAAAAAGAAAAAAAAGGGATAACCTTTTCGGTGGGAACTATATGTGGTTGTGGTTGTGGTTGTAGCAGGTTCCAAATTCAAAAGCAAATTATCGACCCCGGCCCATGGGACTCACGCGTTGGCCGCGTATGCGTACGCTAGCTTTGACCATCATCAACTCCTCATCTTCTATAAATTAACCTAATACCCACACCACTCTGATCTGTAGATTGCTTGCTTAGCTTAGCTCCTCTCTCACCTTCTTTCTGCGTTGAACTCCTCCATTGATGAAAGAGAGAAGAGAAGGTGATAGCTAGCAATCTAACTTTTATATATATTGGGTAAAGAAAGAAATTAAGATGGGGGTCAATATAACTTCCATTAAAACCTCATCAAATGGAGCCTGGCAAGGGGATAATCCCCTCGACTACGCCTTCCCTCTCCTCATTGCCCAAACCACTTTAATTCTTGTCGTTAGCCGCTTCCTCGCCTTTCTCCTCAAACCCCTCCGCCAACCCAAAGTCATTGCCGAGATTGTCGTACGTCACTCTCTCTCTCTCTCTCTCTCTGTGTGCACTATATATATATCTGATCTCTCATGCACACACAACTCGCATATGTGCAAACGCACATGCATATCTGTATGTATGAATTTCTTCTTCATTATCTAAATTATTCGTGTTTCAGGGTGGAATTCTGCTTGGACCGTCCGTTTTGGGAAGAAACGAGCACTACTTGCACCGAATATTTCCCTCGTGGAGCACCCCGATATTGGAATCTGTGGCAAGTATAGGTCTCCTTTTCTTTCTGTTTCTTGTGGGTCTGGAACTCGATCTGAGCTCGATTCGTCGCAGTGGCAGAAAAGCCTTTGGCATAGCAGCAGCCGGAATTTCTCTCCCTTTCGTTTGCGGCATCGGCGTTGCCTTTGTCCTGCGAAAAACTGTCGACGGAGCGGATAAAGTCGGTTACGCCCAGTTCCTCGTCTTCATGGGAGTGGCGCTCTCCATCACCGCCTTCCCAGTACTCGCGCGCATTTTAGCAGAACTCAAGCTATTGACCACCGAGCTGGGCGAGACCGCCATGGCCGCGGCTGCATTCAACGACGTGGCTGCATGGATCCTGCTGGCGCTAGCCGTGGCACTCGCAGGTGACGGTGACGGTGGGGGCCACAAGAGCCCCTTGATATCAATCTGGGTTCTCCTCTCAGGTGCCGCATTCGTTACTTTCATGCTGGTCGTCATCGCACCTGCGATGAAATGGGTCGCCCGCCGGTGCTCGCCGCAGAATGACGTAGTCGATGAAGCCTACATCTGTTTGACGTTGACAGGAGTACTAGTTTCCGGATTTATGACCGACCTGATCGGCATCCATTCTATTTTCGGAGCATTCGTGTTCGGGCTAACGATCCCAAAAGGGGGACAATTCGCAGACAGATTGATAGAAAGGATCGAGGACTTCGTTACGGGTCTGCTTCTTCCTCTATACTTCGCTTCGAGCGGGTTGAAGACGAACGTGGCCAAAATACAAGGGGGAAAGGCATGGGGTCTGCTGGCGCTGGTGATAACCACAGCCTGTGCCGGAAAAATCCTGGGAACTTTCGTGGTGGCGTTGATGTTTATGATGCCAGTGAGGGAATCTCTCACGCTGGGTGTGCTTATGAATACCAAAGGCTTGGTGGAGCTCATTGTTCTCAACATCGGCAAGGAGAAGAAGGTTAGTTTGTTTTTCACGCATGATTACTTTATTAATTATTCTGATTTTTTTTTATTTTTATCTTCAATTAATTGATGGGTTATTTTTAAAAAAAAAAATACTTTTTATTTAAAAGATTGAGTCAGAAAATTATTTAAAAAATCTTAGTCATGAGATGATTAAACTAGATCAAGAACATTGGGCTGATATTATCTAGTCGGCACGGCTAGAGCCAGAGGTCATGGCCTGGGCTGCTATTTTCAACGAACGTAGGGGAAATGCATTAAAAGTGTGTGGAAGTTTGTGCTAGGAAGATTCAAATGTCTTGTCCGATCCGAAACACACGCTGAATGATAGGTACCCAAATTTATATAAAAAGAGGGCAGGACCGTAATTGTGAGTCAATATTGGGAGAGATTGCATGCAGTTTTTGACTGATGATAATTAATCAGTCTGAATCCTCGAGTCATGAATTTTTAGGTAATCCTGTAAGACTTGGGGTGGGAATTAAAGATATAGCTTAGAAAAAATTTATTCATTATTTTAATTTTTATAATCTCATCATTTTATGAGTAGTATTAAAAGATAGATTTATAAATAAAATATAATAAATAATTTCCAATCATTTAATATCACATCATAAAATAAAGGGTAGCATTACTCGCTCTAGCTTATATAATAGGAGCTTTCTAGAGTTACAGCTAGGGTTACTGGTTTAAAATTTTTTTATTTATTTAACTTTTTTATACCATTTTTTAATATTTTTAAATATTAAAAAAATTCACAATAATATTAAATAATTTTTTCTTAATTATTAAGAAAAAAAATATAAGCGGTGGCTCCAACGAGATCCCTAGCATTATTCTATATAATATGCATATATACTATGTACGTACACGTAGCTTATTGATCTATCTCATGAATTTCCCCGTCCTGGCCTCCTATTCTCAATTTAATTTGCTGGTCAACAAATAGGAACAGGACGATTATTTCAACTAATTTCCTGTTTAATTATTATATACCTTTGATAATTCATGATCATCAACCTCGTTCATCTCTCTCTCTCTCTCTCTATATATATATATATATATATTTATGTATATCAAGAAGACTGTGTTTCTGCTTATTCATATATATATATTAAGAAAATATTAATTAATAATTAAGAACAAAGAAGACATTAAAGGCTGCTTTTTAAACAACCACATAAGTTTGTATTGTATTATATATTATTATATATTAAGGGTTACGAATTTATATGAATTGTCTTGAACAGACGCTTAAATCACATATTTAAGTGTTAATATTATAAAAAGATTTTATAAAAATAATTTTGTAAAATTATTGACTTTATATGATATATTAAATTTATTTTATAATAAAAATAATTTTATAATTAAACTTATCACACAGCTGAATAAATTTATTTTTATAAAATCTTTTATAGATAAAACCTTTCTCATCAAATTAAGTGACAACCAAATCCGACTCATCTCAAAACCCACCAAATCCAACTTCCAGGATCTAGCTCATTGTCAGAAATTCTTCACGTGGAATAACATGCTAAGTTCTGTGTATTATTTGAACAGGTGCTCAATGACGAGATGTTTGCTATTCTAGTCCTGATGGCACTCTTTACCACCTTCGTCACAACCCCAACAGTCATGGCCATATACAAACCAGCACGTGGCAACTCCATCCACACGCGCCGTAAATTGCGTGACTTGACCACCAGTACCAAAGAGGACAACACGGACGAGCTTCGTGTTCTTGCTTGTGTTCACGGCCCAGGAGACGTACCTTCCCTCATCAGCCTCATTGAGTCGACTCGCAGCACTAAGAAGTCCTTAGTAAAACTTTTCGTCGTGCATCTTGTCGAACTCACTGAAAGATCTTCCTCCATTGTCATGGTCCAACGTGCCCGAAGGAATGGTTTTCCCTTCTTTAACCGGATCCGTCGAGGCGAGTGGCATGACCGAATAGTGGGGGCATTCCAAGCCTACAGTCAATTTGGCAGAGTCAGGGTCCGACCGACAACAGCAATCTCGGCGTTATCTACTATGCATGAGGATATTTGCCATGTTGCAGAGGATAAGAGGGTGACCTTGATCATCCTGCCCTTTCACAAACAGTGGAGAGGGGAAGGCGATGAGACGGTAGAGAATGTGGGCCATGGCTGGAGAGGAGTAAATCAGAGGGTGCTAAAGAATGCACCGTGCTCAGTGGCTGTGTTTGTGGACCGCGGACTCGGTAATGGCGCCCAAACTCCAGGGCCGACGACCACCGCAGCCCAACGGGTTTGCGTAATCTTCTTCGGTGGACCTGACGATCGTGAGGCCTTGGCATTGGGTGGTAGGATGGCGGAGCATCCCGCAATTAAAGTTACCGTTATAAGGTTCATAGAGAAGGAAGGGAGGGAGAGTAAGGACATGAAGCTGCGGTTCTCATCAACGACGAAGTATAGTGAACATAATTATAGCTTCTCCACCGCTAAAATGAACCGTGAGAAAGAAAGGGTACGTAACCTCTTCTCTCTTCCTTTCTTGTCATGTTTATTTTATACAAAATCAATTTAATTATTTTTTTAAGCAATTGTTGTGTTGTTAATAGCTAATTCATCGCAGCAGCTTACCTTTCATTCAACATTTTATCATACTCGTACAAGTAATTTTATATATTTGTTGCATAAATAATAACTACATATATATACACATACTGACATAGACTATAATCATTTTCTGTATAAAACAGGAGCTAGATGAAAATACAGTTGCTGAGTTTCGAAGCAAGTGGGATGGGACAGTGGAGTATTCGGACAAGTTGGCTAGCAATATTGTTGAGGGGGTTTTGACAATCGGGCGAAGTAGGGAGTATGAGCTGATAGTCGTAGGCAAAGGGCGTTTCCCATCAACAATGGTATTAGGATTGGCAGGGCGCCAAGCAGAGCATGCAGAGTTGGGGCCTATTGGAGACATATTAGCGTCGTCAGGGAGTGGCATCGTGTCTTCAGCGCTGGTCATTCAACAACATGATCTTGCCCATGCAGAGGAGAAGCCTGTGTCAAATGTTGTAACGCACGCGAACAACACAACTTATCATGATGGCCATGATCAGCCGTCGAGTAGTGTTAGAGAAATTACCAAGGATTTCGTGTGATCAAAAAACACGTGCAATTTGGCCATAACAATGAAACATGTACATTTCTGGAACCAGGAGCTTCGCTTTCAACGATTTGGGGCTAGGTAGTTACTCATGTAAAACATATTTATTAGAAGTGTGATCTCTTGATTCTCAATTATCAATCTTAGGAGGCTCTCGATTGGTCTAGATCAGCCTAGCTACCTCGGGTACGCTCGATTAATCAGCTCCTGAAAAATGTAAATAAGGAAAGAAGGGAGCATAGAAAATTGGGTTTCATTGGGGCATATGCCTAATTGCTTGCAAATTAAGTGAGCTTGATTCATAGCTTCTACTTTATGTAATTAATTGAAAAAAAAAGGGTACAATTTACTGCAAAACTTCTCCATTTTTCAGTGTTTTTGCCAACAATTTTCTTATAAAACTTATTTTAGTGATGTTAAGGAACAAGAAGTAATTAATTCTGTAAATAAATATAATAGTACCAGACATGAATTCCCTCGAGATCCTTTCAAAAACCAAAAAAAAAAAAAAAAGGATTCCATCGAGATTAGCCTTATCAAAATTGAGTCCCGCATGGTTTATTTATTAAAGTTAGCCGTTCATAAATACAAAATTATTGCCAATTATTAAACAATACAATTCATATGGTATTATTTTTTATTTTACAATGAGAAGATCCTATGTATGTAAAAAGATAAGTGGGAGTAGTCGTGTTCCTGATTCTATTCAATATGAATCCCTATATTCATTATTTAGAAAATCCAAAATTTATAGATAAAATCCAAAATTTATGAAAGTTGAGTACCTCGTGAATTAACTTTGAACTTTGTCGAGAAGTAATAAACTGATTGTGAATAGAAAATGTAACTCATTAATAAGCTCGAACTCAACTAAGCATCTAAAATTTGCTTATTCACAACTTGCTTAGAACTAAATCATTTACACCGCTACATATTACCTTTGAAATTTCGAAAATTTGTGTTAGAAATTTGCCTTGTAGATTGAACATAGCTAGCCCATATTTGGATTTATTATGGGCTTATGGCGTTAACCATGCACTAGAAAGCTTAGCTGTTGTAGCACGTACAATGAAATATTACATGTCAACTCGAGAATCCTGGATTGTTTTTAAGTAATCCTTGGATCTCAGTTAGTCTAGGCCTTTGAACGCTCGGTTGCCGAATACTCAGATCGAGTATTAGGCTTCCCTTTGTAAGCGTTTTCAATCATTTAAATTGAAAGAAATTGGTAGGATTTAAGGAATTATAGAGAGTGATAGAATTTCCTAGTTCAGCATTTTTACTCCCACACCACAAAACCTCTGGGCTTGAGCATTCACTTTTCAGCATGCACCGAACCTATATGTATATATTTTTTGGCTGGTTAGTGAAATAAAACAAAACCAGCCACAGGACAGATTGATGAGATTTTTTGAATGAACGACAACTTCTCATACCAGAGAATAAGAAGCACAAAAATAAAAAATAAAAAATAAAAAATGTTGAGAGGACAAATCAAAAGATAAGTTGAGTTTTCAGGTCACAAATAATGTTTCCTCAAACAGAGTAGACCCCTCGTCTGATTGGCAATCACCCTTCCCTGATAACAGTTGTACAGATATAAACTATTCTCAAACAAATAAGATGTTCCCCACATTTTAAACTTTTAATAGATTTAATACAGAAGAAAAAAGAAGAGTTTATGAAAATATGCCAACCTTGAAAAAAGCATCACCTATCCATATTGGATCCGATCCAATTGCAACCAACAACTTTCTTATCAGCTGCAATCTAATTTTCACGTTCATCATTTTTAGAATCGTCACAGCAAGCCACCAGCTTTCGTGCTACTATAATTTTTGTCCACCATTTACTTAAAATGCAGGAATTCGCTAAAACCACGACACAATTCCACCTAGCCACAAAAGTGAACTTAAATTCAATAAAAGCATAAAAGTTTCCCCATGGTGATGTAAACATATAGGTTCAGGCATTTGTTCATACAATCTTACTAAAGAAGAACAAAATTCAGAGATAAAACCCCATTCCAACAAGGTAGAGAGAGAGAGAGAGAGAGAGAGAGAGAGAGAGAGAGAGAGAGAGAGAGAGGATTTTCATTGTGTACTAACCTTTAGAGAAAACCTCCCCCAGTCCATGATGCATCTGATTTCCCATTCTGACCAACGGCTTTCTTATCAGAGGCACTCTGGTAGAAATTATCATATCCATCATCTTTGGCATCATCCCAGCCAGCCCAACCATCACTGTTATGGGATGCTGCTCCCTTTGTTGATTCTTCCTTTCTGTTGTCTTTGGTGTCCCAATCATCCCAAGAACTTGGACTGAAAGAATTATGCCCAGTTGATGATGACTGCCCTCCTCCAGAAGATGAATTCCATCCTTTGTTCTCCTGTTTAAACTCTTGATAATATCCATTTGCCTCACCATCATTCCGTTGCCAGTTATCAGTCTTCCAGTTGATGCCTTCTTTAGAGTACTCTTCAACCTTCTGTGAAGCCATTGCCATGACTCCCTTCATGATCCCCCATGTTTTATGTCCAATCTCTGATGTCTTTGCAGTGACAACGTTAACAGTCTCATTTACCTTATAATCATAGCCACCCTCCTTCACCTGTAACAAATGTTTAGTCACACCTTGTTTGTTCAATGTCGTATACTGAAGGCCCTTAAGAACGCTAGTAAGGAGGGTTATTTAGGTTTTTGTTACAATTTAATCCCAAAAGCAACAAAAGTTTTGAAATATTCTTAAGAAATCAAAATTTTGGTTCTAAAGATTCTTGAGAAGTCAAAAAGTATTTATTAAAAACTCATAGCTTGTAATCTCTGCATTCTATTTGGAGTCATCTTCAAGATTTTTACTTGTTGTTATATTTTATCTTTTCTATGCGTGACTTTTCTTCATTTTTTTCTCAAAAGTTTGTTTTTTTATTTTATTTTATTTATTTTTTATTCTTTGTAAAAATATATGCGTTGATCGCATCATTTTTCTGTTAAAAAAAGAAAACTTTTATCTATTTTTTATTATTATAATCTGTGTCCCATATCATCATAATCGATAAATTTATTAATAATCTTTTGTATCTTGAATCATTTTTATAGTACCTTTATATTGTATATAGTACAATATATATTACAGAAAATATATCAAACAAGCAATAAATAAATTCTTGGATCCACCACAGTAAAACAAAAAATGAAGCAACAGCTATAACCACAAGACTAAATGCTGCAAAAAAAAAAAAAAAAAGTTCTAATTTTAAGCAAAGCAGCAATGATTTTACACTGCTAAATGCCAAAGTTGGAAAAATGCACCCTGATCGCAATACAAGAGGCGTGGATATAGAAATAAATCAAAAGGTAATTCCCTTTGTTTTGCGTACTCCCGACCATGCCTTCACGACATCATTGTATAACAACCCAAAATTTACCATCCATTTAGATCAAAAAATAGAGGGACCCATAGAAACATCACTAAAATACTATGGATCAGAAGCTAATCACTTCAACACAACATGATTTCCTTTAAAATAAAAATACTTGAATAACAACTAGAAAAGCACATATTCAAATGAAACAGAATCCACAATGAAGAAAGTTGATAACTTTTATAACCAAACAGCCAAAAACTCCCACTTTCACCACCAATTCAGCCAGAGTCAATTTTTTTTATTTTTTATATATGTGAACATAGCGAAAGATAAAAGTTGCTAAACAATCATTGTCCATTCAGTATCAGTTGTTGTTCCCCAACGGTACAACCCTTACCTAATCCCCTAAGTTCTCAAAATCACCATTATTTCAAAGCAACAAAAATAGCGTTGTTCCATCAATGGTGCTAGTAACAACAAACTCCAGGTACCTGAAACTCTCATACAACATCATCCAAATCGGTTCATTATTTCATGGACGCCCCTTCCACTAACCATTAATAACGGTAGTGTTCTAGGCCCAGTTACTGAAGTCACCTGATTAATCCGTTCACACAAGTTCCAAACTCTTCTGAAAACTGACCACCGAGTGATGTTTAAAACCTAAATTATTTTAGGTCGTCATGTATGATCCTGTAATCACTCTGTTATCTGGGTCACCTAACTCAGCCAGCCCCACACTATGGCTCTTCACTTCTCTATCTCCTTTTAAATGCACCCAGAGCACCCCCAATCCCAAACAAAAATTAACAAGATACTATCAATAATAAAGATCAAAACTGCTATATGAAATGAAATAAGTAATTTCCATCAAAGGAATGATGCACAAACTTATTTTCAACTCTATTTTAAATGCAGCGCACTTATGTAAAATTTGAGATTCACATTGCAAAAGGAAAACAACACTTCAGTAGTTTTCATGAAGTGGCACTATAATATTGATTGGTCGTAAAATGTGCTGTAAAATAATTATATGAACATCATTATTCTTTCCATCAACTCCAGTACATTGGACAACATACTGAGAGAGGCAATTTTAAATATATCTGATTTAGAGGATACATTGCCACAATCAGTAGTTTGTGTGAAATGCTGTAAACGGACCCATAAAAGTATGATTTATCTGGTATTACTTTTTAAGTCTTAAGTGATGCCATAGCTTCGTGTGGATGGCCATGTTAGTTCGTTGAAAAAAGAGACAACATAACCCCTTGTACGAACGACATTTCTTTTAAAATTAAGGTATGATTTACTATAGTGACGCGGAATTGGTGTGGCCAATATGAGAATTAGACATCATAAAACCGAAAATGAATAAAACAATCAATTACTTGGTGAATGATCATTCCTGCAAAGAGAATTCATTCCAAGTACCTTAGAAGTTAGCTCTTTTGTGCCAGCTTGGACAACATTCGCAGCTGAGTGGGCCGCAGAGGCAGCAACAAAGGATAGCTTACCAAACCCCTACACAAAATTGATAGAATTATTAACACTCACATCCAGCTGTATTATAAAGACGAAAACGTAACGTAAAGCATCAGAACTGTAACCTGAGAAACAACAGAAAGGACATCGCTTTGCGGATCATTCCTCTGAGAAGGCGCGGGAGTCGATCCGAAGCCAACATACTTACCCCCTTGCGAGGGGGGGAGGCCTTCCGGGCGCGAGTCGTTCTCCGCCAGCTTTCGCGCGAAAAAGCTATCCTTGTTCGCGGCGGAGACCTCCAATTGCGACCGCGTGTAGATATCCTCGGTCGACTTCGACCTTACCGGCGCGCCGCCCGCTCCGCCAAAACCTCTAACATCTCCAGTGGATTGGTTTCGCCTAATATCACCACTAGAGGAGGACTTGAACCCGTCATCATTGTCCCAACTATCCCACCCTCCATTGCTCCCATAATTACCGTTTCTGGTTTGCCCCAAAGGGGGCTTCGACTTCCCACCCCCGAGGTTCTCCTTGACAACAGGTGGATCCCGCCAGGGACGGCCCTCGGCTAGGGCTTGAATTCGATCCCTATAAACACCAGCGGCTTTGGTGTTGTATTTGGTGAAGATATCGGTCTCCTTAGGGATCCCATACTGGCCGAGAAAGGCGTTGAGCTGCTCATTCCCACCGGCCTCCATTTTCTTGATCTGGATCTCGGACCAGGAGTCCATGGTCACGGATCGAACGAAGGAGATGTGAACACCGAGGCCGCGGTGCTTGCCAGAGCACTCTAAGCACATGAAGATTCCGTAGGAAACCGAAGCCCATTGAGGGTTCTTTTGGGAACAGTCGACGCAGACCTTGTTCCCAGTTTGCGATTGAAGGTCCCGCAGCCGCCTCGATGCCGCCATTAGGGGTCCGATCCGATCGCTCACAATCGGAATCTGCGAAAACGGATCGAAAAATTTAAAAAGTAAAAGCAATCAGGAAACAAGTAGGAATGAGAGGAGAAGTTGGAAATTTTTCTCTGATGGGTTGGGGTAATATGGAATGATAAAGCTATATTAGGAGAGAGAGAGAGAAGTTTGGGCATACCTCTCAGTTGCTGGTAGAGAAACGGGGGCTCACCGACACCGTCTATTCGTTGAAATAAGTTTTAGGGGTCAATATTCCATTTCCTTTTGGGTCCTTTTTGGGTCAGGGCCCGAGCAGCGCCCTTCTCCTTCGGCCCTTTTAAGAGTAATTATCGCATATAAGAGTAATAAAAAATGGAAAATAATTTGTTAAGTTGTCGTTTGTTTTTGCACACTAGATAAGATAATTGAAATTAAAGTTAAATATTGAATAAAATATTATTAAAATATATTTTTTTAATATTATTTTTATTTTAAAATTTGAAAAAATTAAATTATTTCTTTTATTTTGTGTAAAATTTTGTAAAAGTTGTAATTATTATATGAGATTAGATGAATTAGGAATATTTGTTAAGATTTACAAGTTCAATTTAGATTCTTTTAAAAAGAATATATTAAAATCATTTTCTTTAATAACTCTATTCAAAAGTCTTTATACCAAATATCATTCATGAGATATAATTTGATTTGAAAGATAAATTTTAAAATATAAATCTTACAAATCGAATTATGTTATGTAAATAGTTTGTGGTGTAAAAGCCTTTTAATAGCATCTCTCTCTCTCTCTCTCTCTCTCTCTCAAGTAACCTCCCTGTTATTGCATAAACTTGATCAAATACAGAGTGTCTTTTAAGACATTTCTTAAGATGATCTCAGGACCCTCCTCAATCATTATATGTTCAACTTCATAAGAAAAATTCAATTTAGCAAGTTGATGTGCTACACTGTTACCAGCTCTAGGGGTAAACTTCACCTTCCAGTCTTCTCTACTCTTTAGCAACAATTTGATATCATCACTAACTTGACCATACCATAACCAATTTTCCTCTTTATTGTTAACTGCTTCTACAACTAGTTTTGCATCTCATTCAAAAATGACATTTCAAATATCCAATTCAAGACACAATTCCATTGCTCTCCACAAAGCCATACATTCTGCTAGCACTGGTTTGGACTAAAAAGACCTATGAGAACTAAGCGAGATTAAAATCTCCCCTTTATTGTCTCGAACTATAATCCTAATTCCCATCTTATTATCTTCATCCACTGCAACATTCCAATTAGCTTTAACAAAATTATCTCCTAGTTTCTTCCACCTTTGAGTGATGTTTGTACTTTGATTGAGAGCTTTGTTTTCCTTTCTACTATGTGCACTTTTAATAGCCCTCTAGTAAATCATCAGTGCCTATAGTGGTCTTCCATCTTACCTTCAAACATATATTTATTCCTTATGACCCAGACCTTCCTCGTTGTTGCCACCCATTCTAATTCAATTGTTGTAAGTTCCTCTAAGCATCTTTGCCATACTTGCCTAAAGTCTGCTTCATTTATATTCCATTTTTGAATTGGACTTGCTGCATCCATCTATACATCATTTGCTGCAATGCATCTCTACAACACATGAGCCACAGATTCTTCCTCCATTTGACAAATCAAACACAAAGGATTATCAATAATGTATTTTTATGAAAATTCTACTTGGTAGGTAGTATGTTTTGACAAGCTTTCCACATAAAATTCCTAACCACACCAGGAACCTTCATACTCCATATTTTCTTCCAACTCTTGTCTACCACACCCCTTGTGGATGCCTCAAGTTCATGGCAATGAAATATGCACTTCTCACTATGAACATCCAATCTGAGGTGAAACCCCAATATCTCTTGTCTGCCTCACCAATGCTACTAATATAAATACTGCAAATCTGTTCTGCCTCATCTTTCTAAATCTCAATAATATTGTCGTCCTTCCAACTATAGTCCTCTTTATTGATGAATTATTTTACCTATGCCTCTTGATCTAGTAGCTTAATAATAATATCTTTTCCATTTCCCGCCCTTCATCTTAGTCCCCCTTTCAGCAGCTTCAATACAGACCATAAACTTCTCCAAATTAAATAAGGTCCTCTACCCATCTTTGCCTCCAATATCAATGTTTTGAATTTTGTTGTGTTTCGGCAGGAATTTGCCTTTCCGGTGTAGTGTTCGGTACACTCTACCACTCCATTCCGTTTCGTTTCAAATTTCGATCATTTCGGTCCCGTTTCGGCCATTCCGGTCATTTAGGCCGGAATTGAGCGTTTCGGTTCCTATTCCATTTCGGACAGTTTTTGTAATTTTCTTATACTTAGATGACATTTTTATAAATTTTAAATCCAAAATGTATCTAATTCATTCTAAAATATAAAATATATTTATATAATTTTAATTTTTTATAATTTTAAATATGTCCCCTCATTCTCTATTTTTTAAGTATTATTATTTTTAATAATTTATCTCTTCTTTAATTTTTTTTTCCTTTATTTTTGTGTCTTAACTCAAGTTTGTGATTTTTTTTCAATATATATTCATTTTATAAATTTTCAATTCTTCTATATATATACACATATATATGATACACACTTACATATATATGTATTTATTTTATTAGTTGTTAGTTTATATATACATATAAATATTTATATATAATATATAATTAATCCCGAAGCGGTACACCGAAACGTACCGGTACCGAAATATTCCGTTCCAGTGCCTCAACCGGAATGATCTCCGAAACGGATTTCAAAACTTTGTCCAATATGGTTTAGTTTTTGAAATAATTCTCATGGAAAATTTGTGAAACCAAGGTTGTGAAGCACTCAGATTTCTGAAGCTCATACCTCCCTCAGCTTTTGAAATCCCCATTTTATTCCAACTCCTCTAATGAATTTTTTTTCTCACCTTCCTTAGTACCCCACTTGAATTTAGAGATCATAGTTGTTATCTCCTGACACGGATTCTTTTGCAGCCTAAATACAAAATTGATTTGATCAGCACTTCTCTTCTAGATTGGGAAAGAAATGAGGTTTTCCAACTTCTAATCTTCTGCCAAATTCGATCCTTAATACCCCTTAAAGCTTTAAACTTTGACCTTCCCACCACAACAAGTTGCCCAAATATTTTTCATAATTCCCACACACTCCTCCACCTGCTACTTTTGTGATGCTTCTCTTTTCATTGTCTTTAGTGTTAAAGCTAAAAAAGAATGAAGACTTTTGTTTGTTTTGCACTTGGCCTGACCCTTTCTCATACTTATGCAGAATATCTTGAAGCTTCAGCCATTTAGTGACCCTTACTCTACAGAATAAGTTGCAATCATCAGCAAACATGAGATGATTGATGCGAATTCCACATCTTTTCAATAACTCCCTTCTGATTTCACCTCTTTCCTCAACTGCAAATATTATTGAGCTCAGTCCTTCAACGCAGAGGATAAACAAGAATGGAGACAAATGGACACTTTGCCTCAAACCTCTAGAAGGATAAATAATGTCTCCAGGTTTTCCATTTATGAGAACTAAATAAGTAACTAATATTACACAGTCCATAATCAACTTTATCCACTTGTCTCTGAACCCCAATTTCCTCATAGCAGCCTCTAAATAAGCCTAATCCCCTCTATTGTAAGCTTTAGATGTATCAAGCTTCATAGCCAAACTTCCAGTCTTGCCTCTTTGTCGTGTCTTCATGGAATGAAGTATTTTATAAACAATCATTACATTGCCTGATATCAATCTCCCAGAGAAGAAGACACTTTGATTACAAGAAATTATTAAAGGAAGCACTCTCCTCAATCTATTAGCCAATATTTTAGAAATAATCTTATACAAAACATTACATAAAGAAATAGGTCTAAAGAAACTCACATTCACAGATTTCTTGAGTTTTGGAATTAAAACAATATAAGTAAAATTCAAGGAAGAAAGCATACCCTCTCCATTCAGAAAGTCAAGCACTATTTTGCTGGTATCATCTCCTCCAGTTTTCCAACGAGCTTGAAAAAAGCATGCACCAAAGCCATTCAGACCAGGGGATTTTAAAAGTTCCATTTGTTTAATTGCTGCATCTATTTGTGCTCTTGTGAATTCAGATTCTAGCTTATCATTCATAGCTTCAATTACTCTAGCCTTCATAGAATGCAAACATTCTTCAATAGATGCTGGTGATAGGCCAGAAGAGGTAAATATATGTTCAAAATACCCCTTAAAAGCATCTACAATATCTTCAGCCTCTGTCAGAATCCTTCCAGAATTATCATTAATCTATTTGATCATGTTCTTCCTTTTCCTTTGTGTTGTACAAGCATGAAAAAATCGAGTATTTCTATCACCTACTTTGTACCAATTCCTTTTAGCTCTTTGCCTCTAGTTAATGTCCTCTTGCTCCAATAGAACCCCTAGCTTTGACTGTAAGTATTTTATTTGAGCCGCCTTATGCACATCTTCATTATCTTGTAACAACTTCAACTTTTCAAACAACTCTTTTATTTTCTTCCCCCTATTCTTGTCTTTTTGTTTGCTCCATCAGCTAAGTGTCTTTCCACATCTCTCAAGAGATCCTTGCACCTTATTCATAAGATCAGCATGCTTAACACCAAAGATCCAATTGGCCTGCACAATGTTACCACAATCCTCCTCCAGTTCCCACTTTGCTTCATATTGAAACAGCTTCCCCACATTTCTAGTCACTTCCTTTTTCTCACTAAACCACATCATAATTGGTTAGTTCCTAACCACCAAACCTTCTATCCAATAATTCTTAAACATATTTGTCTATAGTGGATTAGCAATAGCCCTATCCAATCCTTCTTTTGTGTAAGTGACATCACTATGTTTATTGCTTCAAGTGATAACCTTTTTATATAACTATTTTTTTCAACACTAATTTAAATGGAAGGCATTTTTGTAAAACATGGTTATAGAATTGTCATTATTTTAAAAAAAGAAAATTATTTATTCAAAAGTGAGTTGTAAAAATATTATAAAAAAGTTGTCACTACCATTTGTCGTGTACGATTTGGTGTTAGCATTTTTGGGTCAAGCTTCGCCGGCCAACATTGCAATGTACCAACATTGATGTGATAGATAGTTCAAAAATGAATTTTTAATTGTTAAAATATCATAAATGATATGTCATTCACGGATATTTCAAGAGTAAATATAAAAGTTAACACTTAACGTGAATACATGATATGATACATGATAAGTCGGATTTATTTTATAATAAAAAGATTTATAGTTTAACTCATTATATCAAACTATATTAATTTATAAATTTAATGTTATAAAATATCTTTTGTGCATGAAACATTTTCTTGAAATATTTGTCATGTTAATAATATTAAGTAGGTGTTAAATTACATTTTCACCTAACAATAACAAAACTAGCAAGTATATGCAAAATCAGGATTAAGTTAGATGGGGATAGGTGCCTCAAACTTCATGAATTCTTCTATTTACAAGCTAAAAATTACATTCTCTTACGAATTTAATCTGCATTTTTCTTAATAAAGAGAACTTAGAGAAGCTTAAGGCGTCGTTTGGATTTGGAAAACGTTTTATCTTATCTCATTATTATAACTTTATCAAATTTTCACATAAAATATAATAAACAATTCAATATTTTTAAATTTTAAAACAATAATAACTAGGATTGTTGAACCCGGATAACCGGGTTCCCGGTTATGGGTTTCGGCCCGGATCAAACCAGGGCCGAAACTCGCATTTCTTAACCCAGGTAAACCCGAGCCGGGTACTTGGATTTAAAACCCGATTTTGGGTTTTAAACCCGGTATCCGGGGTTTTTTTTTTGTTGTTGAAAAAATCCATCAAAACGGACAAAACCTACTCTCTCTCTCTCTCTCTCTCTCTCTCTCTCTCTCTCTCTCTCTTGCCGAAACCCTAGCTTCCTCTGCTGTCCGAATCTTCGTCGCTCGTGTCGTCGTCTTCATCATCACTCTCCGTCGCTCCATCGTCTTCTCGGTTTCTTGGGTCATTTCATTATATATGCAAGTGTGTATGCCCTTACCTTTGTTGTTTGTTGTTTTCGATTTTTCTGGATATATGCAAGTGTGTATGCTGTTAGTGATTTCTCTTGCTTGAGATGTTCATTTTGTGAAAGGTAGTTCAGATCTCCGTATATCCTTTTTTTTATGGGTTTTTTAGGGTCAGATCTGTGCTAGCATCTGTTTAAGTTCAGATTTGCAGTAGTTTTTTTAGGGTTTTTTTTTTTTTTTTTTCCTTTTATTACTTTCTTGATTTGGGTTTGTTTTGTTTTCATTTCTTTGTGTTTTATGCCCAAATCTAGGGTTCCTTCATTACGTTCTGTTTTGTTATTATTCTGTTTTTATCGTGGCTCTTAGGTTAGTATTTCCTTAGTGTCTTAACCCTTTTGCAATATTATTTGAATGCTGCCATTTTCTATAAACTTTCTTTTTGATAGGTAAGCAAAAACTTTTATTGATGGCAATAGGCATAGCCCATGTACAAGAGTGCCCTGTAGTTTTAGTTCGTTAATATTTATGGCTCGATCTGTTATTGTGTTGTCAAAAGAGTACAAACCTTAATATTCATAATTTTTTTGTTCACTGTTAACTTCCCAAAACTTGTAGTTTCAGTGTATTCCTGGTCTGTTTTTGGCACAAAACTGGTCTATTAATACCCAGCTTTTAACAATTTTCTATTTATTTATTTTTTCTTTTTTAATTTCTCAATTTATTTGCCAATTACATACCTAGAGTATGTGTCCAAAATAAATCATGTTAGCCCATCTTATAGTAGCATATGGTTGTATGCTAGTATGAATCTAATATATTTACTTGTTTTTAATTGTTAGATTACGTTCACAGATTCAACTTGGGATGGATGGAATATAACAGGATACTGGGGATGGGACACAACTAGATCTGTGTTGAGCTATAGATAGGGATTTTGGTTTTTAATTCCAATGATATTGAGGACATGTTGCTGTTATTTGGACTAAAGGTATTCTTAGGACATGATTATGTTGATTATTTAGATTTAAAATATTCTAAGTGCTTTTTTAATTTTAGGTGATAGTGAAGTTACAAGTTTTTGTGTCTTTGATTCCAGAATACTGATGATATTAAGCGGGGTCTGTTTTCTATTCTAGGTTATACAAGTGGCTTGCTGGCCTATCTAGTCTAGCAACAAATGTGTAAAATAAATTATCTTTTGAATAAGAAAAATTATTAGGTATTTTCAAAAAATGGATGGCGTGGATTATTAAACTTACATCCCATTACAATATATTATTATGTAATTAAAATTTATTTATATAATTTAAAATTTATCCTGTGATCATATTATGATATAATAAGAATGCTATATTTCTGTATTTTGAGATTATCTAATAAGAAAAATTCTACTTATCATATTATGATACAACCTTTTGTTCTTGATACTTAAAATTTGAGTTACAAACTTTTTTGAAATTTACCAAAACCACCAATATTGGGGATGTGAAGCAATGGCACACAGAGCCAAATAGGTGTTAGACGAATTTAGCAGCAGCTACCTTATCTGCATTAATAAGACTTCTATGCCTTATTACTAGCTTATGATGATCTAGACATATAAATTGCATCTTCTACATATTCCAATGGGTTTTTTTGTTCTGTAATGAGTTATCTCTCTTTGTTGCCATTGCCACTTTTTGATCTATTGTTTCTCGAGAGAGAGCGTTTGTAGATATTACATCTTTGTTATGCTATTTTGTGTTGGAAATGAAATTCTTATAAAAAATTTCTGTTCTAGTGGTTTTGAGAAGGGTTTTTCTTGCACCAAGTTCATCCCATTACTCAATGTGATCAAGGTTTCTTATTCTGCTAGGTTTGTTCTTTCTGTTCAAGAGTAAGTTTGCAATTTCCTTTCCTTTTTATCTATAGAAACTGATAGGTTTGTTGAGCTTTTCTAAGTGTTCAAAACTTTTGTTTTTTTGCAGGTTCTCTTTCAATTAGATCACTTGAAGTTGCTACTTGGTGTGAGATTAAATTATTGAAGACTATGCTAATGATTTGTAATTTATATATTGTAATTTTGTATTTTGTAATGTAATGTCTAAATAACAAAATAATGTAATATGTAGTTGGTTTGCATTTTATTTTTTCATTTTTATTATTCTCGAAAATGTTAGTATTATACTTTTTATATAGGAGAATTATGCTTTGCAACATTTTTATATAAATATGGGTTTTTTTATTAATAATAGACGTGATGTTTGAAGAAAAAATAATTTGATTATATATATATATTTTAAAAAATATGCTTCAAAAATATATTTTTTTAATTAAAAAAAATCTGGGTACACCGGGTTTTCGAAACCCGGATTCACCCGAGTTTTGGCCCGTGTTTGAAACTGATTATATCCGGGCCGAAATCTGGCTCGGATTTGAAACCCAGGTTCTGGGCCGGGTATAACCGGATTCCCGGTCCGGAACCCAGATGAACAGTCCTAATAATAATAATATTTTATTTAATTTTCATTTTTGATCTAAAATTATATCATCTCATCTCTAAATCCAAACTAGACCTAAGGCTCTCAAGTTGGTTCTTAGAGCCTTAGTTCTTGAAGCTCGTGGCCCATTATTAGGCCCATGGTTGGGATGCAGCTATTTTTGTTGAATTGGATGGACAATCAATATGAGGCTGAAGGTATTCAATTTAAATAAAGGCTAGATGGATTTAGGGCACGTTTGGAAATTACAAGAATTGTAAAAATTTTAATTTTTTTTTATAATTCTATTTCCAAACACCATTAAAACATAAAATACTTTTTAATTTTTAAGTTTTTCATCTCATCATTACCTAAACATTATTTAAACATAAAAATCAATACAATATTTACAAACTTCAAAATAAAAATTATATTAAAAAAATTATATTCAAACAATTTTTTAACTTTATAAGATTTTTATTAAGTTTTTCTTTCTCATTTCTCAAAATTAATAAATTAATGTTACTTAAATCATTTCACTACTATTTACTTAGGCTAAGATTTTTATTGATGACCATCATTAGTTGATGACCATCATTAGTTAGGTAACAAAAGAAAATGCCATTGAATTTTATTTTTCTTTATCTGCATAAATGTTTGAGGACCAAATCCCTGAGACTTTTGAACTTGTCCCCGACTCACAGGCCACGGCCTCACACCATTCATGTATGCTTATAAATACAAATATATACACAGACTCCACATATAATGACTACAGATTGATATGTGTGTGTTTGTTGGTATTTTCATGGGAAGTGTTGGAGATAAATTCTACACAGAGAACTAAACCAATACCATGGAAATGGCTGCTCTTTTTTGACTTTTTAATATCATAGATTTTGATTGATTTAGTATCTCTCTCTCTTCTTCTTCTTCTTTTTATTTTATTTTATATATTAATCTTATCCTGTAATTATTTTTGCCACTATGCATGTTTGATGAAATTATTTGTGGCGAGATTGGACTCCTACGTACAATTAAAATATTTATCAGATTTAAATATGGTACACTTGAACCGTCTTCTTTGACAAAAGTCAAAATTCAAAAGCAAACTTCTTTCTGTTCACAACTTTTTGAAGTCACAATCCACTCACAAGCAAATTTCTTCTTTTCATAGCTTTTAATATTAAACCATTTCAAGAAGTTATCATACACACCTCAAATATTCTCAACAATTAATTAATATAATTCATTGACGCGCATACAGCATGTATAATGAGAAAATAAAATAAATATAGACACAACTTTTACATGACTCTTTAATTTTAAAAAAAATATTTTTATTTTTTAAATTTATTATTATGTAATCGTGTAATAATTGCGCATGCATCCTATCAATATCACAAAATAAAAATAAATTAGAATGGTCCACTCGATATATCCCTTGCCTGCCATCCATTCATTCATGCTTTGGTCATCTGCACATGCAAAATAGGTTATTTACATTTGGCATGCATTCTAAATTGTATAATATGCCTATTTTTCATTAATGAAATTACCCAAATGTCCTTATAGAGTAACACAAAGATCCATCAATTCACTTAACAAATTGGTTAGTTGTCAACTATATAATTATTTAATAATTAAGTAATAACATAAAGTAAATAAATTGCAAAACACCAAGATTGGTAACAAAGGGAAATCATTTGAAAAACTCTTTAAAGGTAATACCCTATTGGGCAGCCAAATCTAGAAAAATGAATTTTATTATTTGAAAATCAATTACAAACAAGTTTCAATTAAAAAACTTTGTCAATTGACACTCTTACTTGACCAGACAAATGACCCGTTTGTCTCTACTGCAGTAGCAACTAGAACCTCTAACAATCTTCAAGCATTAACTTCTCTATTGGAACTCCAGTGACTGAGTCACGATCATTGAAGCTCAATCTTGGATCACACTCTTTGAGAGAAATAATATGAAAATTCTCTAAGAAATTTTGTTATCAAAATATGTATTGGAAAGTGTTCTAGAAAATATTCAGAATTGAATCTCTATAGATTATAACCAGTAGGATTCCTTAAATAAACAATCTGAAAGTAGTTTGAATTATAGTAGGAATTTGCCAACGGAGCGACTTTGTCATGAGGGACTCTTCTAACAGGATGCTGACACCTAGTATTAAATCTTCTCAGTAGTAGCAATTTTCCATTCAAACTCTTCTTTGGATAATTACAGAATCCTTGAAATTCCATTTTCACACTTATGACTTATCTAAAACATTTATCTAAAACACTTCCTAATAATTTTTAGATAAACTCAAAATAGTTATAAATAAAGTCAAAGTATTTTACATTCATCCAAATTATAAAATTAAAAATAAGATGAAGTCTATCATTTTAATCACTTAGTCCTATCCAAACTTATCAACTTAGTCACCTAATCCTAGCCAAACTCTTGCCTCTACAAATGATCCCGTGAAAGACAAAGGACAGTACATGATATTCATCTCTTGTCTATTTCCTTGGCAAACTTATATTCTTTGGTGTGACAAAGTGCTATATTCTTCGATCACTTGAATATCCCATAATCTTCGAGGAAAGTCTCTTCATTGCCCCATCCTACTCTTTTAACTTTGGCGGCTTTGATCTATTCTATGTTGGTAGAGCGCAACTTTCGGATGTTCGACTCTAATCCATAATATTAGACTATACGCATAATATGGATAATTTCACATTCCGATAGAGAACTTGCGTGGCATGACACTGTTTCGATCACCTCAAGTATCAGAACATGATGGTGAGGACATGAAGACTCTCTGTAAACATCCCATGTTAAGCTTTGGGTAGTTAAACTAGAAGTGAAGTAATTTTGGACGCTCAGCATGTATCTAGAGTTTGGAGGCACTCTAAGAATCTGCTGCACACGCATTTGTTGAGTGCTCTATTGCTAGTTCTATTTGGAATCATTTCTCCACTGTGTTTGGTGTATCACTTCCAGTTTTTGGTGGATGGAGAGAATGCTTAATAATTTGGTGGACTTTGTTTGGTGGTTCAGATAAGTTTCATTTGTTAGCACAGTTGGTCCCAATTTTGATTGTTTGGGAGCTGTGGCTTAATAGAAATGCTGCTAGATTTGATGCTAAAGTTAAATCCACATCCATGGTTACTGGAAAGGTAAAAAGATAGTTACAAGAGTTGAATGATGGGATTAAGCCCTCAAAAGTCACTGCTTAAGCATTGGTTACATGTTCTGCATGTAACCAGTTGCTGAGTATTCCAACGCTTAAACTAATTCCTATAAAGCCAAGTTTGGTTCCTAGGATGCCCCCTTCAAGAGGAAGATTGAAGTTGAACCTTGATGGAGCTTCTAATGGGAATCCTGGCCCTGCTGGGTGTGGAGTAATATGCGATTATAAAAGGGAGTTTTCTTTGTGGTTTTTCAGTTAGCTGAGGTATTGATACCAACACTTATGCTGAATTTGCTGCATTAAAACTCGGTCTTTTTTTATGCTATCAACTGAGCATACTTGACTTGGTGATTGAAACGGACTCTTTGTTAGTTGTCAATTGTGTTAACAATCAAAAGCACAGCCACCATGGGGCTTATTTTGAGCTTTGGGAAGACATCATTAGTTTGTAAGAGCACCTGGATTTTACCATTCAGCATATATACAGAGAAGGAAACTTTCTTACAGATGGCCTTGCCAATATTAATATAGCCATCTACTTAGATTTCTTGGTTTTGAGAATTTTAGATGTAACCCCCAAGCTTTGTTTGTAATATGGTATTTCTCCACCATAAGCGAGGGTAGATAATAAAACTGGGAATACTGTCTATCTTCCTTGAAGAAGAAGAAGAAGAAGAAGAAGTTATTTTCTCTCTATTACTCCTCGCTCCAGTTGTGATTTGCCAACCCAATCAATATGGTTCATCTTGTTCTATTGCTTATTTAGCTTTTGTTAAGATTTCTTTGTGTAACATCTTGATTGCAATATATAGAGGTATGCCACATGATGTTATACTTGGATTTTTCTTAATGAAATTAACTTACCCAAAAATTATATAATTAATTAATAATAATATTGCTTATATATTTGATTTAATTTACAAATCTACGTGATTGTTTATTTTATTATGCTATCACAATCTCTTCATATCTACTCAATTATGTAACTAATTAATTTCTTCATACTGTGTCTTGATTAAGGCTTCTTGGTTTTGTTTTGGTACGTTAAATTTCATTAAGGAATAACCTAAGTACAAAAATCAAAGGGGCGTGTTAAAGCTATTTACATGAACTACAAGATCTCTTAGCATTAAGCTACATGACCAAGCAAAGAACTTTGAGAGATAAAATGACAACATCAGGACTTCGTTTTTTCAAGTCCTAACGTAATTTTAGAAGTTTCACATCCAAAATTTCTTACGACTAAGATTTCGTTCGTGTTATTCTAAAAGGAGTTTTGTCACTTGCAACTCTGGTGTGTGAACACACCACTTGTTTTAAGACTCTGAGTTAACACACTTTACAAACCTATTTTTTGCAAACTCAACACATCATTAAAGTGGGCCTCACAATGATTAAAAAAAAATTATTAGTGTTTTAATTCTTTTTAATAATGACAACGGATCAAACAACAGTAAATAACAAATTTTATTCTGAAAGCAACCTTGCCTTGACATGTACACATTTTAGGGGACTTCTCACTAGCTAACTGTTGTGGAATTAAAAAACAGGACAATAAATTGGGTTTTTGCGGCTAAAATTATTAATTATTTTGTAGTGTCAGAACCACTTTTAGGCTAGAGCGGCCCATCCTTTTAAAAAAACAATTAATAATTAATATTTAAATTTAAATAAAATTTGATAACAAAATAATATTGACCCCAAAAAATTTGAAAATTTCTTCAAAAAGTTTCAAATATATGAAAAATTTCTCCAAATTCTTCCAACCCCCTCCAAAAATTCTTGAGTCTTATGAAAAAAACAGTTTTAAAATATTTCTTTAAGTCCATAAATTTTGCCTCCAAAATATAAAAATGAGTAAACTTTTAAAAAACTTGAAGATATGAGTTAAATAACCCAAAATCCTGTTGCAGTGTTGCTAAAGTATGAATTTATATATCTATATGCGTTGATACATACATTTCTTTTATAAAATTCAAAAGTCATTCATAATTTTAAAAAAAAATTAAAGTGTTCTTTTTAAAAATATTTAAACGTTTGTGTTAATGTCTAAAAATAGCACGACGGGTCAGAATGAGAGAAATAATCATTTCCAGTCTGCTATGGCGATGTGGAGACCTGGGGTGGTCCGGTATGGTTGTATGATGTATGTGCTTACATCCATAATAGTGAACAAGAAATAAATGTAGGAAACTAGAAAAGTAAAAGACATGGAAATACATAGAATTACATAGTTTGGCATAATGCTTACATTCATGAGAGTTTGTGGAGGGGAGAATCCACTATAATACAATTGCTTTACAGTCTCTCATGGTCTCTCATCCTTGCTGTATAATGGGAATCGTATATATATTTTCTATATTATATCATAGATATAATACAGTTGGTGCTCTAGTTGCAAGATTGAAGAAGCTCAAGGAGAAGTCGAAGTCACAGTCTGGAAGAACTTCGAAAGAAGAAGAAGAATCCTTTGAAATTATCTAGTTCCCTCCCTTTTATCTTCTGTCTATAGTTCCTTTACGTCACATCTTCAATTTTTCTCCTGACACTTGTCCTTCCTCAACCTCTTGTCCACTCATTCATTTTCTCATTCTTTCCTCCTCACAAGATCTTCAATTTTGGGCTGGGCTTAGAAAACTACTTGGCTCTAGTATATTTTATCTTCTCCCGTTTGCATTTCTAAGTTCTTCAATCAATGAATCAATCTTTTACTTAATGAAAAATGAATGAATAAAAATATGCAGTGAAATTTCTTGTTTTATTTGAATTAAGAGCCCACATTTATGTCACCTGGCAAACATAAATATAAATATCGCCCATTAACTAGTCTATACCTCTCTTCTGTAATTTATTAGTAATTAATATAGTTGGTATGATAAATCTGTACAGTATCTATGTTTTAACATGACTTGCTTGTAGAGAAACAAGGCAATAACTCCACATTAATTAGCTCTCTCTCTCTCTCTCTCTCTCTCTCTCTCTCTCTATATATATATATATATAAACCTTCTTCAACCATCTAAATTAACGTGTTGCATATCTATCCGTGGAAGATGAACGTTGGACGTCTTCATAGCTTTTTTCGTATGCTGTATCCTGCTAAGCCACAGTACTGTGGCTGACTAAAATCAAGATTTATCAAGCAAGGAAGAAATTGCGTTTGAGCAGCAACTAGTAAATCTTAAGTACTCTGCAATTAAGAGCATTCAAGTGAGATTTCTGAAAGCTATTCGTTTCATTACGCCCATTTTTTTTGTAATTATTAAAGAGTTTTTCATTGCATACAATGACAAACAAGACCGATACAAAATGGTAATACCGAAAAGGTAGCTGGCGGTACGTATTTTTAATTTGGTAATTTTCCGATAAAAAAACATGTGTTTTATGATAACATTAATGACAATGAAATAGTTCTAATGTGTTGTAAGCAATGAAAGCGAACAGCCGACGAGTAGCATCTTCTAATTTTGATCCTCGCATCATCTCCATCATCTTCAAATGCATTTACTTTCTTTGTATTGAAAGCTAATCAGATGTGATATTTGCAGGTGGATGGAGACATATATGATTGTATTGATTTCTTCAAACAACCAGGCTTTAATCACCCGTTTTGGAAGAATACTAAAATTCAGGTTTTGAAAATTATTAACATTTTACAATCCCAACTTATACTATTGAAGATCGACCATGTGTGGTTGTTCTAATTTGTTAAAAGTTCTTTACAGATTAAACATAGATTATTTATGGAAGCAATGAAAAACAAAGGGAATTTATCATCGAGTATTGGGCTAAAAGATGGAGGTTGTCCTTATGGAATGGTTCCAATTAAGAGAATCGATGAAGATGATTTGGCAATAGCCAAAACAAATTCAAAGATATATCTATCCAATACTGAAGAAGAACCCTGACATCATGTCAGTATTACTTCTTTATTTTTGTTCTTATCATGGTGTTGTCAATAAATTGTGCTAATAAATTAATTATCCCATAGTTTGCAATACTTAGAACAAAACCTGATCCGACTAGGAAGATGGACGGAATTCAAGCATTCTTCAGCAACTTTCTCCCAAAAGGAATCAATGGATCCCAATATAGTTCATTTCACATGACACTTTTAAATGGCCTCGACAGCTTAAAAGTCGGATTCATGGTAATTCTACCATTCTATTATGAAAAATTCTTAGTCCGTAGTTTTTAACATTTCCATGATATATCACATCAGACCTAAATGCTCAAGGTGAATCATCATTTAGGTATGTCCATTGCTGTTCAAAGACAACAAGATTCGCCTATTTGCTCATCTCGTGGTGAGTTATACTATATTCTTCTTAATATATATTTATAAAATATTACTCTATCGAGAGATTAAAAAATATGTTTTTTTCCACTTTTGTACTTTATTATATAATAATTTTATACTCCGACAGATGGATGGATAGAGACAATGTTTTAATCAACAGTATCCAGTGTTGAAACCACCCTAAGTGTGAATGCAAATAGCTGTTGCACATGTCAATTAGGCACTGTTTCTCTCTTTGGTGTATTAGGCACCAACTTGATTTCCTTATTCTACAAAAGCTGCAGCTGGAAATTATCCATGTATTACGGCTAATTTCCAGCAACCCTTGGGGCTGACCTCTCCTATAAAAGGAGAGTTTTAACTCGTGTAAATATGTGGGCAAATATCCGAGAGAAAGAGGGAACGTAAGAGTGTTTTGTAGAGTTTTGTGAATTTGTACAAACTCAGTAAAGGAGGCTCCAGTGGACGTAGGCAATTTTTCGAATCACTTAAATATCGTCTTGTGTGATTTTAGACAAGTTTGAGGCGCAACAATTGGTATCAGAGCTCTTGGTTCGAGCTGTCCAGAAATCAAGTTGATCAAAATCAACTTTTGATCACTCCAGGGTGTTCCTTGCATCGAGACGAATCCGTTGCCGCAAACGGAATAAAAAACGGAGGTCGGAGGAGCACGCACGCGCCGATAAAAGATCAGAGAGTCAATCCACGCGCCTCACGCGCATCTGGAGGTTGAAGACGACTGAGCACCACGCGCATCCACGCGCCCTCACGCGCCCAGAGGAAGAAGACGCTGTTCCTCATGCTCCTCACACGCCCAGCAGGATCAGCGCGTGACCTTCACGCGCCTCACGCGCTCCACTCGCACAGCTGCCGCGTGTGCTTCTCACGCGCCAGACAATCAGGGCCGTTTGTTTTCTAGATCCATTTTGGGCTTGATCTAAGCCATTTGGAGTTCGATTTCAACAATCAAATAGTGCTTTCCTACTATTTGGATCGTTCCGGACTCATCCTTACGGTTAGAATTTCGAAATTTTTAGTCTAAATTTTTCTAAACTCAAATGGAACATTCTGGAAGAGACAGGAGCTCTGAACATGCCAGTAGCTCAGGACGTTGGTCCACAGTGTCAAATGCTAAGTTTGAAGTTGAAAAGTTCAATGGAACCAGCAACTTCGGCATGTGGCAGTGTGAGGTTATGGATGTGTTGATCCAACAAGAGTTGGATATTGCGTTGGAGGAAAGACCAGATGAGATGACTGAAAAGGATTGGAAAAAGCTAAATACCCAAGCTTGCAGTACAATCCGGTTATGCCTTACCAAAGAACAAAAGTATTTTGTCATGAGAGAGACAAATGCAAGGAACTTTGGCAGAAATTGGAGGATAAGTTTATGAAGAAGAGCATTGAGAGCCGTCTGCACTTGAAGAAAAAGCTCTTCAGATTCCAATTTCGTGAAGGTATTTCCATGTCTGAACATCTAAATAGTTACAACCAAATTCTTGCTGATTTGTTAAACTTGGATGTTGAAATCCAAGATGAAGATAAGGCTTTACTACTGTTAAATTCCTTGCCTGATATATATGAGCATTTAATTACTACTCTATTGTATGGGAAGGAAAAGATCAGTTTTGATGATGTATCCAGTTCTTTAATTAGTAATGAGTACCACAGAAAAGATAAGCAGGTACAACAAGATACATCAAGTGAAGCGCTAACAGCAAGGGGGAGACCATAGTCAAGGTATCCCGGAAGGAGGAAAGGTTTTCATTCGAAAACCAGAGCCACATCACGTGGCTCATCAGTCGGCAGAAGAATCGCCAGAGACGAGTGTTCCTTTTGTCACAATAAAGGACACTGGAGGAAGGATTGTCCCAACCGGAAGGGACAACAGCAGAATCAACCCACCACAGCCAATGTCGTGGACAGAAATGACGAGTCAGATTTTGCCTTGGCAAGTTCATCACCCATTTGTCATTCCGATGAATGGATTATGGATTCCGGATGTACCTATCACATGTGTCCCAATCGGGACCGGTTTACTGATTTCACAAAAATTGATGGTGGAGCAGTACTTATGGGCAATGATAGTGCCTGTAAGACTCAAGGAATAGGTAGCATTCGGTTAAAGCTGCACGATGGCAGCGTCAAGACTCTGACAGAAGTTCGGTATGTTCTGGACTTGCAGAAGAATCTCATCTCACTGGGATCTCTGGATTCAAAGGGATTCAGAATCACCATTGAAGACGGAACTCTCAAGGTACTAATGGGAGTTCAAGTGGCAATGACGGGTTTGAGGCGAGGAAACTTGTACTTCTTGCAAGGAAGTACTGCTGATGGAAGAGCTTCCACATGCTGTGAGGAGCTAGATGAGACTGATGATGACACCACCAATCTTTGGCACATGCGTATGGGACACGCTGGAGAAAAAGCTTTGCAAACACTGGTGAAGCAAGGCTTACTCAAAGGTGCCAAGACTGGAAAACTGTCCTTCTGTGAGCACTGTGTATTGGGAAAGCAGAAGCGGATCAAGTTTGGAACTGCTGTACACAATACACAGGGAATCCTTGACTATGTACACTCCGATGTTTGGGGACCTACCCAAAATGCATCTTTGGGAGGTAAGCATTGGTTTGTAACCTTTGTAGATGATTATTCTCGTCGTGTGTGGGTATATACGATGAAGAATAAAGATGAAGTGTTGAAAATCTTCCTTGATTGGAAGAAAATGGTTGAGACTCAGACCGGCAGAAAGATCAAGCGGCTCAGATCTGATAATGGAGGAGAGTACACTTTAGAGCCCTTCATGGAAGTATGCCGGAGAGAGGGAATTGTCAGACACTTCACAGTACGAGGTACACCGCAGCAGAACGGTGTGGCAGAACGGATGAATCGTACTTTACTAGAGAAAGTGCGATGTATGTTGCTGGATGCTGGATTTTCAGTAAACAATTTTGGGCTGAAGCTGTGACATATGCCTGCAATCTCATCAACCGACTACCCGCAGCTGCCAATGACGGGAAGACACCCATTGAAATGTGGAGAGGTAAACATGCTACTGATTATGACTTTTTACACGTTTTCGGATGTCCTGCTTACTATCATGCTAAAGAAAGTAAGCTTGATCCTAGAGCTAATAAAGCAAAATTCTTAGGCTTTAGTACTGGTGTAAAAGGGTATAGACTCTAGTGCATAGAGTCTAAAAAGGTAATCATCAGTAGAGATGTTACATTCAATGAATCTGAGATGCTTAAGTCACATAAGCATAAAGATTCCAATGAAGGCAGCAATGATGGCGAAACATCAGATGATTTGCAGACTGTGAAGTTTATTACTTCAAAGAATTCGGGAAAGCATGGACAAGATAAGGTTGATAGTCCAGTCACAGTACCTCTATGTCAACTCGAATCAATAGCAACCAACAGACCGAGAAGAGAGAAACGTGTACCAACACGTCTTGCAGACTATATGACATATGCATTACCAGTTGAAGGGGGTGAGATCCCAACCACTTACAGAGAAGCCGTACAGTCCAGTGAACAAGTTGAATGGACAAATGCTATGAATGAAGAGATGCAGTCTCTTCACCAGAACCAGAATAGGGAGCTTGTGCCACTTCCCAAAGGAAAGATGACAATTGGCTGTAAGTGGATCTTCAATCAGAAAGATGATCAAGCTGCTAAAAATGGAGTGCGATACAAAGCTAGGTTGGTAGCCAAGGGCTACGCTTAGACAGAGGGAATTGACTACAGTGAAGTATTCTTTCATGTTGTGAAGCATTCATCCATTTGGATATTTCTAGCTTTGGTTGCAAAATATGATCTTGAGTCAGCACAGCTTGATGTAAAGACAGCTTTCTTACATGGTGATTTGGAAGAGGAGATTTATCTGTCTCAACCAGAAGGTTTCAAAGAAGCTGGAAAAGAAAATTGGGTATGCAGTTTGAAGAAGTCTCTCTATGGCTTGAAGTAATCACCTCGGCAATGGTATAAGCGGTTTGACCGTTTTATGATGGATCTAAAATACACTCGTTGCCAATACGATCACTGTGTATATTTCAGAAAACTTGTAAATGGATCTTTCATTTATTTGCTTTTATATGTAGATGATATGTTAATAGCATGTAAAAGCAAGGGGGAGATAAATCGTTTAAAAACTCAGTTAATTCATGAGTTTGAAATGAAAGATCTAGGAGAAGCATGAAAAATATTGGGGATGGAGATCAGTATAGATAGGGTGAAAGGTACAGTTCACCTTACTCAGAAGCAGTTTCTGAAGAAAGTACTGCAACGCTTCAACATCGACTCGAAGACGAAGTCGGTGAGTACTCCTATGGCCCCATATTTCAAGCTCAGTGCATTACAGTCTCCTAAAGATGATGAAGAGCGGGACTACATGAGGAATGTCCCATATGCAAGTGTTGTTGGAAGCTTAATGTATGCCATGGTGTGTACACGACCTGATATCTCCCAGGCCGTCAGCTTAGTTAGTCGCTATATGCATAATCCTAGAAAGGCTCATTGGCATGCGGCTAAGTGAATTCTACGATACATTTTAGGGACCGTAGATATTGGTTTGAAGTTCGAGAAGAGTGAAGATAGTCTAGTAACTGGATATGTTGACTCAGACTATGCAGGTGATCTTGACAAACGCCGATCGACAACTGGATATGTGTTCACTATGGGTGGAGGACCAGTTAGTTGGCGATCAATTTTGCAGTCGACAATTGCATATCATCCACTGAGGCTAAATACATGGTTGTAACAGAAGCCATGAAAGAAGCTATTTGGTTACAGGGATTGGTAACAGATTTGGGCTTTAAGCAGCAAGAGGTTACCGTTCACTGTGACAGTCAAAGTGCAATTCATTTGGCAAAGAATCAAGTATATCACTCTCGAACAAAACATATAGATGTTCGATTTCACTTTGTACGTGAAATATTAGAAGAAGAAGACATCAAACTTCAGAAGATTGGCACTAAAGATAATCCAGCAGATATGTTGACGAAAGTCGTCACAGGGATCAAGTTCCAACACTGTTTGGACTTGATCAATATTATACACTGCTGAGCACCCTCGGGTGCATTGGAGCGCATTTGATAGCAGAAGTCTCTCATGTCAAAAGAATGAGGTGCATTCATTTGAAAAAATGAATCAGTTTGTGAGCAGCCTGGTATGGCACACTTGGGTGGAGGGGGTGATTGTTGAAACCACCCTAAGTGTGAATGCAAATACCTGCTACACATGTCAATTAGGCACCGTTTCTCTCTTTGGTGTATTAGGCACCAACTTGATTTCCTTATTCTACAAAAGCTGCAGCTGGAAATCAGTCATGTATTACGGCTAATTTCCAGCAACCCTTGGGGCTGACCTCTCCTATAAAAGGAGAGTTTCAGCTTGTGTAAAGATGTGGGCAAATATCAGAGAGAAAGAGGGAACGTGAGAGTGTTTTGTAGAGTTTTGTGAATTTGAACAAACTCAGTAAAAGAGGCTCCAGCGGACGTAAGCAATTTGCCGAACCACTTAAATATCGTCTTGTGTGATTTTGGACAGGTTTGAGGCGCAACATCCAGGATATATATAACTCAGTTCTCAGATACCGCTAGGTTGGACCCTCTATAATATTTTAACCGTAGATGGAAATCAATACACTACAAAGTTGCGAGTCATTAAGGTAAATAAAATTAGTACATGCACCAAATATATAATCTAATCTCAGTAAAAATTAAATGGTCTACATGCATACTCATAATTTTCTTTTGTTTTTGCTGCCTTTGATGTAAAAAGGATTATATAAGTACAGGGCCAAATTCAAAAGAATCTGTGTGGACTTTACTATTTAAAGAAAAGAGTGTTATTGTTGGTTTCTGGGCGTCGACATTATTTGGCAAATTGAGTGAGTTTGGAAACCAAGCTGATTGGGGAGGTGAAGTTTATAGTCCATTGGACCAACCAAGTCCTACCATGGGTACAGGCATTCGTCCACGTAGTGACAAGTTTAGCTCGACTAGGTCAGCACATAGTACTCATATTGTAGTTGCGTACGAGAATTCACAATCTAAATTCGTGAACCCAAGGGATACAGAAGTGTATGAATCCGATCCAGAATCATATACTACAAGAGAAGCGGGCTTTTGTGACTCAAATTTAGTGACCAAAAGGACTATTTCTGACGGTTTTGTAGTGATATATATAGTATTGTCGATGCTGGAAATTGGAGTGAAGAAGTTGGACGTGCAATTTTATTTGATGGTCCTGGTGGAATTAAAAGTGCTTGAACATTTGATGTTCGGCATATGATGGCCTACTACGAAAATAAAAAAAAAGTGCTCGAGATTTGTAATGCAATTCCTATTTTCATATGTTGATGATTTTTCCCAACTATAAAAGTTCTTTACAAGTACGTACAATAAATTATTTAACATATCTAAGTAAGAGTTATGCTGCAACAAATGCGACATTATCCAAAAACTTCACAGCCAAATAACAGCGAGACGGAAACCAACTCAATTTAGCACATGTTGGTTGTCAAACATATAAGGATGGTACGGTTCCCATAAAGGCAGGATGACGGACACTACTAGCTAGTGAGATGCAGAACCAATGTATGGGGATGTTTTCTCTTAAAAAGAATCTCATGATATGAGTGTAACCGAAGTTAAAAATTACAAGCTCCGCACGAATTGCCTCAGGAATTAGATCATGGTCTAATTCTAGAGACCCATATAATTAATAGTACGTTTGTATTTCCGTTGTGTCCTAGTGGTTCCCATTCCCCACAAGTTGTATCTTGAGTACTGCTTATATAAAATCTACAGATTTCATCGTGTAGCCACATCTGCCATGAGAGATTGCCGTTGTCGAATAGGTAATAACAGTGTAAACCATTAATTCGGAGATCCTCCTTCATGGGTACACTTGCTCTATCACTTACTGCATATTGTTCTAATACACTCACAATTAATTCGTTGCTGATGTAAAATGTCTTTGACCATATAATATACAACTAGTACTTCAAGATCTGATAGCCAGTTCATACAAGTAGTACTTGAATTTTATTTAAACTGATGGAGTATTTTAATTATATGATTATCATCTTTTCACCTCAATATCCCAGTGCATGATGCACCCATCTTAGAAATGATAGAGGATTGTTCTCTTTTAGATACTCGGAGACACTCAGGACTTCTTGAAGTGTGTTAGTTTTTTCCTTTTTACAATTCTTTCTAAAATTCCCAATGTATCACTACAGCAGAAGGCACTTTTTCTGGGGAATCAAAATTGCTGGGAAAAACATAAAAATCCCCACCAAATGTCTATGCCAGCGATTATAAACTCGCTAGACAATCATCGGTACTATTTAGCCATTTCTGATATACTGCCGCGAATATCCAAAATCGCCGTCTAAAGTGTAAGATTTAGCAGCAATTTTTTAATCACCGGTATATAATTTCAAAAGGGTAAATTTCTATGGCAAAGATGAAGAAATCGTTGGGAAATTAGATGACATTGATTTTTTCATCACCGGCAAACTAATTAAATAACGGAAAATGATATCCCGGCGATGAAGAAATCACTGTCATCTAATTTCCTAGCGATTTCTTCATCGCTGGTATCTAATTTCAAAAGGGTAAAATTCTATGGCGACGATGGAAAAATCGGTGGGAAATTAGATGACAACGATTTCTTCATCGCCAGAAAACTAATTAAATAACGGAAAATAACTTGCCGGCGATGAAGAAATCGCTGTCATCTAATTTCCCAGCGATTTTTCCATCGCCGCCATAGAATGTTACCCTTTTGAAATTAGATACTGGCGATGAAAAAATCATTGGGAAATTAGATGACAGCGATTTCTTCATTGCCGGGATATCATTTTCCGTTATTTAATTAGTTTTTCGGCGATGAAAAAATCGCTGTCATCTAATTTCCCAGCAATTTTTTCATCTCCAATATCTAATTTCAAAAGGGTAAAATTCTATGGTGGCGATGGAAAAATCGTTGGGAAATTAGATAACATCGATTTCTTCATCGCCGGGATATCACTTTCCGTTATTTAATTAGTTTTTCGGCGATGAAAAAATCGCTGTCATCTAATTTCCTAGCGATTTTTTCATTGTTGGTATCTAATTTCAAAAGGGTAAAATTCTATGGCGGCGATGGAAAAATCGCTGGGAAATTAGATGACAACGATTTCTTCATCACCGGCAAGTTATTTTCCGTTATTTAATTAGTTTTCCGTCGATGAAAAAATCGCTGTCATCTAATTTCCCAGCGATTTTTCCATTGCCGCCATAGAATTTTACCCTTTTGAAATTAGATACCGGCGTTGAAAAAATCGTTGGGAAATTAGATGATAGCGATTTCTTCATTGCCGGGATATCATTTTCCGTTATTTAATTAGTTTTCCGGCGATGAAAAAATTGCCGGTATAGCATTTTGGCATTTGGCAGTATCTCATCGATGCCATTATATTTTGTGGTTTTTTTATCGTATTGACGGCGATTGAAAAATTGCTAGAAAAATTGAAAATCGAGTTGTTGTTAACCCAATATTCTTACTGGGTCTCATTTTTGCTGTAAGACCCAGTATGAATACTGGGTTACTATTTTCAATTCATTAATCCAAATGTACCTGATTGACATGATCAACTAATTATCTATATATCCATACATCAACAAATTTGTCGATGACCATCCAATCCAATTCAATACATCAATAATATGGATGACCACAAATATATGCATGCATGATATATTTAAATTTAATTACATCAGGTGGTGCATTATGGAAGTCATATCAAGTACAAGCTGAGCTAATTTTTATATAATACATAAAACATCACTATTATAATAATTTACTATACTCTATTATCACTAAAACCAAGGGATACCAATTTTTGTTATCTCTATTTCTGTGGGACATTTCATGCACACTGGCACTCACAATTCTACATATCACTTTTGATCAAGAAAGGTGGCTAACATGATGTGCGAAATATGACGTTGTTGCTGCTAAGTCTAAGCTTGGCCATATCACTGTTTGAAGATCAAACCACCCGTATTGTCTGATGCTTAATGTAAGAGTGAATATTTAAACAACCATTACTAAAGCAGGTGAGTTACTTTACAATGACATGAATATAAAGCACATTTTTTAAATGAAAGACAAACAAAAATAGCTACGAAAAATCTACATCTTATACAGAATGTGTTCAGTGTGAAATTTGTTTATTTTTGCATTATAATTAGGAAGAGGTGAAGATTTATTTTTGAAATTTCTTTTATTGCCTAAACAATTTTAGATGGAAAATGATTTTTGCAAATTAAAATCAAACTTTGACACACCCAAACCATGCTGAATACTAATAATGCATGCAATAGGGAAACTTATGAAATAATGTAATAATTTTTTCAGGAAGCATCGACAATTTCTTTCACCTAACCTAAACAATTTCTTTCAATATTGGGAGAAGAGGAGCATAAAATATCCAGGTTTAACTTATTCAATTTTGTCAGTAGATAAAATGGTCAACAAGTAGCTTAAAATAGCTCTAAACTTTAGGCTAATGATCAAATGCTAACTCAAGTGGAATGTGTGCAACCATGTGCCTACCTAATTCATATAAGCATATATACATAAAACCCACACCCCAACCAGTAAATAAAGCTAATTCTCACGCTGGCCATTATTGAACATAATGCATTATGGGTACTGCAGAATTTATTAAAACCTCAACCAATGCCCTTTTAATGCATTTCTAGATTGGGAGTCATGTGTGTGAATCACGTGAAACTATGTGGGATGATGTATGATAATGTCACAACAGGGCAAGATAACCCCTTGGTTGTCTCATCTATATTACCAGTAAACAATCCATCCACACGAAATAATTTCACACATTTTTGCCAGGACAACAAATGCTCTAGAAAGGAGTTTATATTTCAATAACTGTACGAGTATGGAAATTTCTTGTAAACCCACAAGAGTTTATATTTCAATTTTGCTTTTAAATGAGATTTGAGTACCTTTTCCAGTTGCAGAGAACACTGCAATCTAGCATCATCATTCTGTCTCTTCCCCAACAAATTTTTGCATTTTGGATCGTAGCACTGGGCCCCGTGATGAGTAAGAAATTCGTTTAATTAAATATTGGATATTGAGCAAATATTCAGCCTATTAAATCGACTAGCAAAGGTGCTTCCATCAACAATATAATAGTTCTGATAAGAAAAGATGCATTTTGTTATATTTCTAAGTAATCGATTTTATAAGAGTGAAATCTCTGATATTGAATAGATTTTTTCCCAATCATAGAACATGGTATTGCAGAAAAGGAAGCCAGTAGTCAAGGCTTTATATTTCATAGCTGGAAACTTAATATGCATGTTATTGGCACTCCTGTTTGGGAAGATTTCAGGCCATTTCGCTACTCATTCACATTAAAATAAAATATGGCAATTTATGGCGTTCTCATATATGTAGGGTACAGGTTGTGAAAATAAGTTACCACTAGCCTAAAATCTCTCTCAATGACTATTTTCCAGAAAGTCAACTTAACTCTTCTTTTATTTGAACATGGCTTTTATTATTCTTGATTTAATATACTTTGTTTACTTATAACCTAAGATGTTCTACCATAACTCTTTCAACCACCTCACACCACATAAAACCCATGACAATATAACTAACCTGGCACCAATACAAATACTGATGGAGTGCAAGAAAATAGCAACATATGTGCTGATAATATTTCCACATAAAATTCAGTAGATACCACAGCAGTATGCATGTACAACAAGGTAATGAATAAAAAAGGGTTTGAAAAATCTGCATATGTCACAACTTTTATATCCTACTAGACAAGTAGTAGTTCTTTATCAATTTATGACTCACCTTATGTTGAGCCATGTGATAACAAGAACAGAGGAAGCCAAGAGAACCAACAAACACCTACCTGAGCATATGCCTGTCTAAAAATAAGCTCCCAATCTACTCACCTGTTTGGATACTAAAAAGATGGAGTAAGAAGAGTTCATCATTGAGGTTTTGTTACCAACAGCATCTATGAAATCAATCTTCATCATGTGAAAGGTTCCACATATAAAAAGTGAGGGGGTGGATAAATACACGAAACTTTCTTCACAAAACAGGACAACAATATGCCTCAAAGCCCTTTAAAAAATATCATATGCCAGCAAAAGCCTTGATGATATATATATTCAGACAATATATTATTCATCAAGTGCAAAAACTACACACATACTTTGAAATCATACATTTAGTGTTGTGAAAATGATGACAATAAAGTGAAAATAAAGAATATGAAAGAGAAAAATCACACACGACACACAGATATAGATGGTTCGGCAAATTGCCTATGTCCACGGGAACTGCAGAGGATTTTATTGCTTGAGGAATCACACTACAATGGAGGGGGCGAAATACTGTTCACCAACAGTGTTCTACAGTCACACAGTACGGCCATAAGTGTATAAAACACATATAAATACTCAAACGGTGGAAAAAGCCCTAGATCTAAAAAAATACGATATTCCCTCGAGCGGCATGTCGAGCATGCGTCAAGCAAACTCCCTTCCGCAATCGCTCGAGCTCACTGTCGAGCGGCCATCGAGCGTTCAACTCTGTCTGACTTCGCTCGAGCGGCTAATGCCTCCGCTAGAGCGAACTCCCTTTCCCGCAACCGCTTGAGCTCACTATCAAGCAGCCTTCGAGCGTTCGAATCTGCATGGCTTCGCTCAAGCGGCCAAAAGCCGCCGCTCGAGCAAAGTGGACCAGACTCCACAATACTCAACATTCAGGCCCTCAACTGGATGAGGCAACCTATTAAAATATATTGTGAGCAGTTGGGAACTTGAACCAGCTACGAAGACAGAACTTGTTGCGACACCATTAAAGCTGCACCCAGAGAAAATCTGTAGATAACATCAATCTGAAATTTTTTTCAGTCTTTGATTATCATTTCTAAATTGCATTTAACTACTTCTAATTTATTTTTCTACATTTATAGTAGTGAGGAAAAGAGAAGAGAGAGGAGGTTAAGTAGATTGTACATGCAAAACCCGTCCATGTTATGTACTTGTAAAAAATCACTACGCTTTGACATCTCCAGCAAGTAATTTCAAAACCAAGGTCAAAATAGGTTGGATTCACTCTGACCTACTTGCTCCCTGATCCAAAATCAGGCCCAGATTTTCATATTGACTACTAACCTCTAGACAGTAGTCAGGTGAAGCACTTTACTTAGAATGAACAAATATATAAAGTCTGTTTACATTTAGCACTCAGGCCCCACAAAGTCATTGAGGCCTTTTGTCAGTTGGCCACGGGGAGTCCGAAGTTACTAGGATTCTATGTTTATTGTGATACTTAATATCACAATAAACATTAGCAACAATACAACTCCTCAGCAACTTTGGATGTAAATAAATGTATGGCATTATAAAAAATCCCTTCCCATTAGCAACATATGTGCTGTGTCAACAAGTTGGCAGTAAAAATATGTTAGACATAAAGAAATCAACATACAGTAAATGACTTAAATGTTGCAACTACATACAATTCATCCTGCTAGATTCAGCTTAGGAAAATAAATGCCGGAAACAACCAATTTATCCAAGTCATATAATGTGAGATAGTTTGAGTGATATGTGAAACTCATTTAGAAACTCAATTGCTACTAATCAATATGCTAACCTTCACAATCCTAGCATTATCAACCAATCGATGCGCAACTTCAAAGATGTAGGAACAATTGATAATTAGGCTGGTATTTATCCAATTCATTATGTGGATGCCTGCAAGATGACAAGAGCCTAAATGTCAAAGTGGGTGGATTCAGGTATTGGTGGCAAAGAGAACACGAGTTCAGATGTTACCACATTCAAAGGCCATTTTTATTCTGCGATGCTCATCAATACTAATAATAAGGATGACTAATAATGCGATATAAGCTTCCCTCACACATATAAAAGTTGGCAAAAACACAATTTATGACACGAGGGTCATCCATCATTGTCAACTCAAGCATTTACAAGGAGGTTCAACACAAGTACTTTTGATGCGACTCACAATATGAATTTACTTACAAAAAACTAACTCTTAAAATGGTAAAATCTTAGACACACCTGAGAATGACCTGATCTAAGAACTTCTTCACAGCAACCTACTGTGGTTCAAAATATACCAGACCAAAATTATATTATCAGTTCTCCATTGCAGTTTTCAAAAAGGTTCGATGCTAAAGGTTAAACATTAAACAAAACTAATAACACTATGAGTGCATTAGGCGTAGAAGACAAAAGGAAAACAACATTATTTCTGTAGTTTCTGAAACAAAAGAGAAATAGCATCTCTTCAAATCTGGCAAGCAACAACATGTACAACAGAAAGGATATGCAGAACTCACAGTGCCATTCAAAAAGCAGCCCGATAAACCTCTCCGTATGAACCTGTACACACGAAAAATGAATAAAAAAAATTCATGCTAATGTACAACACATAAGGCTATTGCTATGCAAGGATCCATATAAACTAGCCCCTTCACCCAATTGATACTTTATAAATTTTGAAAAAATAGCATAGAGCTATTGTAGGGAGATGCACCTTTCAACTCATCTTTGGGTTTTGTATGGAGAAAATTATTAATCTGATACATAGTTAATACCTGAATATTGTCTTAATTAAAAAGTTAATACACAAATATTGCATTGCCAATGGTCTTTAGACCAAATGACATTTCCTACAGCAAAATAATGGATGAAGGGTGCGGTTTGGTTTATTCTTGTGTGTGTGTTGTATTTGAACCAAAAAATGTTGTTTTTTCCAACCTATATGCACTACCTCAATCACCAAATATAATAACACATTGAACAAGCCATATGCATATTACCTAGTCCAACCCTTTCACCAATATCCAGGTCTTCCCAACGAATTTCATATTCCCCTACTATTACCCATCATAAAATAGTTGATCAAACCTGTATTCTTCAGGAATCAATAGATGAGCTTGGACTTTCTGGATCCTTCAATTTTAAATCAGTCCCCATAAACAATTATCATGCATACACTTTCTACATGATGTCGGAAACATATTTCTTTCTCTTCATGCTTTTTAATCACATCCACAATGTCACTACTAGATTCCTACTCATTCTTGGGGTGTTCTTCCTTCAAATCAGCATTTAGGCCCTCAACTGGATGAGGCAACCTATTAAACTATAAGGGGTAGCTTCCAACATTGAACCAGCGACATCGACAGAACCTGCTGCGACACCATTAATACTGCACCCAGAGAAAATCCGCAGCCAACATCAATCTAAAATTTTTAAATGAGTTCTTTGATTATCATTTCTAAATTACATGGAACTACTTCTAATTTTTCTACATTTATAGTAGTTTAGAAAAGAGAAGAGAGAGGAGTTTACAATCGATGAAATTCAGGGTCTAACTTGCCACTGATGAGTAAGAAAGGAATATTACGTGTTGACCATAAACCCCCTTTGGGTAAATAGTTCAATTGCTGGATATTCTTCCCAAGCAATTGACCACTTTCTTAGATATAATTTTCACCGTTCATGATTCGTTACTCAATTGGCTTTATGTCATACAACAAATTATTGACGGATAGAGAAGTGATATCTGTAATGACCCTTACACACACACTGATCATATTAATCTTCAGTTTAAACTCGGTATATCCACAACCACCCATTAATATAGATGGATAAATGAAGGCTGAATATATTTCTTGACATAGAGAGAGAGAGAGAGAGAGAGAGAGAGAGACCTTCTCCATGTTGTGTCAGTTGCAAAGCTCTTTCAAGCTGCTTCTCAAGGTTTTGCACCAACTTGTGAACGCTAGCATGATGGTCCAATGTCTTCTCCAAGAAAATGCCTTTCAATACAAGTACATTACATGTTATGTCAATGTTAGCAAGCATAATTTATGGTGCTACTAAATAGTTGTACCTAGAAGAGAACATAGTTTCTTATGTCTTTCAATCTCAGACATGTAGCATTGCATTTTAATTTGATCACGTTGTCTACTTGAGTCGGGGATGACCATCTCCCCGAGTCCTCGCGTATCCAGGTCGATGACCAAGGATCTCCCTAAAGACAGTCGCTGCTGCCTCATCATTATGTTGCTCTGGTTCTAGGCCATCGAACCTACCTTGCATCTCCTTCTGGACATTGATGTAACAATGACCATTAACAATCGTGGCATGTGCTATGTATGCATTTATTATTATTAGAAAGAAACATAGATCAGTCGGATTGTAAGTGTACAACTCACGTAAGTATCTTCTGTAGCATTTGTCACAAATTTAGTCTTCTTCTTCGACCAGCACATCTCCTTATAGAAGTCAACCAAATTTCCATTCTAAGCCCGCTACATGTGTTCCAAATAAGTATAAGAATATAATTCGGGCAGGAAAAGTTTATTAAATTTGACATGTGTATTTTAAGCTCAAGTCTATTGAAAGTAACCACTATCCAACAGTAAGGTAATAATATCACAATTACATATGGAAAATAATTTCACAACATAGAGGACAGTATTTTTGGTGCTAATGAATTCAAAAGTTGGACAAGTCTATTGAAATGAAAATCAATTGGGAGGCATCCTCAAACCTTTTGCTCAAGTATTCGGATGAATGATTTACATCCTAATGTGTGATTAATTGCCTGCTTCTTTCGGTTCTTCCAGTTTTGAGAAGAAATTTTTTGGCATGCACACCCAATGTTAGCTATAATAAACAACTGAATTTGTCACAACAATATTTAGACATATTAAATGGAAGAATTTACTATGGCATTACTTTGAGAAAGAGCATATATACCTTAAAGGCATCACTGCCCCATCTACCACACAACTTTACCCATACAAGGGGGTCCACCAAGCTTGTCCCATTAGCTAAAGCTTCTTCATGGCTTCCAAATGATTCATAAATCTTGTGCAAGTCATGATGGAAGGAGTTGAAGCGCTTACGAAGTACCTTTGTCACCGTCATTAGATGGTTTTCGCGTTCCCAGTCGAACATGAAGTCAGACTACAATTATGTGTGAATTAGTATCGTCGCGACGGTTATACTGCACAAACTACTTCCAACTTTGGTTAATTTACTAACCCAATAACTTACCCGAACAAGGTCAATGAGCTCCTCTTTCATGGCTTGCGGAACATTTGTCCATCACGCATAACTCATGTCACAATATTGTTTCACAATCCATGATACTCGTGTCATGAACATAGAAGCGTGTTCACAACACGGTGCAGTCTCACCATCGTTTATCTTTAAAAGCACTTTCTCGTGCTTTCTCACCTTGTCAAACTCGATGCATCGAGCGGGCCCACGAGATCGTTTTCTCCATTGCTACGCTACTACGGGCTCCGTGGGGGCGTCCGCTACTGTAATTCAAAATTCACTAGATTAGTGTATGTAATTATAAAGTATCTTTACACAAACAAACACACATACCAATAGGTCAACGCATTCAATATATATCATGGAATAACACACACCAGTTTGTGGTACACTGGGGTCTTCCATTCTTGCGTGTTCTCTAATAGGTGATTGTTCCTGCATTGGTGAGGGTTTTCGAATAGGCGCTGGTGTGGGAATTGGGTTGGTGGATGGTGGAAGACTTGGGGGCTGTGTGGAGTCATCAGAGGAGGACAATTACACTCCTCAGGACTGTGATATGAGGAGATTTTTGCTACCCGTGGTCGGTTGTGGCGAGCCAAGTACGGTACATGGCACCTTGCACGAATACCCCGGAGTCTCCCTCTGCCCCTAGTACTGGGTCCCGTTCGGTCACCTGCGTGTGTATGAGTTAATAGCATTGTAAGAAACGTTAGGTCCATTCCACAAAATAATCTCAAAGTCACAGACATTGTTTAAAAAAAAATCATTTATCTACCATTTTCATTTACTTCTGGGTAGACTAACCATTACATTATGATCATAATATAGACAAATGATTAACTTATCGATCTAAATTATATACCTTGGTAATTAATAGTGCCGCTCATGCCTCCAGCTTGAAGATGGGATTGCATGATAAATATTTCGATATCGGAGAAAGCAAATCCCCTCCCAAATCTGTCTGTGCAACGACTACAATAATGCAACACCTATATTGTTTTCCCCTCACCTGAGCAATAATAATATCATAAACATCAGAAGTTAAACAAGTTTATAGGAAATAAATATATGAAACCATAAATGTAATCTTGTGCATATTACTTCAGTCCATTTATTAAAAATTATACTTAATGGTTAGTCTAAATAAATCAGAAAATGTATGAATCTTCAATCTCATTTTGAACTATATGTGAAATGGTACCAACTTCAAACAGGTAATCTGTTGTACCAACCTTAATTAGACGAAGTTTCTGGCTGATACAAACTCTTCGACTGTTGATAGGTCCTCTTCATCTGAATATTCCCCCTCACTATACGCATCTCCGGAACCAGAAGAAATCATGGCATCATTAATAAAGCCTGTTGAATCTATGCATTGAACATCCACATCCATGACTTCTTGTGCATCAATATGGTTAGGTGGTATATCGAGCCTATCCAGTGGAGTTGACACTGGATTAGCATTACCACACTGCATTGGTTCATAATAATATGACTCATTTTCTTGATCGGCGTCATTAGTACTTGACTCGCCATCATTAATATCTTCTAGAATCCTCGACACTGACAAAATGTTATATACATTCCTATTTGTATAAATTTGCACAACACCCCAATTCCCTTTCACCCTTAAATCTCTTATGTAGAAACATTGATCAGCTTGACTTGCCAACACGAATGGTTCACCCTTATACCAAGTCCTATTCATGTTGACACTAATCATATGGTCATCCACCCGCACCCCTCGTTTCTGATCACCAACATCAAACCAATCACATTCAAATAGGTACACTCGATGCCACTCCATGTAGCATAACTCTACGATATTATTAATAACACCGTAAAAGTCTGCATTATTTGTGGCCTCGTCCCCAGTTACCAATACCCCAAAATTTTGTGTACGCCGACGAAGTTCACGCTATCTCATATGAAACCTTTTTCCATTTATTATGCAAGTATCATATGATGCAACCCAACGGTCAGGCCCGCAAGCTAATGCATACATATCAGCGGACACATCAAGTGGATTCTTGGTACGATGTTCGTGGATCTATATCAAAATTGTTGAAAATTCACAACGTATATTGTCATCATTTCAAAACCTATTAAGGAAATCCATAATATTTCAACGTAAATAAGGATGGAGAAGAACTTACACGGTGCTTGAACCAAGTTGGAAAGTCAGTTTGATGCATGCGATCAATGCAATTTGGGTGTTGCACCTTACATTTCTCGTAGTGTTTCCTACATTTGGAACACAGAATTGCCAAGGAAAATATTTGATGTTATGGTCATTGCATATATAATACCTTGTTAAGTTTGAATGGAAGTAGATTTTAAAGTAAACATATTGATGCTTACTGTATATATGGTCCAATCTCTTGACAATTGTTGAGCACATACCAAATGGCTGCCTTAAAGAGTTTATCTTCTAATTGCACATTAGAAGTTGAACCCAAGGGACGAACTTTCTGGTTGAAAATTTTGAATCCATCTATAGTCTCCTCTTCGACAGCATCAACGTTGCGGTCCACTCGATTGAACTTCGTCTCAACATCTTTGAGGTATATGGAGCAAAATGTCAGGCATTCAGTGTGAATGTAGGCCTCGGCTATTGAACCTTCTGGTTTGGCTTTATTGTTAACATACCGTTTGAATTTTCCTAAGTATCTCTCAAATGGGTACATCCATCTATATTGTACTGCACCCCCAAAGTATGGCCTCATGAGGCAAATGGATAGGTAGGTGGACCATGACATCGAAAAATGAGGGAGGGAATGTCATCTCCAGTTTGCATAGAATGGCAACGATATCAGTTTGGAACTGGGATAGGCGATTCACATCCAATGTTCAAGTGCACAACTCTTTGAAGAACGTGCTAAGTTCAGTCAAAGCCAAGGCAATGTCACTTCTTATAAACCCCCCAACAGCAATTGGGAGTAGTCTTTGAAGGAAAACATGATAATCGTGGCTTTTTAACCCGGTGATTTTTCAATCATGTAGAGAAACACAATTTGAGATATTGGAAAAGAACCCATTTGGAAATTTGATATCGGATAGCCACTCACAAAATTTATGCCTTTCATCTCCGTGTAATGTGTATAGTGCATGTGGCATTGTTACATGATCACCCTCACGCCTCAAATGTAATTTTTTTCTATAGCCCAATATCTCCAGGTCACACCTTGAATTGATATTATCTTTAGTTTTTCCTGGAGTGTTCATTAAAGTGAATAAGATGTTTTCGGTAATATTCTTCTCAATATGCATAACATCTAAATTATGCTGAAGTTGAAGTGTTGACTAATAAGGTAACTGGAAGAATATGCTACACTTTGTCCAATTCAGCTTTCCAGCAGTACGTTTTCTCTTCCAATGAGATTTGCCAAACTGAACATCCCCAATCATTTGCAATTGAGTTAGAATATCATATCCTCCTATATCCCTTGGTGGCATGCGATGATTTTCTTTATCGTTGAACAATCCTTTCCTCCTTCTCCATATGTGATCTAGTGGTAAGAAACGTCGGTGTCCCATATAAGAATGTTTTCGGCCATATTTCAACCAATTGTAGTCTGTGTCGACATTGCAAGACGGACAAGCTAATTTTCCCTTTGTTGACCAGCCAGAGATATTCTCATAGGCAGGAAAGTCATTGATTGTCCACAACAATGCAGCATGCAACATAAACTTCTCCTTAGATGATGCATCATATGCAGATACCCCATATTCCCACAATTCAAGCAGTTCATCGAGCAACGGCTGCAAGTAAACATCGATCTCATTCCCTGGTGACCTTGGGCTAGGAATAATCAAAGAAGTCATAAAGAATTGGTCTTTCATGCATGACCACGGCGGCAAGTTATACAGGACAAGGATTACTGGCCAAATGCTATAGGGCTTAGCCAAGTTGTTGAAGGGAGTGAAGCTGTCACATGCCAAACCGAGCCTAACATTGCGTGGATCCACAGCGAACCGACTATGATGTTCATCAAATTTCTTCCAACACTCAGAGTTAGCTGGATGTCTAATACTAGTATCTTCTATCGCCCGTTGCTCTTTATGCCATCTCATATCACCTGCTATCTTTGCAGACATAAATAGACACTGCAATCTCGGTTTCAATGGAAAATGGCGCAACACTTTTTGAGGTATAACGCGTGAGCCGTGTGCATTTGGCATTCACCTCGAAGCGTTACATACAGAGCATTCATTAAGAGCGGTATTTTCCTTCCAAAATAAGATGCAGTCGTTGGGGGCACGCATGGATTTTGTGGTACTTGAAACCCAACCCACGCTCCAAAGACCTTGATTCCTCATATGATTGTGGCAAGAGCGCATCAGGAAAAGAAGACCGCAACAGATCAAGGAGCATGTCAAATGACTTAATTGACCATCCACCGATTGATTTGATGTGTAATAACTTGACAATGAATGACAACTTTGTAAATTTTGTACACTCGTCGAAAAGAGGACGTTGGGCATTCTCTAGTAGTTTGTCAAAAGTAGTTGCTGGTGGATCTTCAAGTATTGGTGGCCTATTTGGCACAGTAGTGTTGTCTTGGGGCACATCAACAAAGGTGTCTGCCTGGATGTCATCCAACATATGCTGCATGTCATCGATGTAATCATCTTCTGGTATAAACTCATCACCAATATCATCGTCACTGACGTACAATGTTGTCTCCTCCTCCCCATGAAATATCCACTAGGTGTAGTTTGGATTGATCCCTTTAATAAACAAATGGGATTCAACCTCAAATATAGGAAGCCACAGATTGTTAAGACATGTATGGCATGGACACCGAATTCGATCCTGTCCACTTGCAAGGTTTCATACTTGTGTGAGGAAAGTTTTAACCCCTTCGGCATATGCAAGTGATAAAAGTCTATCGGGCTCGTTCATCCAACTTCTGTCCATCTAGAAAAATAATAAATGTGGGAAACTGAGTTAGATAAGCAGAGGCTGTAAATGCAGGTAGTTAATGAGTTCACATTTGAAATTAGAATGGGCAAAATGTGGAATAATATATATGGTCGATGGAATGAATGGTTGGGCAAAATGTAGGATGAAAAAAATTAATTTAATGCAATTAAATTCATGGTTTGCACATGCCAGTTGTTGCTATAAAGTGAACTTATTCATCCTTATAGGAAACGCAAGTGTATGCATTTTGAGTTCTGGTCATATGTGAAAGGTGGGCATGTTACATACTTATTTTGGGTTTGAGTCCACTATGAGTTAGTGCACTGAGTGATGTTGCGCATTTGTACATTAGACATAGAGTATAGGAAAAGCCTAAAACCTGATGGTACTTAACTCTTGATTGAGTGCATAAATGAATCATTATCAATTGGACCAACAACAAACAAAAAGGCCGTTAGTTGAATCCTGAGAAATCAATGTTTAACTTGAGATCACATTTATTTTCGGGCCTAACTAACGATCTCAAGCTTCTAGTCATGTATGGTTCAAGGATAATTGGTTGTGTTCACAAAAATGTAACAGATGAAAATCATCAAAATGATGGACAGTTAAAAATCTAAATGGTTCTTGTTTATGACATTATGTGAGTGTTTATGGTGGAAAAATGGTATCGTATAAGTTGCCGTCTGCATTAAGGTGATATAATCTTGGGAATGGCACTATCCATTTAAACTCAATGGATAAAAACCCCTATATGCTCGTCTATACACATCGTTCATCCAAGAGTATCGTGTCTACAAAAGGTAATTAGCGTCCGCTAAGAAAGTAAAGCATTAACAAATGACAAGGCCAGATTGGGCAAAGGTAATTAGTAATGGGTTGTGTCCCCTTCATTTCAAACAATGTATCCTCATGCATGTATGGCATCCAACTACAAATAGTAATGAGGGAGAAAGAGGCTGTGTTGGAAGTTATCAATGAAAAGGTTCAACATTTAACAATAAGAATATTAAATGAAGACATGGGATAGAAAAAGTAGGAGATATTTAGCTAATTAAAAGTACAATAAAAAAACTCACAGCCTCTTGGTGGAAAGTGGAAGTGGGGCCATTTTGGGAATTGGATTAGGATGGGCCAAAATTCATTGTTATAGGTTTCCAACATCATAAATAGCTAATCTTTTCAAATGTATCAAGAGTTGAACTCAAAGTTGAGGCGGGATGATATTATGGTGGTAGTGATTGGTTTTCTGGCAGTAAAGCAACGGTGAAGTGAGGTTTATGGTATGCTGTCTAGTTGTGTGGTGCTAACGGTATGATATATGTAAAAGAGTTTTGGTACCGAATTGACGTGGCGAGTAGTCCATACTATTAGGCTTGTTGCTCTGATCATTTAATATTGAATAATATTAAATGATCGGATTTCTGAAGGATGGGATTCCTATATCTAGGTTTATGTCTTTAATTAGATTATATAGATTGTTTACAATGGTGCATTCCGAGGGAAAGCAACGACTTGTGTCTTGAGGATAGGGAGCGCTCACCAGAAGAATTGTGGAGTTATTTCTTGAAGACTATTTACTTAGGCCATTGCTATAGATATTAATGGTCTCAATAATATCAGGATTTCCTTTTCCAACTTGTGAATCTTCAGGTACCAGGATTATCTAGTATCTTGAAGAGAAACCTTTGGGGTTGAGGATCAAGGCGTAAAGTTTATGCAGTTGGTACAAATACATTCCTATTGGGTGATCCCCGTGGTCAATAAAGACATCTCCATTTGTTTATTCTGTTGTAACAAAAATTACTTTGGGTCCTAAATACATTCTGTTTATTCTGTTAGCATTCCAAGTTTTTTGAGTTTCTGGGCTACAAACATGAGTTCATTTGTACACTGGCACTCAAAATACACTGAGTTGTACTTTGGGTTATCTCCATGTCAATGGACAAAAATAATGAAGCCAATGTGATAGTATTAACTATCTGACGCAACTACATGTCCACCACCCTCATTGACCATTAAACACCTATTAATATATATGTATGTGTGTGTGTGTCTTGAACTATATCCGTATATTTATTGTCATCAATATAGTTGGGAACTCACTATAAACTATCAAAAGTAATGAGTAGTCATGTGAAACTATCAAAGTGAAAGAAAAGCTAAAACAATTAATTCATACAATGAAATAGAGTAGTTGTATCTAGAGAAAGCATACAAAAAAAGATCAGACAACGTATCCATCAATAAAAATGCTCTAAACTTGAAGCAGGGTTCTATTTATTGGACAAAACCATTCAACATCCATCTAAGTTATAGATTTATTGAAAGAAATAAATGGAAGGGAAGATTTGCAGCATAGTATGCATTTGTTACCTTCAATACCCAACAGAGTAAGTGCTCAGCTCACCCTTGGCTTTTCCTGGCTCACCAATTCTTCTCTCAGGCTCAGTCAACGCCTTTTAAATCAAAAGCACTTGATAGTCCATCATACACACTGCACACGAAAATCCAACCAGAGTTCAGTTTACACTCAATACCAGAATATAACACAAACAAAATTGCCAGGAAAAAAACTTCATTTAGTAAATTATAGGAGAAATGGGTTTATTCACAATTCGAACTACATAAACAAACTAGAGGAAATCAACTACAAAGCACTTTCCTTAACTCATCTTCACTTAGGGAAAATCTTAAACAAAATGCAACCTCAACCCATTTAACTTCTCTCCATACAATCAGCAGTAAGGCGAAACTTTAAAACTCCTCATTCCAAGCATGGTAAAAGAATCCAATTACATGACTAATAGCATGTTCGCTATCTAGTAAAGGCCTTCAGTTTTATACAATCCAAATATATGAAGAACGTGGTTTAAGAATGTACAAATGATAGGAATTTACTTAGAAATGGAAGGGAACAAGTTTGTGTCATTGTAATTTGGAATTACCTCACACAAACCACAGTTTGTTAGTTTTTTGGTAACTTGTTGGATACTAGCCTAATGAGGAGCTAAAGCTTAGAAGATGGCTGGTTTTTGTCCCTTGATAATATGGTTTTTCATACTAGCACACAACTTTGGTTGAGCAAAAATGGGATGAAATGGACTGGTTGAAGCCCAAAAAACAGAGTGGTATTGCTTAGTGCTTCCTTTCCAAGAGGACATATCAGCAAACCAGAAAATACAAGGGGGTCCATTACAAAAGACCAAGTCCAACAGCAAGTCAATAAAACAGGAAAACAACACAATGTACAACATAAAATACAGGATAAGAAAAAAGGTGCCAGCTGCAAATTAATGAGTTTACAAATGAAGGCATGCAAGGGACAAATGAAGAAAGAGTCAATAATAAAGTCTTCTTCTTTTTATCTTTTAACTGTATTCAACCATTTAAGTGTCATTTATTCCATAACTTCGAATCAGTTGTACCTTTTCCAATCACAAGAACACGGAGTTGTGAAGAATACAAACATTATTTGACTACTATCTACCAATTTTCCTAATCGATATCTTGATCAACCAGTAGGAACCATTTCATTTTTTTCATTTGTATATGTGAAGAGAAATACTTACCATGGCATTAATGATTTCATTTCAAATAATTTGATATGGCTATACTCACATGATATCAACACCTATACAATCGTTGCCCAATAAAGGGAGCAATTTTGTGCAAAAGACAAAATCGCTTTACGACTCAAAATGAGAAATTAGCCTAAACAAGAAAAGTATAGATTTTCTTGCAAAAAACCATGCTTTCAATAAAGGGGGAGTGATAGTGCAAAACCATGCACAAAGTGATACCTATGTCGTGTAAAAAACTTGAAAGTCATTGAAGAAATTGTACTTGACCCAATTTCTACAAAACTTTCAGATGTTACCACAATGTATAAACCAATTTAAAATTATAAGTCATAATTTTATTGAAGAAAAAGGCATAAGCCATGTTATGTACACAGGATGTATACTAGAAGGATAAACATACAACTTCGAGAAAACAACCCAAAAAACTAAAACAGGTTCAGAAAATTATCCACCATTACAAAAGCTTTTGCCCAAAAACTCAAAGTACTCAAGAAAAAATCCCTAAGATCTTCCAAATAGTGCTCTTTATCTTCAAAACATCTCGTATTTCTTTTGATCTATAAACACCATAAAAGACAAGGAGGAATCATTAAACAAACAGTCGTCGCCTTCTTACAACCATTCAAACCCTTCCACCCTACCAATAAATCCACCACTTCTTTAGGCATCACCCAATGCAAACCTGTCCAGCTCAGAACCTTAGCCCACAAGAAACAAGTCGATTGACAGCGAGGGAAAAGATTCCCTCAACAGATTCTGCATCATTTTTGCACATGACACACCAATCAGAAATAAACATAATTCTCCTTCTAAGATTATCAGTTGTCAAGACTTTACCCAAAGAAGCCACCCAACAGAAAAAAGCAACCTTGGGAGGAACTTTCACTTTCCAAATACTTTTCCATGGGAAAACATTGATACTATGACTTGACCTAACTCTATAATAGGAAGAAACTGAAAACTTAGCATTTCCAGCAGACATTTATACCATGCTATCCTCCCTGTCAGTCACAAACTTCATGCTGTAAAGTTTAACCTATTAAAGCCTAAACTTCATCCACTTCCCAATCATTAACATCCCAAATGAAAATAACATTCCAATCAACCTTATTATAGCAAAGGTGCTGCAGTAAGAATTGTAAACAACAACATTTTGATCCAACGCAATTCTGTACATGGCAGTAAATTCCAGCTTAAAAGCAGCATCCCCACACCACAAATCATGCCAAAAGAGAATTCTCTTTCCATCTCCCACCTTCAATCTAAAATTATATCATAAAAAATCCCATCCTTTTCTAATAAATTTCCACAAAGTCACCCCATAAGCTCCACTAGAAGCTTTAGAACACCAACCTTCCCACAAACTTCCATACTTCACATCAATCACATTTTTCCAAAGGGCTTCACTCTCCAAATGATATCTCCAAAGCCATTTCCCAAGTAAATCTTTCATAAAGACCTTGTGTCTTTTAATCCCCAAATCACCACCACCCAATGGTTGACAAACTTTCTACCAACTGACGAAGTGGCACTTTTGTTCCTCACCTACACCGCCCCATTATTTCAATTTTGAAATAAACTCCCAATTCTCTTTTCAACCCTTGCAGGAAGAGCAAAAAGAGAAAGGAAATATGTGGGCAGGTTAGACAAATAACAGTAAATAAGAGAATCTTCCCCCCTTAGACAAATAGATCATCTTCCTCACCGCTAACCTCAAGTGTCAAATTTTTCAATCACCCATCCCATATCTCCACTGCTTTAAAAGACTACTGCATTTACCAAAAGCCATAGATAAAAGGGATCTACTTGGTAAAACTACGAGCATTAAGAAGGGTGCGTGGTCCTAACATGGTAAAACTAGGAGCATCGAGGGTGGTCTGAAAATAAGTGAAAAGTACATTTTTCACTAATAACTAGCATGCATCAAACACCTTGTCAAACTTGACGGTTGACCATACACTAACTGAGGTGTAAACCTTAAAAGTATGGATTCAGCTATTTTCTCCTTTTTAAAGTTATATATGTGTGAGAAAACAAGAAAGAAAAGAACATATCTATGGTGAGGAGGTGAAAGATTAAGTGGGTCTTTATATCCTCATTTAGGTTGGGAAGTTGAGAAGATTCTGGCAAACCAAATGAAGGATAGGCTAATAATATTTAATTAGATGACAATCACATTATATCACTTTTTTTGTTGACATCCCATGCTTTCCAAGTTGTTTCCAAGTGTACTTTTCAGAAGAACCTAGTGTTGAAACTTTATGATCATTTGCCCCTACTAGATTATTTCATTACCACTTTCAAAGAATCAAAGTGGATTGGAGCCACACTTGACTACTGATTAACTGTATTTGAGTAATATGTTTGGAGGTTGCTGACAAATAAAGCTAATGTGCCATCCTTGAGACATCTTTGAAAAGGGATCAGCATTGTGCAAGCTGCTGTGGCTGAAGCTTTTTTAAGAGCCATCCTATCCAAAGATGGTTCTTTTGTGTTGGATCCAAGATATGGGTAGTGGGTGTTTGGTTTCTGATAAGCAAAAGTTAAAGAAGTCGAATACAAGTGGATACAGCTATCCTGTCTTCTTCTTGCTGAATTACTCGCCTTTTTGTTTTGATTCATTTGCCAATCTATCAACATTTGGGTTCCCAACTTGACCCTAGTTTGCATCGAGTTTGACTTGTTTGAGACAATGTCATGATTTCTCAGATTTCAGTAGCATTTAGTTTTACTAAAAAGCAGTTCATTATCCAAAAGAGAATACTAAACAAAGTGGTTTTAAGAACCCTGTTTGAGTCTAGGATGCATATATGCTTGGTGTTTTTTTAGCAAATGATCTTAAAGCTATAGTAGTATGGATTTGATGATTTTCTTCTTAATGTCTAATTCTTCCTTATGTTTGCTTTAAAAAGGGTCTGATGCCATGTCTCCACAGTGTTGTCCCAAGCCATGAAAGTGTCAAATTAAGAGCTAAAAAAACTATGTTGGATCTGCATATAGTTATAAATAATATCATATGCAGTTTTTCAACAATCCAATGGAATATTTAATCTAATGGTATTTTTCAACCCTTATATTATGACTGTTGTTTCATTTGCAGATAGGATAATTATATCAGAATTGCAATCAAGAAATGACAGTCCACCAACAATGGCAAATTTCAAGTACCTAGATATTCTGGCAAAATTAATATACTACGTACTTTCCATAATTTGATATACATACATGCAAGCTTCTCGTGTGGAAACTTAATATTTTGATAAAATTTGATTCACTCCAGGGTCTCAAGCTCTTTGTTAGCTTGATTTATCTCAAACAAATATTGGGAAAAGGATCACTATAAGTAAAATTCAATAATTTCTTAGATTGTATTAGAGATTAGACGAATTCTTGGCAAAGATGAAAATTGGTATCTAGACGTTAGATTAGACATTAGAGACAGGATGTTTGTTAAATGCGAGCTGGGAATGGACAAAGTTCATGTATGACTTGGTACTACATATATCTATATTGGACCTCCCTGCATATGCTAGCTGGCAACCAATATGGCACCAGTTGTGAAAAGAAATGAATCAGAAAAACATGTGGCTATTCCTATGATTAAAAAGGTTATAAAAATGAGAACACAATTACCATCCATGCAGAAAATGTTTTATGAATTTTGCCTGTCAAATTTTATTTTATAGTTTAGAAAAATCTGTTATAATAATGATAATTAATCACCAATATGTTTATATATAAAATGATATATATATATATATATATATATATATATATATATATATATATATAAGGATTATATCCATTTCAATGACATCATAGGACATATTAAAAGAACTTATTTTTTAGTGAATATTTAATTCTCTGAATTATTTCCAAAATATCCAACCTACCCACCTTTGAAAAATAATAGTTGCTGGACAATAACATCAATCTGATTGGTAAAAACATTGACAGGTTTTTAAATGCGTAACAGCAGGTACTCATTCAAGAAAACAAAAAAATGGGTGAAATCTCTGATTGTTTCATGCATTTTTTATGTGAATATTAAATTGAATACTGATTAGATACAATTTTTAAATGAGTAACAGTAGATACTGATTTTTTGCTAATTGCATCAACTGTTCAACATCTCCATTACAATTTAAGGCAAGCTATACTATATAGTGTGTACATACTTACATATATATATATATGTGTGTGTGTGTGTGTGTGTGTGTGTGTGTGTCAAGATAGAACTTTAAACCCATAGATATGTCAAAGTTTTGACATGTTTACAAATATGGCATTTTTTATGGAGTATGTTTACTAATTCAAGTACTTTTGTTGCACCTAAAACTATCATGATAAGATATTGTTGTGAGGGAAAGCGATGCAAATGTTTGAAAGTACATGGCGTTGATAGGCAAGCTAGCTGATGCACCCCAGGAAACATTTCAAGACTGATATTTTTCTGCTGGGAATTACCTACTATTAGGTACTTTCAAGAAAATGATTTTTCAATTTAACAAATCTAGGAAGGAGGCAGTCACTGGGTGAGGGATTGGAGAGCAGGCGTGGTTTCCAGCAACGCATTCGTACAACTCAGATGGGGCTGTCTCTGAATTTAGAAATTCTGTTATCAAGGCATGGTGTTACCGTTTTGGGAAGGAGACAAAGCTGAGAGGTAAGATTAATTCCACTCATGGTTTGGTTGATATACTGCATTATAAAATGGTGTTTAGGCCATTTTTGAGAGAGGAGGTAAATGGAAAATTAGTAAAGGGTTGCAAGTATCAGTAGATATGACGTTGTGAAATCACACTTGTTTGGTGTTTAGGTCAGGAAATTATAAGTGGTTTTTTTTTTTGCACCTATTGATAGAGGATGACCAAACTATGTGGTATTCTTAATGGGATCATTTGGCAGAGATTTGTGAGTATTGTAGTGATGGAGAAGAAGTTTATTGTGATAAAGGAATAGCATTCACTTTTAATGATGTGGATGCGGATGGTATTTCACGTGTGCGCATATTTATTTGTGTGGGAGGACGCTTTTTGGTATGAATCGGGACAATTTCATGCGAATGATGTTCAATGTTGGTGCTGTACAATTACCAAACAATCCAGGGTTATATGTTGCAAGTATCCCAATACAAATTTTGGTGACAAATCAGTTGAGGGGGTGAAATCTATCCAATTCAACCGCTTGATATATTTCCACTTAAGCGTGTTTTTGTGCTTTTTGATAAGGACGACAAAGATTTCTTTTAAGGGATTTAATTTTTGGTGTGATTTGCTTTTCAATCTGGTGGGTGTTTACCTCTGTGCTCTGACTGCTCAAGTAGTATGCACTTGCAAAATAGGGATGTGACCCAGTTTCAATAGTGGGTCCATGGCATTAAATTCAGCCATGTACCCAACTTGCACTGAAGTATATTAGCTTCCACATACTTCTTGCTTGTGAAATTTTTAAAATGAGTGCAAACCTTTGTTCAAAATTAATCGCTGTTAATTGGCTGCGTTGAGAGAGGAGGGAAAAGATGTTTTCATGATGAAGTTGGAAGTCCCTATATGGAAAACTTGAGAAATCGAAGTCACAACCAATGGCTTGATGTTTCCTACAACATTATTTTTGATTTTCAGAGATAGGTCCACCACGTGTGCCTTCCATTTCTACGAAGTGATATGGTTGGAAGGAAATCCATTATGTTGTGGCTGATGGTATAGAGAGCAAGTATTCAGTGATTTCTTATTCATCTAGATAAAGTGAAGTTAGATTCACATGCATATTAGCAACAAAGTGTACTGGACTAAGCAAATTATTATTGGTGGTAGGCAATAGCAACTTGCCACCTTTGGCTTTTAATCTCCATTATAAAGATGTAGCTAAAGAAGAGGAGGGGAACATTAAGCCTAGAGGAGAAAGTGTCAAACTCAAGAAGGAAGACTCAAAATTCCAACATGGAATCTGAATCAAGAAGCATGGTATTTGTCTTCATACATGAGCTGGTGGGGGGTATACAGGAGAGTAAAGAGGAAAGTAGAGATGTAACTGAAATATGGAATTATATTGTTGAAATAGTCAGCGAGTTTATATTTGGAGGAATTGGGGACCTTGAATACCCCAAGGTCGCTGGGATTTTGTTCATCTTTCTTTTCTTAATTCCTAGAATTGGCTACATTATTGCTCTTGTATCTGCAGCCATTACACAGTGTTTAACTTATTGCCTACTTTGGACTTGTAAATGAGTAACAGAAGGCACTTTTAATGTTTAGTTTAATTAATGAAAAAATCTACATCTTCATCTGCCTATAATAACATAAATGCAAATGACTTGTCTACATTTTGTCATGCTAAGTATCTACTATGACCAAGTTGTAGATGAAAATCAACTAATAGTGGGTTTTGATAAATATTAGCATATGTATCAAACTGAATAAATATAAGTAAGCTTATTCAAGAAATTGTTTTGAATAAATAAACATTAGCATGATGATATTTGAAAATAACACCTACTTTCAAGCAACCAAGCAGTTCAAAATTGAGATTAACAAGCATGAACATTTTATGCAAAGACCAAAAAATATTCTTGGCTGTCAATGATTTTATTTCAAGCCTGTATGGACAATGTTACCAACAACAGGATTCTTTTTCCCCAAATTCTTTCCCTAAATCTAGCCCTAAGACTAACCTCAATTGAACAGATTCTATGAATGGGACATTGACAGCACAAAATATATCGATCATTGAAAGACCAGCGATCTTTGAGGTTCAACATTCGACAATACCAACTACCAAGATTCAAAATCAACCAATGAATCGACAATATGCACATCATCGGCAGATTAGAAGATAAAAATAAAATAAAATAACAAAAAACAAAAAAAAGGACAAAAACCCATAATTGAGATTTGTGCATGTCATCCAACAATCCAAGTACCCCCTCAAATGGTGCTATGTTCATGCATGTTACTAATCAATAATGAGTTCCAAACAGGGATTGTGAAAAATACCTCGCACACACTGAGCATAGGTACCGAATAGTGGATTTTGGCCAACAGAGCGCGCCCTTGAACTAGTTTGCCTCGCACACAGTATGTTTGGGACTTCCGACCCCTTTGTTTCTGATTAACACTTCAACAAGAAATTAGCCCATTTCCAATCACAACAGAGGGCAATTTTGGCAGGGGAATCGTCGTGTGTACATATGAAATCAACAGAAGGGAGATTTTATTTTTGGTAGCTGAAGTACTGGGTTCAGAATGTGGAAGATTTGAAGGGGGTACTGTGAATGCCTAATGGGTAAGCCATTCGATGGAGGCACAGCTTTGGTTTTGGAAGGAAACGACGACCAAGCTTCAACCAGAAAGGAAAACGTAGTGGAGGCCAGAGATGGAGCTTTGGGATGTATTCGGAAATGGGGATTATCGCAATGTGAAACTATGGACTGAACGAAATGGATTTCAGTTGCAGTTTGCCGAAAGATCGATGAAAACCACATGGAGAAGAGGAGGTACAAGCTAGAGTGAATAAGTCGCGGGCGGGTGGGAAATAAACTGGCAATTTTGGCGCCCGGATATTAATTAATATATGCCAGCGAAATTTTTCTCTGCTAAATGCATAATAAATTGCTGGGATAAAGTAAGTGACGCCCCTCGCCACTAATCAGGGTTATTTTTGGCAACGAATAAAATATCGTCGTGATAACCTATATATTACGGCAATTTTTTTTTGCAGCATTTAAAAAATTGTTGGGAAAAGCCCAGATTCTTGTAGTGTATCCTTGTAAACCACAAAATTGTCTACCAATTTCCTTGAACAAATTAATTAGATCTCAATATCTAGAATTATTAAACGAATAAAATACTCAAAGAGAATAAACAAATTTGTAAGACACAACGATTGGTTACGAAGGGAAACCTTTAAAGAACTCTTTAAAGGTAAAACCCTACAGGGAAGCCAAACCCAGAAAAGTCAATCTTATTGTTTAAAAATCAATTACAAGTAATTCTCAATTACAAAACTTTTATAACTTAACTCTCTTACTTGTCCAGACAAATGATCCATTTGTCTTTTACCGCAGTAGCAGCCAGAACCTCTAGCGATCTTCAAACTATTGATTTCTCTCCTGGAATTCCAGTGGCTGAAATTCAATCAATGATCCTTCACACTTGAAGCACGATCACACACAATGAGAGATCACAAATATGAAAATTCACTAAGAAATTTCCTCACCAAAATATGCACTAGAAAGTGCTCTTGATAATATGCAGATCTAAATCTCTACAGATCCTAACCAATAAAATCTCTTAAATAAACAAACTAGAAAGAGTTCCAGTTGAACTAGGATTTTGCTGACGGATAGAATCTGTCGCAAGAACGACTCCTGACGAATTGCTGACATTTCATGATAACTCTATTCTGCAGTGATTTATCTGTGTTCAGATTTAGGTCTTGATAATTGCAGACTTTTATGGATTCGAAAGTCATGTAACTGACTTATCTAAACAACCTTACAAAATTCTAGATAAACTCAATGAGATTGAAAAACGGTTTGTGAAATTAGTCTTAAATGAATATTTAGGATTTTATGATGCAATGATACGCTTTTCATTTTTCAGATGATAAGTGTTCGAAAATGTATTTTGATTTAATTAAGGCACTTAATAATCAAATTTTGTAAAAGAAATTTCACCACAAGACTCGTATAAATATTTAGAATTTTATGGTGTAATAATAATTTTTACAATTTTTCATGTGAATAATAACACTCGGGATAGCGCCGTGTGGCTCTCCATTCAAGTGATTGTCAAATCGCTATGTGGAAGTTCCAAATCCACTTAGAATCACTAGGATGGCTTCTTAGATGGACACTTGGCACATTCCTAGCCATCTTTGAAATATTACTAGGAGGTAGATCAGGAGCTACCGTGATAAGTGTAAAAGTTTGCTAGAAATTTACTAGATGAATTTCTTTAGTCCTTAAAAGCATCGTGAAATCTTGGAAAGATTTTAAGAATCGAGCGACAACTTAGATTTTAGCCTATCAGCATAGTCAATTTTCTACCCGTTATGTGACTGAACTTCCGTTTTATTTATTTGAGGTATTTAGAAGTATGAGATTGAAAAATGGTTTGCGACATTAGTTTTAGATAAATATTTAGGATTTTATGATGCAATGATATGCTTTTCATTTTTCAGATGATAAGTGTTCGAAAATGTATTTTGATTTAATCGAGGCACTTAATAATAAAATTTTGTGAAACGAATTGCACCACAAGACTCGTATAAATATTTAGGATTTTACAGTTTAATAATAATTTTTACAATTTTTCATGTGAATAATAACACTCGGGATAGCGCCGTGTGGCTCTCAATTCAAGTGATTGTCAAATCGCTATGTGGAAGTTCCAAATCCACTTAGAATCACTAGGATGGCTTCTCAGATGGACACTTGGCACATTCCTAGCCATCTTTGCAATATTACTAGGAAATTTGTCACTTAGTGAGTTAAGTGTGATGGATTAGATGTAAATCAAAGCATGTGATATTTGTGCTACCTATACAAATACTATTCCGACCATCCGAAACACTTTTTGACCAATCAAAAGAGGGTTTCAACCCTAATAAAACTCCAAAACCATTGGATTTCAATTGAAATCCTAAAACTCTCATGATGGCATAAAACCTAAACCATAACTTCAACCATTTGTGGCCTAGTTTTTTATTAAGTGTTTAATCACTTGGATTAATTACTTCCACATACTATTAATCACTCAATTTTTCAATCATGCATTCTCACCCACTCTATTATACCTTGGTAATCACATTGGGTCAAGGAAATTTGGATTTGGGCTTGAACCCAATTGAAACCCAATATTGAGTCCACTGGTAAGGCCTACCTCTGGCCCACTGAAAATCACCACCATGGGAGGCTTCTTGAGGAAGTTTCTTCTCCTTCCCAAAGCCTAGACAAGGGCTGACATCACCACTTACTTCAGCCCCCAATAGTCATTTGATGGAAGATAAAATGGCTACAAGCCTAAGCCATCCACTCTGCCAGAAATTTCAATTGTCAACAATAGCTATACAGCCCCTTTTCCCCCCATCTTTGGCTACCAGCCTCCCATCCAAAAGTTATTAAGCAACCCATGTCAGCCCCTACACCATGTATCATGCACCTTGCCTACCACACTTCACAATTTGCATTCACAATCCATTTTCTAGAGAGAATCTGAGAAAGTTTTTAGGCAATTTTCCTAGTTGTTTTTACTCGAATTTTTTGAAATATTTGTAAGTCAATTCTCATGAAACTCCCTGCATATGTTTTGTTTCTATTTGAGTTTAGTTTTCATTGATATATTTTTTGTAATAGTTTGGTTACTGAAAAGTTTTTTTGAGCATGCAAAGGTCATACTAGATGACAATATGGATGTTTGTGCAAAACTTTGGCTTTTTGATGAGGTTTTTGGTGGAATTGTGGTTAGATATTTAATGGTGAATAGTTAACATGTTAATATACAAGTTAGGTTGGGATTTTCTGCATGTTAATAGGTTTTATAAAGATTTTTGCATGATTTTGAAAAGTTAAAAACTAGATGAAAGAGATCTTTTCCCCCCATAGGATCAAGCCTATATACATAGGGTATCTTGGCCTTGGACCAGATGCATCTGGCTCAGTATCACAAGGAGAAGGCCCTGGTTCAAGCGATGCATAAGAGCTGTGCTGCATTTAATATGCAAGCATAAAATGCGAGCCCAAGATTCTGACGAGGGATCATATTGCCGACAAGAGACTGTCATATTAAATGCAACAGTATGTGTAACAACCCGCCTAATTACCCATTAGGATTAACCTTTAAATGCCCTTAGTATAAGCTTGTTGAACCTAAGATTTCAAGTTTTGTGTAATTATATATTTACACATGGATTTTGATGATAACAAATGAATTCAAAGAATAAAGGAGTCTCAAGCTCAAGTTATCTACACAATGGAGTCAAGCACATCAAGAAACCAAGCATGAGCAAGAAGGGAACAAGCTCACATTAAAGTCATAGAGTAATGTTGTAAATCTCTTAAAATTCGAAATTAGGATTAAGACTCAAAAATTAATATTTTATCATAAAGCATTAAAATACATTTTCCACATGTGCATGAATATTTTGAAAATTAAATTTGAAAATTTTGAAAGATAATTGATTGTCATATTTCACATGTGCATGCCATAATTAAAGGTTTGAACTTTTGAAAATATTAAAGATGATTGATTGTCATCTTTCACATGTGCATGTTTTATTTGAATATTTTCAAAAGTGATTGATGCTATTCTTGACTTATGCAAAAAGAAGATGCCTTTGTTTGAATATTTTGAAAAGTAAAGTGTGCTCCTTTTGTCATATGCAAAAAGTAAAAAATTAGGTTTGAAATTTTTGAAAAGCAAAGTGTGCTCCTTTTGTCATATGCAAAAAGTAAAAAGATTAGGTTTGAAATTTTTGAAAAATTAATGATGATGTTTTTGACATGTGAATCTTTTTAAATTTGAATATGAAGTCTCATATGCCTATAAATAGATCATTTGAGAGCTTCACATTCACAACACCAAGAGCATACAACTCTCATTCAAAGCTTTCATTCTCTCTTCTCTAAGCATTGAGCCTTAACCCTTGTTCATTTTGAGAGATATAGGTTGTGCTGTATTGTTCTTATTTCACTCATTGAGGAGTGTTTTCTGATATCCTACCCACTATCAATTCTTGTATCAGTAAAAGGGTGTGTACAACCCTTGTGCGTGTAGAAAGTGTTCTACACAGGGAATCGTTGAATCACCACGTGTAAGGTGATTGCAAGTGTAGAGGGTGTTCTACACGGATCCTTTGTAGCGGTGTTGTTCAAAGGTGTAATAGGTTTCTATCTCCACCTGAAGGAGATTGAATAGTGAATTCGGGGATCCTCAAGGGGTAGCTTGAGGCGAGGACGTAGGCAGTGGGGCCGAACCTCGTTAACATACTGAGTTTCCTTCTCTCTTACCCTTAATCTTTATATTTATTGCTGTCTCATATTTTGTTTATATTTTATATTGTATATTTGATTTATAATTGTTATTTTTTTAAATACAACTCAATTCACCCCCCCTCTTGTGTTAGTCATCTGGGCAACAAAGTTTATAATTTTGGGATTTATATGTATATATATATTTATAAGAATTATTATTATATCATTTTTTTATTTTATTGAAAATAGTTAGACTTATTTAGACTATGGCACTTAGTGTCATTAATAGTTAAGCTTGAGGGTTAAAACTAAGTGGTTTAGTAAGCAAGCCTATTAGTGATTCACTTAAGGCCCTTAGAACCTTTAGAAAGTTATGGGCCAGGACTTAGAAGCCTTATAAGAGTTTAAGTCTTGGTGGGTTAGCCTTTGAAATAATTGGCTCAAATATGAGGAAGGCGTAAGGCCTTTTGGGCTTAACTTAGTATTAGGTTTGAGCTATGGCCCATTTATGATAAGATAATTCTTTCAAGCCCCATCTTTGTGGATCTTGAGGCCTCTCATAATCCCTCAAAATTTGGAATCAAGGCCTCCCAAACAAAGCCCATGAACCATGCAACTCACACTCAAGGGCATTTTTCCCACTCTTCTATTTGAAGCCTAATATACCAACCATTGGTTTCCTCAAGCACAAATGGCACCCCACGCCTCTTAGGACCCATAATTATCCATAATCAAGCTTCTAACTTGAGTTAAAGACATTAATCAACTTACTCATGATTAATGATTTTCAAACCGCGTTTTGAGCTTAATGCTCTTTCTTAATCTTTTTAGCCTTTTCTAAACAAAAAAAAAAAAAAAAAAAGGCCTTTGTGCCTTTGTGAACCCAATTTTGAATTAAGTTCATTTGTGGCCCTATTTTCATTTGAGGTTTGTTTGCAAATTGTGAAAAATTAAGGCCTTAGTGGCAACTTTTATGAGCTTAGTGGAATTTCTGTAAATATTTATTTTTGAAACCTTTTGATTATGAACATTTCCGTAGTAGTACAAATCCTAACTTGGTAGAAATTTGATTTGAACCGCTACGATATTTCCAAACTCAAAAAGTTTGTAATTTGCCTCTAACTTACATCTTGATAAGTTAGTTATGATTTATTGATAAATGCAGCATTCATGTTATAATTGCCATTCTGAGCATAAAATATAATATTATATGATAAATTGAGTACATACCTACATGACATGTGAATGTTCCAACATTTTTAGCATATTGCAAATAAATGTCATTTTCACATGAAAGTTTGCTACACACATATGTCATAAACTACATTTTTCAAACATAGTATGAAAATTATTTTTATCATGACGCCAAAGACTAGGATGAGGAATTATTCTGGTGGAACTCCCTTGTCTACTATGGAGTGTTTAAGAATAGAGTGATAACCCCTAAATTGATGAAGAACAGTTAACGAGCTTCGAATGGGTTCTTTTTGAAGAACGCCAGAGTGAAGTCAAATCTTATGACACCTAAGGCTGGTGGGTGTACATATTATGATGTTAGGATGTTATGTTATGTTACCAATGCATTGAGAACGAGTTTGCAGATAACGTAGTTTTAACATGAGTTGTTCTACGGTCACCAGCAGATACTCACAGTGCATATGGGGAATTGTGACGATATCATACGTTATGATGTTACGATTAAATATGAATTGCTAATAATTATAAAATGTTATGATACTTTTGTCAGTTGAAGTGAAAAATGTTCTCTGTATGATAATCTGTGTATCATTTTTTCTAAAAATGTTGAAGAATCTAGATGGGAGACATACACTGATTTTTCTACACTACATACATTTCATATTTATCATTCATCATGAATAATTTATCTTTGTGTACGTTGGTTGTCTAACTTATTTAGATTTCAAATAAATCTCAACTCCTTATAAACCCACTATCATTCCATTCGGAATGACAGAAGTTGTGTTAGAATCTTGGAATGATAGAAGTTGTGTCAAGACTCAATGAAGACGAACTAGATGGACCAATGGATCCAAGTGATTGAAAAGGAGCCGGATCTCGAGAAAAAACTAGACCTCATTTTGATGTTTAGAGCCCTAACCCTTTGTGCATTAGAACACATGAAACAGTTGATTTAGCTATATAGACTCATTATCATGAATATCTGTATTAAGATTATGCTACCGTTGATTTGAACTTACAATGGTTATAAATGAATTGAGATATTTTAGTTATTCTGGCATAAGTTTTATTTAGTAACCTTAATCTGCTGCAAATATTACATTCTGCTAGATGCACTCATAGGATGCATTGCATGTTAACTGTCATGTATGGGGGTATGTAACATTGTGTTATATGTCCTGACACTCTAAGTCTCAATTCCATTCCAAGTGGAGGTTGGGGGTATCATAGTATGACAATCTGAGCAGGTGAGACTCCTGACGACCGGGAATATACATGATAGGAAGGTTGATCACTCAAAACTCTCCACTCTCTCGTTTTCTTCTCACCAACGCTTAATATCTTCTGACTTTGGCATCAGAGGTGTCCTAGACACACCCAAACACCTTTTTCTCTTCCTTTATAGGCACTTGGCATGACGTTGGAGTTCGTGGTTACAAAACATGCCTTAATACTAGAAATGTCAAAACAGTTTCTATTTTGGAAAAATTGTAATCTTTTGTTGTGAAAACATAATCCTATGGTCTTGATATTCACATATGTTGTTCTTAAGACTTTGATCTATATGTGATAAAGTTATTTTTGGAGAATATTAGTTTTGATCTTGATGGAATAAATTTTATGCATGCAATGGTTTGATTAGGACACAAACTTGAGGCTCATGGGTTTGCTTTGTGTTTTTATGAATTTATGCCATGCGATCATAGGTTTAATGCTTAGGTCAAGTTTAGAACTTGAATATGAGATATATGATTTTATTTCTTGAATGTTTATTTAATGAGAAATTCGGATTTATTGGTTTGATCTAAGTCAAGAACATGTGATACTCGATTTTAAACTTAATGAGCATGCCGATGGTTTGATGGTGATTTTTATAATTCTTTATTGTTTTTTCAAGCATGTTATCACTTAGGTTTGATTTATTAACATGTTAAGAGTATGTTTATGGACTTTTGGAGTCCTTGGAATTGGTTTGAAAAGTGTTAAACCAAGAACATCAATGATTTGTTCTATTTGACCAAAACTTTGTGTTTCGGCATATTTATTGATTAAGAAGTTTGTATTTTTATGAAATGTATATATATATATATAATTGTCTCAGTATGATTTTAAAATATATGATGTTATTTTTAAGTGTTGCATAAATCGGTTTAAGCATGAAAGTTGAAGTTTATATGAATTGCAACAAAAGTAAGAGTTTGGCCTTTTAAGTGAATAGACCTAAGCATAGTTCTTATGATTGTGATGTGTTTTAAAATTTTCTAATTAGATTTTTGGATTTATGACAATTTACATGAAGAATGTAAATTTTGGTAAGATTTGGAGTTATGATGGAATATTATTAATTTAGGGATAAAATGGTCATTTCTCACAAGTAAAAGGGTAAAATGGAAATTTTGCCATAAGACAGTAAATGTTATGTTTCTAAGCATTTAGTGAGAAGTTTCTAACTTTTGGAAATATCTTCTTTCAGTTCACCTTAATTTGCGCTACTTTTACGTCACACTTAATCACTGTAAGTTAGCCTCTAAGTTATTTTCTAGTGTATTTATGTATGTATGATGGTAGACAATGTGTCAGGACATTGAGCGCCAGCGCCCGAAGGTCTAGACAAGGCTGATGAGTAGAAAGAGGAACAATGGAGAACTGATAACCACGGTTATTCGTTTCCTATACGCTATTTTGGATATTATAGCAGAGCTGCATGAGCAATTTATAAGCTATCTATTATAATAGTTTTTATTTTCATATTGTAATTATGAAGCTTTGTCTCTAATACTTGTGTCGTTATAGATATTTTGGACAAGTACTGTAACTTTTGGATATATGTTATCATGTGAGTATGAAATATGCCTATGTTATTTTGGGATATGTTATATTTGGTACATAGTATTGCTCTAAGAAAAAAAAAATTATCTGCTGCAATTATTGCATATTATTATATGCATGTTAAGTGCATTGCATCTTAAATTGTCATAACTGGGAGTATGTAATTTTGTGTTGCATGTCCCGACACTTCAAACTCAATCAAATCTCAAGCGGATCACAATTAATCTTACAATAGTTTGGTGGACTAGAAATGGTGGTGGACGGAGGTGGCATCTGGGGGAACGAAGGCCAGTAGCTGGACGATGCAGCATGTGTCCACTTTGGAGGTATGGAAATGCCATAAATAGTACCAATCCATTATTGACACTGTCGATTCTGACGTCCTTAGAGAAATTGATCATGGAGGAGGAGGACCTGATCTCAAAACAAGTAAATTTAAGGCTAGCGAGGTAGAGTTTTTGAGAGAGGAAAAAATTAGAGATAGAAGGACTTTCATTCTCCCGTAGAACTTAAGCCATATTATTGAATGGACATTACTTATATATGATGTATTGTGCCACTCAAAAACATGGACTACTAGGGACAATTAATGGACGATGACAAGGATGTAGTACCGATCGATGCTAACATATAACCCCCTATCTCCATTTAAACCATCCTAGCCAACAAGCCAAATAATTAATAAATTTCTCATTTGTTTTCACAACTCTTTTCAACTCATTTCACCTAATCATTCTAATTTTTTTAAAAAAATTTATACAAAATAAAATAAACAATTGGATTTTTTTCAAATTCTAAAAAAAAATAATATTAAAAAATATATTCTAACAACATTTTATTCAATTTTTAACTTTAATCTTGACTCAACTCATCTCATCTGTAAAAAAAAAAGGAGACATGTTGTTTTTGTTTAGTGAAAACTAAAGACAGACTATAATTATTGATTCATCCCAATGGAAATGAGATCAAAAGATTTAATTGGGAGATAATTAATTTGATATTTTTCATATCAATTTTAGCTTCTTTCTTCCCTTTCTTTTTTTTCTTTTTTCTTTTCTCAGCATAGAATCTCATAACAAATCAAATATTTATTCAATCAATTATTCTATGTACAATCGGCAACGAGAAACCGCCGAGTAATTGGCTAATGTGGCTTTATGCAATGTTAGCAAATATATTTTAAAAAATAAACAAAACTTTAGTCTCTGTCGTCGTCATCTTGGGTGAGGGGCGCTAGTGGGAGGGGGTGGGGGCACATATCTACTCTTGGATTGAGATTTAATTCATGAGAATTTTGCAAATGGTTGAATTGTAGCATTACTACTGGAAGACTTTAGAGGCAAAGAGCCTTCCATTTTCAATGCTTGCTCTCATCTCCAGCTTGTTCTCATGGTGATCAATATCTCGATGTCATCCCAATTGAATCTCCGAATGGAACTGTAATCCTTCTACTTTTCATCATCAAGCTCGTGCCCATTGGTAGCCTGGTTCTCATCTGGGTCCTTATGATCAACAATCGCACAACTAGGTCTGCGTTTAATCTTCAATCCAAGGCACTTGAGGAAGGCCATAACAAAATGCAGCAGCAAGGCAAGATGCAGAAATTCATGAGCCTAACTTATCTCATAGAAACGGTTCAACAAGAGAAGATTGCTCATTTTTTATAAATATGCTCAAGACCTTGTTCACAGGCAATGTGGGATTTGTGGGATTTATTCCTCAACACCTCCTCAAGCACAGGCCAGTATTTTTGCTAGTTATTGTTACGGGATAAGTAGTATAGGCTGTGATGACCCGCTTTTACGTGTATTTTCATTGAAGGAGTGGATTTAATTTAATTATTATTATAGTGCTTTTATTTTAAATTATCGGATTTTAATTGGATTTTATTGGTTGCTTAATTTAAATTGCCGTTTAATTGATTTTAGCTCATTGTTGGTTTTAAAAAAATTTAACAGTTGGTTTTTGCCAGTTATTTATTTTATTTTAGCTTATCGATGTGATTAAAATATTTTCTTGGTGTTTATTTATTTATTTGATGTAGTGTTTAATTTATTTTAGTCGTTTTATGTTTTTAATATCGTTTTCGGCGGATCAGTTTCTGGATTTCGGAAGTGAAGTTTGGACTTCATTTCTTTTTCTCTTTTTTCTTTTTTCTTCTTTTCCTTTTCTTTTCTTCTTTTCCTTCTTTCTTTCCTTTCTTTTTCTTTTTCCCGTTTCTTTCCCTCCCGTGCGTCATTTTCTCTCTCTTTCCCCTGTACTTTTCCTATTCCGTGCAGCCACCTTTGGCCAGCCGTATCTCCGCCGTCCGGTGGAGGTGTCGTACACCACCCCCGCCATTCTCTTCCTCTCACGGCATACTACAACCCCTCCAATTTTCAGAGCCATCAGACCCACCGTTAGCCGCCACGAGCCCCTCGAAGTTGCGGCACCAACCCAGTTTTTCCTCTGTTTTTCCTTTCCGCGCAGCCACCTTCGACCGCCCATATCTCCGCCGTCCGGTGGAGGTGTAGTACACCACCCCCGCCATTCTCTTCCCCTCACATCAGGCTACAACCCCTCCAATTTTCAGAGTCATCGGAGCCACCGTTAGCCGCCACGAGCCGCTCAAAGTAGCGGCACCAACCCAGAATTTTACACTGTAG